>OY982568.1:8819635-9144635 GCA_963859945.1 Euplagia quadripunctaria
GGTTATAAATATTACTACATTTATTTAGCACAATTAATTTTACTCCATATAAAATTAATTAGTTAAGGCACATATTTACTTCTTATGAATTAATAATAATATTTAGTGTACTTATTACGAACCGGTTCACGGTAAATACGGCACTTTAACTAAAAAATAATTAGGTACGCTGTTCTAGTTTTTCATTTATTACCGAGCTCAATATATTGTAATTTTTTAAGTGAAAGAAAAACGTTACTGAACTTTGTTATAAGGTAGGTACATTTTACCGTGAACTGTATGTATTTTGCTTAGAGGTTTCCAATAATTACAAGCAATAAATTATCGACGCCAGTGTCTGCGTTATGACTAGTATGTATGTGCTTGTTAAACAGAGAAAATAAAGTGTCACAAAAGTAATGGTTTAGTTTTTAAGTCAAAAGAAACAGTGTAACGAACACAATATAAGCAAATTTTTATACATTTAGATATTTGGAATAATGTTTTGTAAGACCATGTTGTCACTTATTTAACATCGTAACGACTGTTAAGATTTTCAAATGTTGCATGTGAAATTTAATAAATAATTTGCAAATATCTCTCTTGAACCAACATTTCGTAAGTCATAATATTTTATACAAAACATGATCTTATCACGAAAAAATATGATTGACACTGAATATTTGCTAAAAAATTGGTTTGTAGTATTAATGGTAAAAATTAGTGACGTTTAGTTCTCAAACGGCCAAGTATTGTCAAATTTGTTTTAAATAAGAAGCCCACACTATGGACACGATTGTAAATGATAATGTGATTATATTTTATTATAAAGTGTTTGAATGTGTGTGTAAAGCATCTCGATTACTTTCTTAAAAACTTAATTAACAGTGAACATTCTCGAAGTGCCCTTGTGACCGGCGGCTCGGCGGACTGTTTCAGAATTTAAGACAAAAAAAAAATACATAACTGTACATTGTGAACATACACCTAATTATTACTTATATGTTAAGAATGGTAAAGTAATCTTACTGTAAACTAGTATTAATCGAACAAGAAACCTTATTATCATAATAATGCTGTCTTTTATTTCAAACGTTCTTTATAAAGATATAAATTTATCTGATATTATCAATTTAATTATCACTTTATTTTAGAAAAGGTAAAATATTTTAATTTTTTATTTTTCAATGTTTGTTTTTTGTTTTTTTTTTACATTTCGAACCTGGTTTTCAGATTTTTTAAGGCAAAGACACTGCTCACATGCAATTTTTTGTTTAAAGCTGATGGCAGGGTATCATCATAAGCTATCAGACACTTAAACAGTACTCTTTATTATAAGGTTTGATTTAAAATAAACACGATTAACAAAAAAATAAGTGACTCGCCTGACGCATCTAACACCACTTTTAAACACTCTCACGTCTGCCTTTGAACTCTCGCAACACCTGCAGTTGCTAGAGCTATGGCGCCACTATTTAACAGCAGAACAGAACAGCACTACTGATCCTTTATGGGACGAGGGTCTTTCTGTGAATTTTTTTTTATGGTATAGGGGGCAAACGAGCAGACGGGTCACCTGATGGTAAGTGACTACTACCGCCCATGGGCATCTGCAATTTAAGAGTCACAAGTGCGTTGCCGGCCTTAACAGTGGGAGTAGGAGAGGAGAGGGGGGAGAGAAGGGAAGGGCGGGAATAGGGGAGAGGGGAGGAGAGAAAAGGGTTAGAGCCTCCGGTAACCTCACTCACGCGGTGAAAAGCAATGCAAATATTGCTTCACTGCCGGTTTTCTGTGAGGCCGTGGTATCACTCCGGTCAAGCTAGCCCATACCTACGTGCCGAAGCAGGCTACAACGAGCGGATAGTCACTATATAATGAATTAAAGTGTTTTATTCAGTTACGGAATTTATGTCTTATAAAGAAGGCAATTAATAAATAATATGTACATTATATTGAGATTAATAATTTACTAATTATTTTGTTATTTTGATTGACATTTGCATGCCATAAGACATCTTTGTCTACCATGTTTCAAGCAAATAAATAATTTTAATATTGATTTGGCTACCTGACTGTTAAAGTCCACAGTTAAGGCAACTTGGTTTAGATCCACAAATTGCTTTCACACGGCCAAACTTTCACCATTTGAGACACTGAATTCTAAGGAAAGAGATGTGTATCAGCAATACACTTTTAGGGGAACTGTCTGTTCATCAAAGGTTTCAGTAAGTGTCCGTGGACGGACTCTATCTGTTGGCACCCTGCGAAATATCCGTCTGTTTCGAAGGATACGTCCGTAGCCTGCGGGTACAGGTATATAAATCCATTGCCTCTTCACTACTAACTACACTAAAGGATGATATGGAAGAGACAAATTTATTCCTAGATAGGTTAGGATTGTTTAAGAAGGAATTCGCATCTTGGAGGGAAAATACTCAATAGACACGTAATTTCGACCACCTCTCTTAATGCCATCTTTAACAATATTACTAATATTGTTTTTGTGCAAGACTATAATAAGACCCAATGAAACTGGGTGAAGAGTAGTGGCCGAATTGGATTGTGGTTCTATTGCTTGAAAACACGCTTGCAGTTTATTATGTCGGATTAATAGTAATAATTATTAAATATAATTATAACAATGTGTGTTTTACAGCTCAGCGAAAATAGCAAAAATATGTTAAAAAAATACAGTACGAGCTTTCACCTGAAAGAATAAAGAAAAGTCTACGAATGCGATGAACTATTATGACAAGGTCAAAGAGTATATAAACACTACGGACAAGGTGACACCTATTTAGTGATGAGCA
The DNA here is from genome assembly GCA_963859945.1 of Euplagia quadripunctaria. Lineage (NCBI taxonomy): Eukaryota > Metazoa > Arthropoda > Insecta > Lepidoptera > Erebidae > Euplagia > Euplagia quadripunctaria. The sequence goes on from OY982568.1 coordinate 8,822,425, forward strand.
CGATTCAAGTACATTTTCATTTCGCTCGGTTTTCTAGTATGTACTAAAAATTATGTCATCTCCCTAGAATGTACCATGATTAGTTGATAAACATTTAGAGTCAAGCAAGTTCAAGTAACGTGGATGTAAGACCCTTTAAGTCGTCATCTAAGATGAAATTGCCGAAAATATTACTAAAATTGCCCATTGTTTTTACGAAAATTTCAAATGAAGATGTTATAGTTAAGATAAAATAGTATTTAGATTTACTGTTCGTCTACAAATTTAGATGATTTCTTTCACTGGTTTTATTGTTTAGTGTATTGAATCCATAAAGACCGAGAAACATTTAAATGTGACTTTTAAATGTTAGAGATAGATGGCTGATGGCAACTAATGATGATGTGAAAAAGACTAAAGTCATAGTCCCCAACAAGAGGTAAACCACACCACAGCCATTATGAGATTATAACATTGATTTTGCCTGGGCACTTAGCAATTTACCAAAGTTAAGAAGTATACATAACATTTCCAATATTCCTATCATATTAAAATCTTTTTAATTGAAAACTCCTTGGTTTTAAAAATCAAATACCATTTATTTATTTAAAAAAAGATTCTCGGTCTTCTCACAAGGTCTTCTCAAACTTGTTTAGTCGTTGAGAAAATGGAATTGACTCGAGAAAATTCAAGGGCGATGATTTATTATGACTTTCGAAGCGGTTTAATACAAAAACAGCGTGTTGACCGGATGCTTTCTGCATTTGGTGATGAAGCCCCATCCAAAACCACAATTTATCGCTGGTTTGCTGAATTTCAACGTGGACGTGTCAAGCTCAGTGATGATCCCCGTCAAGGTCGTCCAAAAACTGCAGTCACCCAAGAAAACGTTGATGCTGTGCGTAAGCTGATTGAGGAAAATCGACATGTGACATACCGCGAAATTCAGGCAAATTTAGACATTGGCATGAGTCAAATACAAATAATCTTGCATGAACAATTAGGTGTAAAAAAGTTGTTTTCCCGATGGATACCGCATTTGCTCTGTGAAGAGCAAAAAGCGGCTCGCTTTACTTGGTGCGTCAGAACTCTCGAAAGATTCTACGCTGGATCCTCAAATGCTGTATACAACATTGTATCAGGTGACGAATCCTGGATATATGCGTACGAACCCGAAACAAAAAACCAGTCACGAGTTTGGGTGTTCGAAAATGAGTTAAAGCCAACTAAAATTGTTCGTTCACGGAGTGTTGCAAAAAAAATGGTGGCCACGTTTGTCTTCAAAACCGGCCATGTTGCGACTATTCCTCTTGACAGACAAAGAGCGGTTAATGCAGAATGGTATGCTAGCATTTGTTTGCCACAGGTCGTTTCCGAACTCCGTAAAGAGAACTGCAACCGCCGCATCAGCCTCCATCACGACAATGCGAGTTCTCACACCGCGCACAGAACAAAAGAGTTTTTAGAGCAAGAAAACATAGAATTATTAGACCATCCGCCGTACAGTCCCGACCTAAGCCCTAATGATTTTTATACTTTCCCTAAAATAAAGAATAAATTGCGTGGTCAGAGATTTTCATCACCTGAAGAAGCTGTGGACGCTTACAAAACGGCCATTTTGGAGACCCCAACTTCCGAATGGAATGGTTGCTTCAATGATTGGTTCCATCGTATGGAAAATGTGTCAAATTTCGCGGAGAATACTTCGAAAAGCAATAAATACATTTTTAAATAGTAATGTTGTGTCACTTCCTTGATTCCCGAAATTTTCAGTGTAGCCCTCGTAGTAGTATCTAATTGCACGGGTCGGCCTACGTGACACCTTAATTAACCGAGGCAGCCTTGCCCTGAGAGCACTTGCAATTGCAAGCAGCGATAGCTGTAGTCTTTGTAACAGATCCTCCATGACAGGTGTTGCCGTCAAGATTGAGGGGTCCTGCACTCGGTCACCTGAGTCGTTCCTTTTATGATAAGATTGAGATAAGCATTTCTACATGTGTCAAAAACAAGTGCCCTTACTACGTATCATCTTGAATTAAAGTAGATAAAACGCAATGATAACGTGTTAGGTACTCGCTATTGTCTTTGTAATTGGTTGCGGCTTGTAATTCTTTTTAGGTGGTCTCTCAAGAGGCTTAAAGGAAACGACCTTCTGTAGGGGTGTACACTTCATTCAGAAGTGGTGTCCTTTCTTTTATGGGTCTCTTCCTTCCTTTTCTACACGTAGTAATTATATATTTGCTTTATGTTACTGTAAGATAAATAAAACTGTACTTTTGAAATATAATTTTATTAGTTTGAAATATCATTGAGTATGTCTGGTAGACAAAAGTTTTTTAAAAGGCAGCATGACTTGTATCCGCAAATATAGCGCATCTTGTTCCGGAAGCCTGACTTACTTCATCTGCCGCGTGTAAGGACCACCTATAGACAAATAGTTTTATAATTCGTGCATGTAAAACCTTCAATAAGCTCTCAGAGGAAATAGACGACGATTTGTTTGCTACCAGTGTTTTTCATCTAAAAAGTATCATTACGCAACGGTTTTTTTTCGGTGTATAATGAAATGAAAAAATGTAGAATTTTAATGTAAATGTGTGCATGCGCATGCTCTTTTGTTTTTTTTTTACTCCGATCAAATACAGTTTATATTTAAAACAGTTACTAATTGGAAAAACTTGTAATTGGCCTTCATATATTTAGTTCTTGACACCTATTTCGATGCTTAGCTGTAAGTTTTCCAAATAAAATAAAATAAAATTATATCAGTAGTTTCAAGGATAAAGAAGACGTCGTTGTTTAAAATATCAATTCATAATAATCGATGAGATAAAAAGGTGTCAATAATTTGAATTGACGAATCTTGAGATATCAATAATCTATTGGTATAACCCATTACACGTCAAAAAGATTATATTATTTGTATCATGAAGCCTCTCAGGTACTACCTACCTAAAATACTTTGTTGCGAAGACAAACATAAATACATACTATAGATTACTGAAAGAACATCAGTTGAGTATACACATAATAATATAAAATATTATTATGTGTCACATTACGCCATGATATGAAATTGTTTCGCTTATCTTTTAAGTGATTCCGACGCACGCTCAAGTTTTCTGATAATAATTATGTGTGTAAATACGTGGTGAGAGGTGGGTAGATACTACTATATGGTAGGAGGTATTCTTATAAAAAACAGTCAAATTATATATTTGACTGTTTTTTTTTATTAAGTATTGCTTCTCTTACTTTTTGATGTATTGGCCCATAATTAATACATTATTGAGATACGAGTACACGCCTATGGACCTCGTTTTTTATGAGTGGAGTCCAACGAGCAGACTTGTCTCCTGATGGTAAGTGACTACCGACGCCCATGGGCACCTGCAACTTAAGAGTCACAAGCGCGTTGCTGACCTTTAAGGTGGGAGTAGGGGAAGGGCGAAAGAGGGAGAGAGGGGAGAGTTAGGGCCTCCGGTAACCTCACTCACTCGGCGAAACACAACTCAACCACTGCTTCACTGCCGGTTTTCTGCGAGGCTATGTTACACTGGTTAGTGTTTGTGTGTGTGTGTTTTATTGTAAGTTTTAATTTCCAGTCAGTTAGACTTTCGTTGTAATGTCCGACAGCAAAATACTTTTTGTCTGCCAGGTTCATTGATTTTTGACTACGAGATTAACAAATTTAAATTGCAGCGAGAATGTAATAGTAAAAATGTTTATAATTATATTTTTGATAACAATACGACATTTTCTTTTCTGGCCGACTTTTATTTTTGGTACTCAATGATTGTTTTCTTTTATATTGTTTCTTAATTTTTTTAGACGCAATAGACGGCTTGACGTAATTGTGTTGACAAATATGTGATAAGGAACGTACCACAGTTAAAGTTTCATGCTGTACACATAACTTTCGAAAACACACATTTCAGAGAGGATAATAAAGCTAATTGGCATTTTATAAAATTCAAAATTCACATATTTGATAAACAAATAAGTAATGGTTTCATAATCTATAGACATTCCTTTTTTTTAATTATGTTTTCATAACTCACGAATTTTCTATCAATTCATTTTAATAATTAAACGGTGCTGAAACTTCTCTTAGTCGACTAGATTACGAACAAATTTCATTGTAATTATTTTGTTTTTTTTTTTAACTTCACGCAAAGAAAATCTAAAATTTTCAAAAGAAGGGAAGTTATTGGTTTCAGTCCAATTTACAAAAATTGAGGTTTCCACACCTCTTGACGCTTTAATATCTCAGTAAATGTATGTATGTAAATAATCTATACCTTTCGCACAGATTGACCGATTTGGAACGTGGAGGTGTCATTTGAAGCGGCTCAAAAAATAAATAATGTTTTTTGCGAATGACTTCTATTGATGTCAATGATAACCTTTATTGTTCTCAATGGATTGATACCAAAATCTAAACAGCTGTAAACCCCTATAAGAACGTCACTTCAACAAAATCGCATAATCTGTTCAAGTGTTATCGTAGATACTTCGAAAATTGTTTAGAATCAATACTGGTTTAGAAGACTAGGTTTGGAAGACGTGTATATTTTTTATAGAAAAGATTATAATTTTTTTGTCAGGCGCTCAAAGTGAAACTTTGGGCTTTATTATAAAAAAAAAAACTACTAAAAATATCAAAGCGGGAATTCTACTTTTGCATTTGATATAATGAAAATTTTAATTTTTTTAAATAAGAATTGATACAACAAAAATGAGGTTCTTACGACACTGTGCGTCAAGCAAATCAAAGGTAGGTATATAATAATAATACCTTTTACATACGTGATCGCTTTATTTCGCGTTAACATAATTATATTATTTTGTAATTGCAAAACGGGATGGGAAACTGGTTGTGGATGCCTGTAGATGCAGGGAAAATAGTTGTTTCAATACCTCATCAATCATTCAAATAAATTGAGTCAAAGAAAATATTTGAAATGGACAAAAATGTTAATTGTTAAAATAAACAAATATTTAACTAATTATTTTTTTTATATATGTATTATATATATTATTTACCTAATTTATGTAGGTACTTCTTTTCTTCTTTTGTCCCTATTACTATTTTCATAAATATATACACATACGTTGCCTTCATTTAGATATACAGCTCTCTACTTCTCACTCCCACTAATGCGCGCATCCGCATAACGTGCCCTATAAAAAAAGTGACGAGTTCGCAGTCTATTAATGCATAATATGTCTCGACCCAGGCATGAAACTGCTGTGAAAACTACTGCTGTGTAATAATGAACATCATCCTAAATTACTCCAGGTTACGACCGGTTTCACAGCTCCACCGGATCTACTGATGCAGAACTGTGTTACTGCGTGTGCGCCGTCTGTGTTGTCAAATGAGTCATCTTAGAAATATGGCAGCTTAAGTCTACTGATATAACGGACGTGCTTCGTGAAAATTTTAGCTGTCTTCAGGGTTCGATGCCAAATCTCAATCTGGCCGTTGGGCGATTCACAGCTTCTTTTTAACAAATCACTGAGTAGTGATGATTCAAATTGACCATTGATATTCTTACAGGACATCCAAATCTTATTATCCAGTTGTCATAAACTGCTTTCATGACCTTTACTGGTGGAGAGAATTTACATGAGGCCATTTCCTGCATCGATCGATAACAATCACACAGTAATGACAGTCGTTAACAGTACAGACATGAGGTCTGTTAGACCACCATCACTTTAATATGAAAAAATACTATACTTTTTTTTGTATTTTTCTTATTAGTAAATTGTTTCTTATTACCGTTTAAATATCTATCTGTATAATTAAATCGAACAAAATTAAAAGAATTTTACATTTATAAATGGTAATAACCATTTCAATCACAGAGGTCAATTTTCGGAAAGAACTGAAGAACTGCATCTGCCTACAGTCGATTCTCGGGGACTTCCTTCCTAGGGTATACCCGAGTCCCTTGCGATATACTCACTTGTGACGGAACACCGCGTAGTTTTAGTCGGTTCGATTCCGACATGCTACTTCACCAATAGCCATGCTGAGGTGATGACCCGTGAGGGTATCCACAAGAAAAAAATAAAAGAAATCTGCCTATAATCGAAATAATTTTAACTTTTAAGTATTGTGAACTTCACTAATGCAACCTACGAATTGGAGCACTATAATGATAAAAAATTTAACAAAAGTAGCTCAGCCGGGAAACTCGAACCCACAACTTCTTATTTATTAGAATATATGTGAACCAATGTGTTAACTTACCTTTGATACATAAATAACGAATTTTTAAAATGCTACCAGTTGCAGACACTTTGTATGTGTATGTGTAAATACACATACATACACATACACTATACACTATACACTAATTTTAACGGATTCTATCGCGATTTACTTGGTGTTATTTTACTATTTACACTGATACCGACGTTTCAGTTGCTTTTCAGAAGGTTGTAAGTCCCGACAAAGTATCAATGTATTGCCTTGTGAGTTATGAATTAGAGTTATGAATGTTATTGTACCTGTACCTGTTCCTACTTGATTCAGATAGTTTTTCATTTATTTTCAGTATTTCGAAATCTTCAATGGAAAATACTTTGAAGACCATACAATACGTAACTACTTGTCGAAAAGTGCAAAAAAAAACCAAATCAAAGCCAAAGCAGATGAATCCGTTTCGCGTTTGTCCATTGTGGACAAGGTAGAGCGTCCACTAAATCCAAAGAGTCTGCCAACATCACTTATCTTCTCTCCCGTTTCTATTGCGCGTATCAGTAAAACGTTTTAGTCAATACACAGTGATTTTCTTTTACTAGCCATGTTTACAGTTTGAAAGTTTGTGAGCATCTAAGAATATGATAACGTATAGATAATCCATAACTCTTACGTATTTATCTACACGTGCAAGAAATCCCAATTCGTAAACAAAAGAAAAGAAAGTTCGGTATGCCTTATGCCGAGTCAAATTTATTTAATATACTATAGCGACAAAAGAACGTACACAGCCGCGTAGTTTTTACTAATTTTGGCAACTTAAAAGGTACTTTTTATTACTTAATTATTGTCGATATTGAGAGTGGGTGTAATGCTATGTGGAGTGTATCATTGTATGGAAGGCAAGCTAAACCAACCAAAGCCAAGTGATTTCGAAGCTTTAGGGAGTTTGTCGTTAAATCGAGTGACGTTACATGGACTTTACACTGTATTTAGAGATTATGTACGGAAGAAGTGCAGAAAGCTAATATTTTTAAAACAATATTTGCTATAAAGTTAAAAATATCGCAAAAATGGGTGCTTAAAGCTGTAAGTGTCCAGTATATATTTTGGCCTGTCATGGTACAATGAAGGGTCAAGTAATATTGGATAATGAAATAAACCATAGTCAAAATACGACCACATAAACATAAATAAAAAGAAAATGAAAGACAATCGTAACAGGGTTAACTTTTACGTCCATCGTCAAATGACGAAAGACGGCGAGAATTATACAGGTATTGCAAATCATGATTGATGATGATTGATGAGTATATACCTACTCTAATTACGACTTGAATTTTCAGCATCTAATTAGGGCATATAGCCCATTACACGACGTGTACTTACAAATTGTACTGCATGGTTTGCTTAGTTTAGCCACTGCACTATGGAATTAATTCATGGGAGCCAAAGGCAATTATCACTACATATTATAAAACGAAGTCCCCCGCCGCGTCTGTCTGTCTGTCTGTCAGTCTGTTCGCGATAAACGGAAAAAACTACTGGACGGATTTTCATGTGGTTTTCACTAATAGACAGAGTGATTCATGAGGAAGGTTTAGGTGTATAATTTGTACCCGTGCGAAGCCGGGGCGGGTTGCTAGTTTGGGTATAAATACGATTCCGAAGGGTTACGAGGCGTGAATCACAACAAAACCCCTGTTTCTTGATTAGTCGGTGACGAAACCATAGCGCGATTCACACAATGCCATCTATCGAACCTTATATTCAACTTATGCATAATCAATTCATAAGGTCAAAATAAGAATAGACAGCGTGTCTAAGTTCATAATGACGAAATAGCGATTACACTGTGTATTTTCATACTTTCTACCCAATCAGCGTATTTTAGTTACCTCTTTGTTCCTGTACATTACTGGTTCTCTCCCATTGCTTGGATACCTCATGCATAGAACTTGTAATGTTCTCTTCTTACGGTCACGAGGTTCGATTCTTTAAAAAATTGGTATTATATGTCTTTAATACTAAGAAAATATACTTTCACGGTTGCGTAGTAGCGATTTTGCTAAACCACTCATAATTAAATAGTAAGACTATAAGGATTTTCTATTCAAATAAAATAAACCCGTTTGCACACACGATCTTATGCATAAAAGATGGTTTCAGTGCCGATAACGTCAATCATAATGATAACCAAATGGCTCCAAGAACTAGGTATATGTATAATAACGTTATGAAACGTGTTAGTCGATGTGCCACTATTGTCTTACATCTCGAACAGTAACCTCGTCAAATGTGTTTTTAAAAATTAAACCAACGTGTTTTGTAATTTAAAAATATAGTTATTGTATTACAAGTAAGTAAAATTTAAGTAAAGAATTTTTGAAAGTTGTTTATTATAGACAAACTTCCTGTTTATCTTACTGCTGTTGTTTTAAATATTAGAAATAATATTCCAAAGGTATTATAGAAATAAACCAGAAATGTTAATTTTTAACTTGAAAAAACAGACTTAGTCAATTCAGTTTTTTTTTTAACTTTTCTTTATTTAATGAAGTATGACAAATTTGACCCGTAATGGTTCCTATAACTATTCGAATGTTGAGTCGACCGAAACGGAGTAGCCTGCAAGTTAAATGTGTGTCAGTACCAGTTTGAATTGTGTGCAGCCAGGTATGTTGGCCCAACGGCCATTGTGCGCTTCACCAGTCCGTTATATTACCCAAGAGCAAAGTTGGTTAAAGGGAAGCGGCAGCAGTATAGTTTGACCCATCACATCACCGATGTTGTTGATCCCTTGCATACCAGCTCATGCCTTTGATCAATTGGAGGAGTACCCCATTGTCTGAGACTAAAAGGTCCAGCGTTTGGTGGAATTCACAAATGAGACCAGAGTTTATTGTGTTGCCCTCCTGTGATTTTAGGGCCGCCATACTATCTGACTGCCTAGTGCCAGTGATATTTTTTTTGTTTAAGTCTTGTCAGAATATTCCGGCTCCAGTCTCCGATTTCATTTGGAACCATCCGTGTAGGTCCGGACTTCCTTTATAAAAAAATGATCTCGGTCATCTTCATGTAGTATGTGTTGATTACTTTTACTACAGTTATTTTATAAAAAACCTTCCATAATCCAATCTATATTTTTATAATAGCTCTAATAATCATTCTCATTCATATGCACATCCCAAGGTACCAGTTTTCTTTATAATTAGATCAATAGACTGTCTGTTTACACTTTTTCTTTAGTTACATATCTTACTTTTAGCTGGTGACATTTCCAAAGTGAGTCCTGCTATCAAACGTGAAAACCGGTTTAGGTGCTAGCTGCGCAGTGTATTACGCCCTTGTTCAATTGTTTTTAAAGTTGTAAACAAAACTAAATCGTCCGCATACTGGTACACATATATACGAGTATCTCTCTCAAATATTTACAAACATTCATAGTCGCTAAATTAAAAAGCAAAGAAGACAAAGGGTCTCTTTGTGATAGCATAACTTTTACTCGTACTTCTGCATATTATTGTGTTATCCACCTGCACACTTAAACATCTCTCTTTCAAGAATAACCACAGATAAATACAAATCCTCGAACCTCGAATTGATCGGTAATACGAAGTAATACACAAACATTGTTGTGGGCAAGTAGGCAATCGATAAAACAACCAATAGTTATTTAGTTTGAAAAAACATTGAAACCAAATACCTAACTAGGTTAGTTAAATTTTTCCCAAAAACCGGTAGTTTCTTTTCGTGTAGCAAATTATTGTGTTATAGGTATCAGTCGAGTCTATTTATCGAGTTTATAAGGCAGTTAAATATTTTACATTATATGTATATTATCGTGGGAGAGCCATGCTTCGGCACGTATGGGCTGGCCCGTCCGGAGTGATATCACGGCCTCACAGAAAACCGGCAGTGAAGCAATGTTTGCATTGCTTTTCGCCGAGTGCGTGAGGTTACCGGAGGCCTTAACCCTTCCCTCCCCCCGCTCCCCATCTTCCCCTACTCCTACCTTAGAGGCTGGCAACGCACTTGCGCCTCTTGAATTGCAGGTGCCCATGATCGGCGGTAATCATTTACTTCAGTTTCATTGAGTTAAGACTTATTCCAGGAATCAAAGTGAGTGTCGGTCATTTAAATATTTTCTCTTACAGAACCGCATTAGAAAATGTTTATTAGTTAGTTTATTAGTTAGAAAATATTTAGTAGTTATTTATTATTATTAGTATTACAACAAGTGTTAGAATAATTAATATCATTATAACAGTAGATTTTTCAATATATTTAGATTATCTCACCGGTAGCAATGTAACTTGTATTTGTAGGCGTGTTACTAATCAATGTTAAGTCATAGTAAACAAAAATATTCCTAAAATAACATTACGAATATTTTTTTTATTAAGACTACAGTCTTCAGATAAAGAGATAGTATAATGTTATCTTCTCAATTAAATATTTTCTTTGGAAGATAATGAATAATTTAAATAAATGTTTTAATTAAATACGGGGATCGTTGAGCACATACCTTTGTATACACACGCACACGTACCCTGAAGTATGTAGGCATGTGCTAGTACTCCAGTAACTCTCACACATATACACATAGTTTGCCACGTAGAAAACAATCAAATTTAAATTGCTTAAATATGCGTTGTTATCTATTTAACTTATTTAAACTAGGTATACGGTAGTATAACAATAAGTATAGCATACTCTGTGTATGAGAAGATCGTCGAAAGATTAAAGGAAAGAAATGTTTAGGATTTTTTTTTAAAGAAATTGTTTTAATTAAAAAAGCTACCGGTTGACGTAAATATAAAATGTTCCACCAACCTATAATTTAAATATACGCTGACTCAATTTTTTGTTTCATAGTTTTAACTAATTACTTGATACTCTATATACGAATAACAACAAAGGAAAACTTAAAAATACGACAATTCATCACCACTACCGTGTACCTCATTCAAGGTTTTATTACGCTAATGAAAATTGTGAATGATCACAACTGGAATCCTTGCTGAAATTTTTGTCGCTTACAGAAATGTTATTCCTAATCTTATTCAAATCATGTATTATAATAAATGTCACACGTATTAGTTTATAGTAACTCGTATTAATATTTAGGTAACATTCACTACAATGATAGTGATCAACGGATAAAACAAATTAGAGCCACGGGAAAAGAGAACACAAAACATTTTCCGTCTACTGTTTAACTTTGTGTAAACTTATAGAAAGAAAGAAAGAAAGAAAAACAAAATAAAATAAAACACATTACAAAAACAAAATTATTAATTAGGTAATTCATGCAAGAAGGGCTTCTTCATCAAAGACATATTTGTTTACCATAACGTTGACAAAACATGCTTTTTAAACCACAATTATAATAATGCTTAATATTATAGTAATACTTAGCGCTTAGAATAGATTTACAATTTCATGTACTTCATTCTCACGACATTCACACTAAAATCCCTTCCTACATTACTGTTTTTGTTTTTTTTTGGACGTTTTGTGAAATCTGTGTGGGAGATTAGATTTTCTATGTATACCTAAGTAATACTGTAACTCTTCTTGTCCAGCTTTGATAACACAGTATTACAGAAGAATGAGGATAGGTGTAATAGAAAACAAAACAGTTAGTTTAACACGAACTTAACGTCTAGGTAAAAAATATAAATCACGTAAATGAGGCAAGATACGATTATGTATTTACACGGGAATTAACACGATCACGAAAAGGTATTACATACCTCTGAATTTAATGAATTGTCAGTCAGCCTGTGACCACGGCCAGTGCAACCTGGTCGAAACGTCAGGCAATTCAGAGGTATGTAATACCTTTTCGTGATCGCGTCAATTCCCGTGGAAATACATAATTGTATCATGGAACGCGAAAGTTTAAAAGTTAGGTGCAAGATATTATTTGATTGATTTTGATTGCAATTTCATACCTGAAAAGTATAATTCTTTATTTTATACTAGCCGTTCCCTGCAGTTTCACCCACGTCACTGCACCACTCCTAAGGGTCGTAGCGTGATAATACATACCCTATAACCTTCCACAATGAATCCCACTAATCCTACTAATATTATAAATGTGAAAGTTTAGATGGATGTTTGTTACACTTTCACGCAAAAACCACTGGACCGATTGCGACGAAACTTGGTATGTAGATAGCTGGAGAACTGGATTAACGCATAGGCTACTTTTACGCGTGAGGCGTTGCTAGTATTCTATAAAATACAAAAACAATTTTTCGAAATCCGATTGGTAGTTCCAGAGATTAGAGCGTTTAAACAAACTATCAAACAAAAGAACTTTTCAGCTTTATTATATTAGTATAGATATTACTATCAAGTCCTAAGATTCAAACTTGGTAATTTTGTAGGCCAACGTACATGAATACGTTGGCCTACAAAATTATGGAGAAAATTGTTTACAATATTACATTTTAGATGGATAATATATATAAGGAACCTATAAACCTATAAGGAACAAGTCTATTGTAACAATCAATTATAGGTAAACACGCCTTGTGCAATTAAATGATTAAAACAGAAACGCTAAATAATTAAGATATGATTGATTTTACAACGTCAACTATAAGGACTGACATAAATTTATTCTTATAATTTATATATCTTCTGTATAACAAAGCTAAAGTGTTTATTGTTTGTTTGTTTGTTTAAATAGTGCACTAATCTCTGAGGCTATCAGTCACACTTGAACAATTATTTTTGTATCGGATAGAATGTTTATTACGGAAGGTTATAAGCTATGTAATATCAATCTTTGACCCTTAGGAGCGTAAGTGTGACCATAAACGCAGGTGAAAATGAGTGGAACGACTGTAATAAACTTACAACTAATAGCAATACAGGTATATATGTCACATAGCAGGGATTTTTGTTTGGCCAGCGAATCAAAATGCTCAAGAATAAGGTCGTTGCAGCTAATTATAACCTCACGCACATCCTGGAGAACGGTGAATTGGCATCCAAAATATTCCTTCTGCGTAGGGGGCCGAGTAGTGTGAGTAAGCTATGAGGAATCCATAAAGGTACACAAATTTTAAATAATGCTAGTAATCTATCGCGATATGTTTGTGAATGGAAACGCAAATAGCAGTTTGTTAACAAAGAATTTAATCATAACGTAAATAATATGATTGTAATCTTTTTCCATGCATTGTTTTAGTAATACTACATTGTCTGAGCATAGTAAACTGTTGTTAGATATATTATATTGACAAGATTCGTGCTCAACTAATACTTAGGGCATTGAAATTTATTTCTTTTCAAACGAAGCCGGACAAAGTGGAAGAAAGTAAACTCCATCAACTCTCCTAATATAATAAAATCCCAGATCCGCCAGACCTTACTTATTTGCTGACGAAAAAAATGTGCCGCATAGAGTAGTATTAGTAGAGACTCCGAAAGTATGCATTACTGCTAGTTTGGGCCGGGGTGGTGGCCAATTTTCAGATAACAGGTGCTAAAGTTACAAAAAATCATTGGTCGCTTATCTTAAATTCTGAGTGCTGATTTTTATATACTATTCTATACTATTTAACTAACTATACTATAGTTCGTTAAATAGAATAGAATAGTACAGTATAGTTACTCTACTAGTTAAATTTATATTTTCCAGTCTGACAAAACCTTTACGGAGCAGAGCTTCGAGCAAAAGCTATTCTTTATTTTTTCCAAAAATAACTATTCGAATTGATTTTCTACTAAAGGACACGGTGTTATGTCGTCCGATATGCTATGTCTATAGAGTATTGTGAATCATTTTATAGACGATGTAATTGTCTTCTTAAGGCACATTATTCAAGATGGGAATGCCTGTCTTGAATTAATAAACAAAAGTAATTAATTCTCACAATATAGAAACTATATGCATTACTATTTGATATTCGTCATCGACCATTATTTAGCTGATCGGAGATTTTTGCATTCGAAGTCAAATTCTTTCAGAATTACATGGTATTTGGTTTTCTTATTTAGATCTTGTAGAATAGGTTTTACTTTAAAATAAAATTGTAAACTTCCTTAATAAATAAAATGCAGGAATAGTAGGAAAATAATAACAGTACATTTTTGTTTTAGAATACGAATACTATATGATATAATACTGTATATATATACTACATATTATATGATTACCATAAAAACCTTTTCCTGAAATAAAATCTATAAAGTTACTTATTGAGATAAAACCAATGTTATCCTTTTACAATACCTACAAAATTTGATTTATTTTTAATATTTAACATTGAAAGTATTATTACTCTATTTATTTTTGAACTGCCTGCGTCTAGTTTTCCAGTCAATTATAATCCTAGAACGTTCAAGTGTAGAGTGAATAGGTTTCTCTTAGACAGGCGCTATCTTCGACTTCATCGTCACTTTCCATGAAGTGAGTCGGATATTAAAGGTTATTTAGTAAAAATATATAAGCATGTACTATAAAAACTGAAGCATAATTTAATTTGTCTAAAAATATTAATTGTTTTAAATTATGTTATTGACTTTTGCGGTAGATAGATAGGTTATTGGCTAATAGAGAAAAACTGTAGTCTAGCGTGCACATTGGTATGTATAAGAGTTTAGGAATTAATATTTTTGTATAGCTAATAATTAATACTCTAAGTATTTTCCGTGTTATCGCCGGGCTAAAAGTATTAAGTGCTAATCGGATATGCGTTTTAAAGATGGTAAATTTGTGTAATGTAGCTGATTTCTAAACCCCCCAGTTTACTATCACAAGAAAATATACAGTGTTTATTTTGTGTGTACCTAAATTTTTACAATGTGTCTATTATATTTTTATATTGCAGATTCTTATTTTTGAACTTTAAGAGGTGTCAAAATAATAATAAGTTTGCTCGTTGGTAATGAGTTTTTTAGGCTATTATAAAGCGTGACCTGTAACCAAATAATATAAACTATAATAATCTTTAATCGGAAATATGAAAATAGGAAACGGTTAAGGTCGGACCGAGATATCAGTGTTGGTCTGGGTTCCAGTGATGCTCGGCTAAAAATCAGTTCCTCGCTCTCTTCCTCAACCGAGGCTGCTTGTGGTGGTGGCAAATTGGTTAGATTTATTTAGATTTAGAGCTCATCGCTCCATCTATCGCGTGGACGAATTAAATGCACGTTACTCATGTATTTGTTTCCGGTTGCTGACTGACGTATCAAGGCATTTTTGAAATATATCTAAAACTTATGAGATGCCACGATTCAACTTAGGAGGACGGTAATTTAATGAATAACTAAATAAACACAAACACAATACTTGAATCGACACTTGACATCTTTCTGAAGGAGCCAAGACTTCAAAAAAATTAATATATTTTTGAATATTGGCATTCATCCCCATACAAAGCTCTGAAGCCAGCAGCTAATAAATTTATTGTAGCCCCACCAACTAGCGTCCCCAGTAAACTAGTAGTAGAGCTCGACAATTATATGACGGAAGATGACATTATTGAAAAGGATACAACGCTAAAAAAAAAACTTTTTTTATGTTATAATACAGTTTTCTTCGATTACGATTAATAAGTGTACTTTGATTGAACTTTTTCGTACAATGTTTCTGCGTCATGCCTCGGTCTCGGCCGAGACAAAAAACAAGGTTCGGTCGGACCTTATCACGGGGCACTACTGATACAGTAAATATATTTACATTGTATAGATATAGTTGCAAAGTCATATGGTACGTTGTCGTTTAAAAACGTTCGGCTATCAAATTACATATAGGTATTGGGGGTATACTTAGGTTAGGTTACGTTAGGTTTACACGGGCAGTTGTCCGTAACTCACGACAAAGTGCGTATTTTGCGTTGGTGAGAATAAAAGCTATTCGAGCCACCCTAACTCCAAGAAAAATCCGACCGAAAAGAATTTGACCGAAAGGGAGGAGTATGGGTTTCGGGCCCATGACGCTCATTTCCGATGCCCTCCTAGCCAATTCATCTGCTGCATCGTTGCCTCTAGAGCCACTTTGACCCTTTATCCATTAGAGGATTACTTTGTTGAGTTCGCACACCTCATTGGTAGCACTCGTAGATTAGGCCCGAACTGATGACATTGTCGTCGAGGGCTTGTAACACTGCCATGTTGTCGGATAGTATACGTGTCGATTGATCCTTTACCTTCCTTGCAGTGACAGCTGCGGCAGCCATGGAGATACCCAAACATTTGGCCTGAAGATCCTGAGCTCACGAGTGTCCAGACCCTCGATGCGTTGGTCCTCGTGTAATTGGATTTTATATTTTTTGTCAAATACGAACCGTTTAGGGATCCGGTCGTTTGTAGCCATCGCAATCGGTATATCCTTGGATATCTCTTACAATATCACCGTATGCGGACCGTAATTGTCTCGGCGAATCACTGTGATGTAAAGTCTTAGGATGATCTTGGGGGACAGACCCCAGCGTCTGTCGACCATCCACTTGCACTGCAAGAAAATGATTAGTCTATGTGGCTGCTCCAGGTCAGCTTGCCGTCAAGAATAAAAGGGTATACTTACTAAAAAGGCAATGTAATAAATAACCAAAAACTCGTCCATAATTTATACTGGTATCTCAAGTTTTAAAGATTCGTTTTGTCATATGCGAACAAAAGGACAATAAACGGACAAAAGACACGTGTTTCTTTGAAAATTGTTCACGTTGGCGATCAATAATAAGTGTGTACACCTGTTAGAGAAATAATACACTGATTCTATAACTTGTACCATAGCGTTAAGTCTTTATGATTATGTTAAACGGAACGTGTATACATACATACATGTGTATATATATATATATATATATATATATATGTCATATGAGTTACCAAAAGTGCCAACTGACAATACATAATATTATTCACATTTGTATATTCATATATATATTCACCACATTAAGTAAATGAGGCACGCTAAACGGTTCAAAAAACACATTGATTTTCCACAAGGCGAATCCCCACCTTAAAGTGGATACAAATAAGTCAGTTTCTTCAAAATGCAATTAGAACGAGGACGAAATGACCTCCCTTTACGGATTTGCGCTTAATAGCACTTATTTGAGCCGAATTCAATAAACTTATTGCCCATTAAAAAGTCCCTCCCACTTTCATCACCAACGCCTAATGATCATGATTATCTTATCAAAGCACTCACTAAGTCAACTCAACATGCTCAAACTCAACATTTTTACATCATACGCATTTGATTAAAAAAACGTGTGTTAAAAATACAGTGCAAATTAAAACTGACAAACGTGACATTTTAAATGGACCATCACAAAAAGGACATTATATTGTTATGTATTTACACATATGTGATTCATGTAGAATTTCAATAAACACGGTTGAACACAACATATCAATCATCATTATGTGTTTAAGTACGTACTTTTACGACTGAAAAACAAATTGAGGATACTTTTAAAAATTCGTATTGAATACGTATACATTTACGTGATGTTAATTTCCTATTTATCAATTTGCTGAAAGTAAAGTTTCATACACGAAAAAATAACTGTTATTTAACTATAGTTTCATGCTTTTCAAAGGCCAGCACCAAGTAATTCTGTTTGTTGTTCGCTTTGATTTATTATACATATTAATATTAAAAAACTTCTATTAAAATACTTTGTAATTTATTACTTTAAGTTCTTCTCACATTTATGTAACAACAATCAACAATGAAACAGCAATGTTTTGTATGATTCCTTTTGATTGCAGTTCGTTTTTATTAAAATGTTAAAAAACGTTAAAAGTGTATCTCGTCTTCGTATTACTTGTTTTCTTACCTATCGCGTTGCAAACATCTGGACCTGGACTGAACGTAAATGTAGTCTAGTAATTAAGAAATTGACTGATCCATCCCCAATATATATACTCGTACATAATAATATATTCTTCAAAGTATGTAATTTCATTCGATATTCAATATCTTGTTCAGAAAATTCCAATCTTAACTAGGTACCAAGTTCTAAATCATTATTCCACCAAAGTTTATAAGTAAGAATCAACAAGGTTTTTGTATGTGACGTTTATTGTGTAAGTAGCCTTAGCAAGCTTTTGGTAAGGCTTCTTACTAACTCTACTTCATATCGAAATAATAAACGCGTATTAATATTGTAAGGCAACTTAACAACATATTGTTTTGTCCACACTAACGTCAAACGGCAATTTTAAATAATAAACTGACTACATTTTAGTGTTATAACATGTTCATGACAGTTACGTGGTTGTATGTTGTATTCATAACTTAACAATAATGAATAAAATAATAAAATTTACGAGTACTAAAATTAACGTGAGTTTGTAATGAAATAAAATTAATCTATCTGGGAATGTTGGTGGGTGGTTAGGGTAAAACGTGCGTACGTATGTATGGTAACATAGGACACACTATGGTTATTGTCGTACGCAGGTAAGTGTGTACTTTCAATTGTGTTAGGTGATCTCTATTAAACAACAAACTGAGAAACATTCACTTGTCTTGTCCTGACTTCCTCTTGCTATACATTTCGAATAAGCACGTGAGTTCATTGCATAAATATGTTATGATTTTGCACACAACTTAAGCAATAGAACTGCCAACAATTGAATAACTTATTTTAAGCCATAAAAATCTATATTTAGACAATTTATGTATTTATGTTAAAGTAGGTATTTATTGTATAGGACGGGCCTGTTGGTTTAGTGGTTAGTGATCCTGACTGCGAAGCAGGAGGTCGTGTGTCGGTCGTGGTAATTTATCAGCAGTCTGGTTACCATAGGACAGGCTTTGCCTAGTTTGAGATCAGACGGCCGTGTGTGAACTATCTCATGTTATTATTATTGCTATGCATTCGTAATGACTTAATTAATTAGATGCTTTACATTAGCTTGAGCTGTATCTATATAACGAAATATTTCAACGTAATTTTCACCAACTTCAAGACGTCCGATTAACTTGAAAATTATTAAGGAACGATGACAATACTAGACTAAAAAATAAGAAAATAAATTTAAGTATAAAAACAAAACAAAAACGGAATCAATTCAACGGTTTTATCATCTACGCAATTTGTTTTTTAATACTATCTGTAAAAGTCAATTATCCGTTGCACGAGTCCAATGCTAAGTAGATGTTCTTCCTGAAGATATACCGCGTGACCTTTGCAAATAACTTCTGTAGGGCTACGAATATCCAATCATTAAAAATCTGTAAAGATTCTTCACACGTCAACAGTTATTTATTGTAAAAATACATTGCACTTATACGGTGTGTATCACTTTATTTACGAAGACGGTGACAAAAGGCCTTGACTCTGTAATCCGGTAGTGTCATTTTAATGAAAACTCCGTACCCAAACGTCGCAACACTTTTTCCTGATTAGCCTCTGAGTGAAATAGTCGTGCCGTCTAGCGTCCGCAAATGTTACTATATACGAATGAGTGTGGCGTAAATAAATTAATTCTGTGTTTGTGCTAAACTAAGTTTTGTCTTGTTTAAAGGTAATTCAAGATGTTAACAGGATGGCGACTGGTGATATCAAAATGTAAGTAATAATTTATAAAAATATTTTTTACCTATTTCGTTTTGATTAAAAAAAATAACATGATTTATAAATAATATAAAAATGCAATCAGGTAAGTAGTTCTCAATCTCCTTTCTTGACCTTTTAAAAGCAACTTGAATATCAATTTAGATACATTCAAGTTGGTTTTTATTTATTTCACAAAACCTCACATTAAAAACATGTGGTATGAAAGCATTTAATTAAATATAAAATATTGTATATTGGGTTCTGAGACAAAGTAAATGCATTTTTAATAATGTTCCAGTTAATTAATTGTATTTCTTAAAATACTCTTTTATTTATTTTAAACTAATTAGATACATGACATGATAAATATTTCTTACACAACGATTTATAACTTTCATTTGTTTTTTTCCTAGCACTTTAGAATACATTATTACGGTAATAATTGTAAATTATTTGAAAATCCTCATAAACACTGTTTACTTGCTCACATAATTACTTTTAGTATTCATTTCTGTTTTATTCTACAATGTTTAATATACTTTTAGAAATAATTGCACATATACATAATAAATCTTAATTACATATTTTTAATTTTTGTATGCCGTCTTCGAAGCCTAAACCACCTTCATTTTTTTCAGTATTCCTAATACCTCAGAGGTATGTTCTGGCGATTATGGCTCTATTAGCCGTGGCCAATGCATACACAATGCGAGTTTGCCTTAATCTGGCTATCACTCAGATGGTTCAGAAGAATACTGCATCAGAGGGTGAATCAGTAAATATTGGATCCGAAGTGTGTTTAGATCAGGCTGACCGGGCTTTAGCAGTTGCGGCTGCGGCTGCCGCTGCAATCACTAATCAAACCTATGGCAGTAGTTTTCTTAGAGACGCCGAGCCTGAGGTAAGTACAAATATAAACCGCAGTGCGCCACAATTAGTTGTAATATTTTTGCAAGTGAAGCTACCTAGAGTTAACCAGTCATAACTATAAGACCATTGTTTCAATAATAAGCGATGTTTGAATTTATTTTAGACAGATATTCTTTAAATAATTATTCTGTTCTTCAAATATTATCTTTAAATATTATATTACATCACAAGAATAGATTAAATGAAAAGATAATAAATTTAAACAGCCAACGAGAGGAAATGTGAGGTAATGATAATTGTGATTTAACCTGTGATAAAGTAGTTTACGCCAAATATATTATCAAAATATTCGGTAATCTTAATTGTTACAGTTAAAATTTCAATATAATGAAATAATTTTACACTTGAATATACCTACTCTACCTAGTACAGTCACCCTCAAAAACAAGTATACGTGGACAAAGTTCCATTAAAATGTGTACATCGATTATGCCAAAATATTCTAATGAACCATAGTGACTAAACATAGTATTCACAATATCATGCCAATTCTAAGTACACATCGGATTAAACTTTGTAAACGTGTCTGTTACAAGTATCTAACTACATAGCCTTGCAAAATGCACATAGGCTACTTTTATCCCGGAAAAATGTACGGTTCCCGTCGGCTAACGAAGTTGCGGACAACAGTTTATTTGTGTGAGAGCCATGCTTCGGCACGTATGGGCCGGCTCGACCGGAGCGAAAAACCGGCAGTAAAGCAATGCTCGCATTGCTTTTCGCCGAGTGAGTGAGGTTATCGGTGGCCCTAATCCTTCCCTCCTCCGTCCCCTACCCCTCTTCCACCCTTCCCCTACCTTAAAGGCCGGCTCTTGTGACTCTTGAGTTGCAGGTGCCCATGGGCGGCGGTAGTTATTTACTAGCAGGTGATCCGTCTGCTCGTTTGCCCCCTATATCATAAAAAAACAGTTACTATTAAAAATAGGACAGTGAGTTTGTTTAGTTCGTTACGCTTTCACGCCTAAACTACTCAACCGATCGTCATGAAATTTTACATCCGATGTCAGGAGTACAGAGAAGGACATATGGTAACCTTTCAACCCGAAAATTAGTACTGTTCCCGAGGTATATAAAAATTCTTGCTATAATATTATAAATGCGAAAGTAAATTTGTCTGTCTGTCTGTCGCCCTTTCACACCAAAACTACTGAACCGATTTAAAGGAAATTTAGTACACAGGTAGTCTAGAGTCTAAAAATAATAGATCAATTTTCATGATTGTATCACTACCGTATTCTACACATTTTAAGGAAGGTTTTAATTTATTATACATTAGGTATCTATTAGTTCATTTTTTAAAATTAATTTCTTTGAAGTCGGTTTGTTTTTTGTAAAAAAATTCATTATAATCATATCTGTTATGGATGATTTCATCAATGAGAGATTTTTAGATGTTATAAATGGAATATGACCATACGAAGTTTTGATGAATAGCTACCAAACATTCTTTGTTCACTTGGCTTTTACAGATTATATTTAAATATTATTAAATAAATAGTTTTGATTTAATATTTAAGTTTGATTATATTCCCTACGCCAATGTTAATCATCGAAATGAAGGACAGATAAATCCTATGACGTTCACGGGTTCGATTCCCTCTCAGTGATTTCCATTTTGCTTCTACGTAGGTATAATACGTACGTATTTACAAAAAAAAAACACTGTCTAAATATTTATCTGTGTTTTAGAATCTATAATACAAGCTATGCTTAGTGTGGGGATCCGGATGTCTTAATAAAAGCTGTTCCCGGATCCCTCCTACTTAAGGCTCAGTACGGCACACCGTGTGGTTTAATCGGTTCGATTCGGCCCGGGGGGGTTTCACAAGCACAAAAAAAAAAAAAACGCACGCAGCGCTGTAGTATACGGCCTAAAATGTTATTATTATTATTCCTGACGTATAATAATGGGAGCTGAGAAGAAACCGGAACGTCACCACTCGTGGAAATAAAAAAAAACGAATTTTAAAACGCGATATAATCCAGTAAAAGTAGTTTGATTTGAATGATTATGTCATTTGATATTTCAGATCATTTCTATCAGATTGTCAGAGTAACAATACTGCTAATTTAATATAACGATCGTTATCATGTCGTTTTTTTTTTACCGCTTCCACGATTAATCGCATTTAATTTTGTTTACGCCGTCATTAAACAATAACAGACTGTACCTATACATCATTTTCGGAGACTTGTATTATAAAGTGCATACAAATTTATGAAACAGACACGTTTACAAAGTTTTGAACCCGATGTATACTTGGAATTGGCCAGTTACTGTACATACTGTTCACGTCTTAACTACCTACCGATCATCATGAAACTTTGAATATACTTTGTCAGGGGAACAGAAATGTCACAGGTACCTTTAATCAAAATAAAGTGTATTGGTCCCGAGAGATAGACAAATTACTTGTCACGCTAGAGAAGCCGCGTGCAAAATCTAGTAGGTATATCATATTTTCGATAACTGGTCGCGTCATTCATCAATTCGCTGTACATAATATTATAGTGAATTGTTTACGGAGTTCACAAGTTCAATTGGCAGCAAATTCGTAGCTTCTATACACGTGTTACAAAAAACACAAGGTCATTTTGCTCAAGTTTCATTTTAAAGATCAAACATAGTTTATTTCGTCCAATAGTCATCAATCATTTAATTTTTCCGAATATGGAGATCAATTTCATATATTTTACATTTTATTGAAGTAAATTGTATTAAAATTAATATTTTAAGTGGTTCTTAATATTAATTTATTAGATTCATAAGATCTACGCTTTACGATATAAATATTAATAGTACTTACTTGTTTTTTTAAGGACCATATTTAGGAAAATAGGTGAATTCGAAGTATTTGTAACTTTATATTTTCTGTATGTACCTATGTATATTTACACACTGAATTTTTTTCTTTTTCAATATAATGTCTGTAAAAAGCACTGTATAAATTTTCCATTAAGTTACGAAATAAAAATAAAAGGTAAATAAGATTAAATTCTGCTTTTTACAAAGGGGCTTTTCGACATGGACCCCATAATTCTATAATTTATTTATTCAAGTTGGCAAACAAACACTCCATTCTAGCTGTGTCACTTCTGTGTAATCAATCTGAATCCGCTTTTGTGGACCTGTGAATCATCACAGTACATACGACTAGAAACTCACAGTGCCTACTGCTAGCGCCGTTTCAGTCTTGTAAGTGGTTGAGGACCAGTGATGAACACGATAATTTGTTCTGTGTCTGGGTGTAATTTATCTATAATATGTATGTATTTAGAAATATATAAGTATGTTTATCAGCATTCTGGTTACCATAGTACAGGCTCTGCCTAGTTTGGGATCAGACGGCCGTGTGTGAGACGTGTGGAGTTATTATTATTATTTGTTGGTGGATGTTCCTATGAAGTGTTACTTAAATAATGTTTGGCATAACGTAACTATTGGTATTGGAAGTGTGTTAGGAGTATCTATTAGTAAACCTTACTAATATTTTATATCATAATAAAGACCCTGATCTATTTTGATATAGTCAAACGACTATTTCTTAAATATGTCTGAATACTTTTGAGAAGTGACAACTGACGAATCGAATTTTTTAAGAAATATTACTTCCAAAATGATTGGAGCTATAAAGAAGGTTGGATTTGGTAATTTTTTATACAAAATTTCAAAATGTAAGCGAAAGAACGTAACTGCAGAGTGTAGTACACAGTTACACACTAGTTAGTTGCAAAACAAGATTACCTATTTACATTTTGACAAATGCAGATCATATTTTATCTGAACACATTGCAAATTGTCCTTGTCAGTCTTATGTTAGATTATAGATGATAATAAGTATTCAATCAAATACTTGAGTTATCTTACATAGATCTATATCTTAGATAGAGGAGACTTTAAATCTATACATGTAATTTAACAGTTACTAAGAAAAAAAATAGAGACCACAGCACGGAGGAGGCTTTAAAAATACCTATATGAAGCGGCACAGTGCCTGTTATTTTCGTATTCATAATCGAGGAAATACTTACTGGCTCTGAACTTGTTTTAAAAAGATCAAGTGCAAAAATAAAATCAACAGTAGTATGAAATACTGTGAGTAGGTATTAAAGGTATATCATGACTAGTAGAATCCAGTATAATCTAATGCACGCTGATGTTTTTAAGAATTGATTATCTCAACAGTCGGAAGATACAAGCTGATAGAGGATCAAAATTTTATCAAGATACATATATTTATATGCAAATTTTTTTATTGTATTTTCGTGTAATACCTACATGAAGGAAAGGAAAAGTTTAAATATTTTTTACTAGTCTTGAATATATCTGACTGAGCTTGTTTCAAACAGATAGATTCACATCCAAGTAGAACCTCTACGGTTACCTCTTCGATTTCATTACGTACTAGGATTCGCCCACGATTTCTTTTTATTTCTTCTAGTAGATCTGTAGTGTGATCTGATCGGATTTTAAGAATTTATCAGGTGTATTTATGGTTGCAAGTTTAAAAGTGTTTCCTTACGCCACCGTATAATTCTTTGATCCAGTTAAATTTTTGACACCTTTTTTAAATTTTTGGAAGTTTTTTGTAGGTAATTTTCCAATTCGATTATGTGTTTTGAAATAACTGAAAGATTTTTCTGAAACAGTCGCAAAGCACTATTCCATAGGTTCAAGTAGATTTTGATTTTGTT
The DNA here is from genome assembly GCA_963859945.1 of Euplagia quadripunctaria. Lineage (NCBI taxonomy): Eukaryota > Metazoa > Arthropoda > Insecta > Lepidoptera > Erebidae > Euplagia > Euplagia quadripunctaria. The sequence goes on from OY982568.1 coordinate 8,847,787, forward strand.
TGTGTTTTTTTGTTCTTTCTTGTAGTTGTCCCAGGCCAGTCTTTTATCGATGACATATTTTTATGAATTTGCACCAGTCCGTGACTTAGTAGTCTTGCTACGAATGTACTACAATTTGACTTGTTCTTGCTGGTCTAATTTCCATTAAAGCTAAAATAATATTCTCCCTATAACGTAAGAAAAGGACGTGATATAGTATTATTTGACAAATTTGTAATGTTGATCAATCATTTAAAAGTAGCTGTGCATTCCCCAGACTGTGATCGATATTAAGAATGTCATTCGACAATTTGGTAACAGTTAAGTATAATTGTCGAATAACAGTCAACAAAGTCAATTGCTGATGCATCAATTTTTAATAAAACAATTTGTTTTTGATAGTTTCCTGTTATAAACATTTTATTTGTAAAAATATCCGTTTTTTCTACGCACCAAAACCGAATATTTATTTTAGATAAATTTAATTTTAAATAAAGAGGGGCCGAGTAGGTTAGCACATTGCAAGGTTAAGTAACACAAGCCATGTCAGTCTTAGGTTGGGTGACCATTCTTAACACATTGAGACCCCTCCGTGCCTCGGAGAGTACGTTAAGCTGTCGGTCCCGGTTGCCGACATCTGTGGCATTCGTTACGGGTCTAACAACCGACAATTTGGTCTAACTACAGAACTCGATATCGCCTAGTACTTGGATTGTGGAGGCATGGCATTTGATGGCAGTCGCTTCACTTAAAATATCGAAGTTCAGCCGTTTTGTAGTTAATCTGAAAGCCGACCCCAATTTAATTGGTAAATGGCGCACCGGAAAAATAAAAAAAATAAAAATTATTCTAGTAACGTGTCTGCCAAAATTATTTGATATGGGGAACGCGAAGATTAAATAGATTTTTAACATTTAGATTTTAAACACAAATACTGTTTTCATAGGTAAATAAAATCTCCTCCACTTAGATTCATACTCGTTCGACGTTTCATCGTATGAGATATATCTATTGAAAATATTAAATTCCTCGGCTTAGAATTATGTATCCTTAAAGAATGTCTACAGAATTTCTCCAAATTCGTTCTCTTAGTTAAACAATAACTTCATCATGAGGATCCTTGAATTAGGATGAGTCGAGGTAAACCGATGTAAAAAGATGTCTAAAACATATTAATATGGTCATTATAAAATGTGTGTAGTTAACTAATTAGATCTCGCCACTTTTTGCGGTAGAAAAACTGCCTTGAGACTTGCATTTTTTTACATGTTTTTGATTTAATATAATTTCTTTTTATAGGTTCCACTGTGTTCGTCAATATGTTTATAGTATGCGCGAAGACGCTGGTACCCTAAACACAAGTTAAATCTTATCCTGGGTGCCAGAGTTCATCGTAAATACTATATGCCATGTGCAAAAAAAAAAAAAAGGTTTCTCTGTGACTTACTGTACCTACCTATATCTACTAGTTACCTGTCTGTCTATTTTGGTAGTCAAAATGGCGAAAGAATTTTTAAACTGCACTTAGTGCATATTAATTATATGGGATTACAAGGTTACTAATGCATTTTTATATCCAAAAAACGAATCTGAAATTGCGGTATGTTTAAATTTTTCCTTGCTTTATAAGGCTTGCTAAATACTAACTGTGTTAAAAAATTTTCACACGCTTTTCTTACCTTCACTTGTAATTGATTAACTAACTAGGTTAACAAACCTTTGAAGTAAATTTTAACCTACTTCTGATTGGTTATATGTATTACAATCTTGAAATGTAACTTTGTAGGTATATGTAGTTTGGATGACCATACTATAATTTGGCATCTTGGAGTGAAACTTTTTCGTGGCTTCTGATAAATACATAGAGTTTGGGCACATATCCCTGCTCGGTGCTCGATAACGGTGGTCTGATGATGAAGCCAGGAGGTAGACAGTGAAACTATGTTTTTCCATTTTAATTCGGTTCGCCATTAAAGCGTGTTTTTTAGTTTTAATAAACAAATATTTAAGAATAACTATTAAGGCGCTGTGCGCCTCTTCCTACGGAGACAAATACGGAATGCACAAACTTTCCTTGATTGCTCTTTTAAGGTTTTCTCGTACCTTGAGTCCTACAATTGTTTCCTCATCACGATTGAGGAAAATGTTCGCTGAAAACTATATAAACACCTCTTTATCGTTTCATGACATACAATATCAGATTAATAAGATACACAATTTAATGAATCAAAAATAAATTTATGTGGCAAGCTACAAAAGTCATACCGTTTTTTTCTAACGATGCTTATAGGACGGATCCTATAAGCATAGCTTCAAATCATACATACATAATTGGCAAATGTATGTGGAGGTCAACGTAATTGACAATAAAAACCACTATAAACCTTAATAATCCAAAATACATCATGTAACAACAGGCATGCCGCCAGGTTCCATTTTGGGTCCCATTCTATTCTTAGTGTTTGTACATGATTTAATAAATTTCTCACAGCGCTTAAATTCAAATTCAAATCCTCAACTTGTTGTCTTTGCCGATGATACTAATGCATGTAGTAAGATAAGTGCAAGTAGTTTAGAATTACTCAATCATAAAATTAATAATGTGTTGTATGACTTCCACAGATGATTTGCAGCAAATAGGTTTATAATGAATATTACAAAAACAAACATTATTTTGTTCAAATCTACTGCTCGTGATACTGATAACTTGGCCATACAATTAATGGGAAACAAAATAGAAAATGTAAACATAGTCAAATTCTTAGGTGTACATATTAGACTCGTTACTGATTTGACAAAATTAACTAAATGCAATTGAGGAAACAATATCATCCTCTTGCTATGCCTTTAGAAGTTTGAGAGATGAAGTTAGCATCAGTCAATTAAATACTGTATATTATGCTCTAGTCGAATCAAGATTGAGACACAGTATTCTATTCTGGTATAAGTTCAGTTACAAGTATAATTGTGAAAAGGCGTTCAAAATACAAAAACGGGTAATTAGAAGTATAGTCCGGATTCCGCAATGGGAATCTTGTAGAGAGCATTTCAAAGAAATATATAAACTAATGGTACCTTGTCTTTATATTCTGACTGTCTTAAGTCAATTGGCATAATACATTACTGATTTTGAAACTCAAGATGAAAAATTAATCAGAGAAAGAACTTGAAAAAAATTCATACCAATCTTAAATATAGCAAAGCATTGTGCACGATATCAAAGGTTGAAACTATTTAACTGCAAAAAAAAATTCTAAAAATAGAAATCTATATAACACACGTATTTAAAAAAAGAGTTAAAGCCTTCTTGTTGGAAAAAATGTTACTATTCTGTTAATGAATTCACTGGCTGATCTTGTAACTGACATTAAAATCGCAGTGACATGATACGGACTTAATTTAATTATTATAATGTGATCTTTTATTTCTTTTGACATAAAAATTCTAACTGACATTAAATACCTATTTTTCATTTAATTTATATTGTTTAAAATAATTTTTGACATTGGGTTATTAAATTATTAAAATGGTTGGTTACAATTGTGAATGTTATGTATGTAAATTCTAAAATGTTTTTTATCTCATATTGTATTCTTTTATTGTAAATTGTTATAAGGAATATTTGTATATTACCTTTTTTGAAGTGAAAACTTCTTTAGCGGCGTTGGGCACTTTTTGAGATGGGTAAAAAATTTTAAACTTTCGTCAGAATTCAGGGTCACGTGGCCCCTGATCGAAAATATATGGAAAATGTGTCCGAGTAAAACTGATCGAAAATGTATGAAAAATGTGTCCGAGTGTAAGATATTTAAAAGAAAAATTATAGTTGTTCTCAAAAAATAATTTTGGACCTGTTTGTCCTAGCACTGATGTTATCCCTTTCTTGAGGAAATGGTTGATATTTATTTGTGTTCCGGCTATTCACTGTTACTAATGCACGTCACATGTGGTTTGAGGTCTTTTAAATTTTAGAGTTGTTCTTACCCTTCTTATATTATTATCCTGTTTCCTCGTAAGTATGTATAATTAAATATATAATATAATATTATAAGTATATACATGCGAGGGGTATTTTTGGTATTTTGGTTAATACCATATGTAATGAATGAACGAGAGAGGCGGTTTATTATGTAATTATTTAAACGAAATGTTTGAGGATAGGAACACGTGAAATAGGTGTTTATATATTATGCATACATACAAATAAATAAAACTGGAATGTCTGTTTGTAATAATGTCCAAATAACAGCTTTTGACTAAATATATATGAATGTTTTTACGAGGTTTACTATAAACAAACAAATAAAAATTTAATTCCGGCTAATCTTTAGAGCAGTTTTACTGACTTTCACGGGACTATCACCGTTATAAGAAGTAACTTAGGCTAATTTAATTTTAGAGAAAAAAGTTTTTTTCGTTAGTAGGTATATATAAATATATTTAGTTTTCTGGTTTGATTGACTTACGCCATTAGTTTTCATACAATCCTTGAGCCATAGATTACTTTTTGAGTAACCTTCTTAACCGTGGCAGAATTAGGAGAGTGTTCACTCCCACCCTCGAGATTGCTAATCGCTACCAAACCCAATAAATAATTAGTAAAAACACTATCTATCTCACAATCACATGCCTTTGGAGCCAGGGTATACTTTTTAAATCTATTTTATGATACATAAATAATTATATGTATACTTTATGTCTAGTGTAAACATATTAATTTTATTATTTACCAGTATTGGATACGTGTTTTAACTGCTAAAATGCGACGTAAGCGAGTAAAAATAGGGATATCAGATTAGCTTTAAGACGATTACAAACAGGACAATCATTATCTTCTAATGTTTCTAAGCAAACTATATCAACCAGAGCACCCTGTAATATTATTATTAGTACTAAACTAATAAATCAATATTACTTACTGTATGTAGACAGCAGTCGAAAAACTATAATATTTTATTGTTTGAAATCGTATTCATAAAGTTATATTTACGAGTATATATACTCGTAACAAATATATGTTAACAAATATATGGTTTTGAGTAAATATATCATTTTAAAAATAAATTAAGAGCTAAAATTAATATAGGTAAAGTAAATGAAACAGTCAAAATTTGTTTTAAACGTATTATTTTAAGAAGGTAGTACAAATATCAGTGAATAAGTTATGTATTAAGTGATAACACTTTGTAATATTTATAATGCCCGGGCAATATGCATAATGACATGTCAAATTGAGCTGCGTGATGAATACTTATACAAACTTCATTATTTATTGCACTATCTGACCATTTTGAATAGGTATTGCTACATAACATAACTGTCTGGTAAGTAACTAAGCAAATTAACTTACATTAGAAGAACCGAACCAATTAAAAAAAAACAACACAGAAGTCTGACTAAGGTTAAAAAACGAATTATCGTTTTTTAACCTTAGTCAGACATCTGTTTAACAAGAAAAACTTGATCACAGCATTGTATCGTGTTTATTTTACAAAAATAGTGTTTGTTCTCAAACCAAACTAAATATAGAAAATAATTTTCAATAAATTAAAATTAAGAATAGTGTGTATAACGAAACAAATTATTTTATTGTGAAAAAGCGTGGGGAGCTTTTTAAGATAATTTCATAATGACTCTACTTTTACCAATATCTGTCAATAATTATTTATAACAATTAACATTTTCTTTCTTGAAATGAAAACTTGTTTACTTTGTTGTGCACTTTTTGGGATGAGTAAAAAATTTTAAACTCGTGTCAGGACACGTGATCTGATCGAAAATTCGTAAGAAGGAGTCGAGTTACTTATATTTAAAAAAATATAACATTTGAAATTCAAACATTTATGAGCGGCCAGGAGCGCAGAACTTCCAGTGTACTCTATGTATACATTTAGTTATGTTATTACCTACTTTTTATTTTTAACCTAATTATACATATGCATATATGTGTGTGTGTGTGTGTGTGTGTGTGTGTGCGTAAGTATATGCAAATACTTACGCACACACACACACAACTGTGAAGTTATGTTTTCATTTCTGACGTGGAGTCCTTTTTTTTTTTTTGGGGTCCTACGATTTACTGTTTTTTTTTATATTATAGGAGGCAAACGAGCACTCCAGGCTTTTTTACAATAAAATATTTTTTTTATTAATCAAACTATTCTTAATTTAAATTCTTTGAAAATTATTTTCTACTTTTTAGTTTGGTTTTCTATTAAAGCGTGTTTTTTAGTTTTTTATACTATTACTTATTTTTTATTTTTAGTTTGGTTTTCTACTAAAGCGTGTTTTTTTAGTTTTTATTAACCATTACTTTTTTTTTTCTTTAAAGTCAAGGACCACGACGTATTTGATTATTTATTCATTCATGAAAATAAAAGTTATTATAGAACTCACTTATTATTAGGTATTATTGAAAACGACAGGAAAGCTTATTTTAAATTTTGTATTTTATTTTTTATAACTTAACACATATCACACACGGCCGTCTGATCCCAAACTAGGCCTGTACTATGTTAACCAGACTGATAAACATACTTACATATTTCTAAATACACCCATAATTTACACCCAGACAAAAAACAAATGATCATGTACATCACACAATTATTTGTCCTGGGTAGGAGTCGAACCCACGACCTCTGGCTCAGCAGTCAGGATCACTAATCACTAGACCAACAGGCCAGTCAATTGCACGTATTGCACATGACAATTTATATTTTCATATACCCACCGCGAGATGGAAATTTAAGCAAAAAGTGGTGTAAGGTGCGTCACATCATGTAACATCGAATAGCGTTGCGATTTAAAAATTAACGAGGTTCATTTAAAATATTGATTTGTTAATCATTAAATTTCACAATAAAAATACAATAAAATATTTACAAAATAAATGTATAGATACATTTCTATAGCAGCAATAAAGACTAAAAATATTTAGGCTATTTTGGAGCCTATAGGATAGGATATTCCCTATTGAACACATATTTTTATTACTCTGCCCAATAGGTGGGCACATTATTCATACAATTAAATTTGCTTATTTCAGTCGTTTTTATTATATTGACTACTCATATTGGGCATTTTTAAACGGTCTGGACATTATTGATATGAAAAATATTGCTTATGAGTATGAAATAGTAATATTACTTAGACACATAATTTAATATGACGCAAACCAAATCCAACCAAATAATTATATTCTGCTATACCCATTAAGAATAAAAGAAAATAACAAAAAACTATCCATAATCAACATAAATAATACTCGATAACAATGTATTTAAATGGTTACAAATGCTATTGTCTAAGAATTTGGCATGAAAAAATGTTATAAAATAAATTGGAATTGAAACTTCCTCGAGTCAAATCCAACACAGCGTTGGGGGTTCAAAACTTGTGTGATAGTTGTTCCGATTCTGGGTATTCTTTTTGTCCGTTGTTTGAATGCCCCGCGACACAGGAATCACGTCTATTGCGAAGTAGTCTTTTTAAAATTATAAAAAAAATTGAAAAGTTTTGCTAAGCTGTATTAGCTTAACTTCAATACAGATAAAAAAATACACAAATAAATATTAAGTGCCTTCATTAAGATGAAAATATATTCTTACTTTAATATCTAGTGATTATTCCTTGAACCAACAACCGCCTTCGCTTGTATTTACGCTATATAATCTCTAGCAAAATTTGTTATGTTTTTATTGAGCACGTGTATTGTGTAGAATCTACTTTGATGTACGTAGGCAACTGACAAAGTATCAACTGATTACAATCAAATGCTATTGCAAAAAAAAAAATTTATACTATTAGAGTCCAGTGTAAGTTTTACATATTCAATTTAATTAGCGCGATCTATTTAATTTGGTGTCATTTCTCTAATTCTATCCTAAGCATGATTAGATAGCTAAAAAAATATTTATGGTACACTACATTTTAAATGGAAATACACATAATTAGAAACAGTTAATTAAGGTCGGGAAGTACAATGGGCGGTCTTATCGCTAAAAGCGATGTCATCCAGGCAACCTTTGTGTGGGAAATAACAGACGAAAATAAGCGGAAGTTGTTGAAGTATAGAAAATGTTTAAAGTAGCGATAATGAAACAAATATGGTAGAAAAGCAAATAGTATTACGACTTTTACGAAAGTAAGAGAAATCTCTCTAACTATCATCACTTCAAAAAACTTTTACATGAATGGCCCATAAAGGTTACAAGTACTTAGTATTGTTTTCTTTCACAGACTGTGCTATTCGAATGGAGCGAAGCAACACAGGGCCTGCTTCTTGGATCCTTCTACTATGGCTATGTTTTAACCCACGTTCCTGGAGGCATGTTGGCTGAACGGTTTGGAGGCAAATGGGTGCTCGGCTGTGGTTTACTTTCAACAGCTCTGTGCACATTCTTGACGCCCATTGTCGTGAAAGCAGGAGGCGCTACTGCATTGTTTGTTTTGAGAGTGATTGAGGGCTTAGGTGAAGTGAGTATATACTTTAAATTTAATTTGAATTAAGTAGGTGCACAAGGCTTAATCCAGAGAAAACTTATTTTGAAACTGGCAATATGAGTAATATAAAGTACATTATGTAAATTAGATGACTCACATGTATACATTGTAGGTAGGTACTAAAGATGTTCATTGAATATCGTGATTTGTAAGAAAAATAAAATCATTGATAATGATAATGTTTAAAATCGTTTCAAATTATTTTGTTTATACCGATGAAAATGTTTTTTTTTTTAACCTAAATTGTATATATTACCTTATGTTTACAAATTATACCCTTTTTTTGTACTAGCATAGTTATGTTTCTGCTGCTGAGTAGGGTAGTTGGCACTATTGTGGACTAGGAGCTGGGGCGACTGTCAATGATAGTAATTCGCGAGTGACATCGTTGGTATTGCAATAATCTATTGGCATCAGTAACCACTTACACATGTACTAACAACACACACACCATACTAGGATAACACGTCTTATAAAAACCTTTAACTACTTCTATTTTATTCTTTATTGTACACTAAAACTAGATTAATAAAAACAAGGAAACGGTATGTACAAAGGCGAGCTTAACCCAAACCTGAGTTTTCTTCCAGCAAACCTTAGAGTGAATAGAGGATAGTTGAAAATCTTAGAGGCAAAGTCATGTGTACGTAAACTAATTAGAGATAGTAATTAATAGATATAACTTAGTTAAAATAAATATCATGTATACCGACACGTATACTCATTATGAAATATAAATACCTATACTTACACATACCTTTAACTACTTCTTAAGTGATGTTGGTGTCTTTTAAATTTTACAAGACTCTTTTTATTTTCCAGGGCCCAACAATGCCTGCTCTCATGGCGATGTTATCAAAATGGGCACCAAAAGCTGAACGAGCACGCTTTGGTGCAATTGTATTTGGTGGAGCGCAAGTAGGTAACATCGCTGGATCATTTTTCTCTGGTATTATCATGCACAATGGCACTTGGGACAATGTGTTTTATATGTTCGGAGGACTTGGTCTCATATGGTTCGCTATATGGGTAAGTAATCTATACTTATATTATAAAGCTGAAGAGAATTTTTGTTTGTTTGTTTGGTTCTGAGGAACTACTGGTTCAAATTGAAAAAGTCGTTTAGTGTTGGATAGCCGCTTTATCGAGGAAGGCTATGGGCCATATAATATCACGCTACAACCAATAGGAGCGCAGCATCAATAAAAAATGTTGCAAATATCAGGTCAGGTAGTCGATTGATACGGATATTCAATAAATATTTGGAACTAGGTTATTGCCCACCCCTTATAAAAAGCATAGCACCACCCCTTGAAACTAGGGATGAGCCTCCAGGCCTAGGCCAAATTTGCACAACACCATGTATTTAACACGGACAAATTAAAATACTAATGTATGGGAATGCGTTCGAACAACACTCTGTAGGCTGTGTGGACGTTTAGAAAGTATTAAATTTAAGAATAACTATTGAAATAAATAAATGAACATTTTACACTATTGTTGGATGTTAAGAAAAGGCGATCACTTGTAGTCAGACATCTTGTGTAGACATCTACTGGTGTAAAGTAACACTTATTATGTTGTTATGCGTGATGTATTACTGGAACAGATTACATTTTTATTTCTATGATTGGAGTGAACCGATTTTTGTACTTTTAACGTATTGCGTGTACAATCGAACATTCACAAATTGCAAAAAAGAGTGGAAATGGGTTCTATAGTTATTAACATCAATTTAACAATAATTTCAATGTAAAGAAATGTCACTTCTACAGACATAGATTTAGAAAATAACTGAAAGATATCGGTGTCCAAATGTTTGAATTAAAATGGTAAAAGGTACTTGAGAAGATATTACCTACGATAGCACGTGAAGTAGACCCCAAAATAGTGTCCCTCATAAATCAATTGCATAATGGATAGACGATTGCTTATATTTAGAGCGTAATATGCGCGAATACCATAATCAATTATGATACCACAATATTGGACAATTTAATACCTGAAGATTAGGTCAGCTGATAAATATTTTAATAGCATTAGTTTCTAGTTGCTTTATACATTTTCAATATTTAGGTGAGCTCCTATCAAAAGTGGAGTTAATACTTTCATATTTGAAATGTAATATAGGAAACTTTTTCTCTCCAGTTCTGTTACAGGGTTACCTGTGTTACCTTTGACGTACGGGCTTTAATCGAGTGAGCGAATTCAACATGTAATTAAAATAATTTGACTGACAAACAGAAAATGAACTGATTATAAAAGAGTTCAGTTTTTTCTTTTGTAGCAGCAATATTCTACAGACACAAATTATTTTTAGAAATAATTTGTGTCTGTAGAACGAACTTCATAAATGACCTTCATCTGTAAATGCTTGATTTTGTTTTGCTTGTAAGTGCAGTAGTGCTTGATTTTGTTAATGACAACAAGTCCATGATATATAAGGTGTATCAAAACCTGGTAGTTATAAGAAAATTTGATTTCCTGTCTTAGAGACGAAGGTCATTCAAGAAGTTCGTAACACGTTATAAATACACATTTTAAGATATAAGTAAAGTATATCTTAAGGTTAGGTATTTGTTTTACTCTTGAGCTCATAACTTAAAACAGAGGTAACCAAACTTTGAATGAAATGGTAAGAAAAACTAAAGTAAACAAAACTAAACTAATAATTCGTGCTAGCACCACACACAGTAAAACATACATATCTCGTTTTACTAAGTGACAAACAAATTCTATTTGCAAAATAATTCATTCTCAGATCAAAAGACATAAAAAGAAGAAAATTAAATTTTAAGTTAACATAATATTTTTTCCTTAAGCCAAATGTATCTAATTTTGCCTTTACTGTGTCATATTCTATTGAATTTACCATTACAGGTCGAAGTCCACAAAAGCTTCTTTAAATATCGATACTAGTGTGTGTCATCACTTATAATCGAGTAGTTGGCCTCACTTTATTAGTGCTTATGCGGAATTTACTCCTACATGTTTATTTAAACTTAAAAATAACGAAATTGTGAATTATTTATACCCACCTGGAATAACTCCAATCCGTAAAGTCAATTAGGCGGTCGGTCATTTCAAGATAAGTTTTGGATCACGTGAATCTTAAGAGCTCAGTATCCACAGTCCAAATATACTTGTAATGTAGTATAATTTTCGACGGTGGTGGTAAAATTCTTTTGAAGGTGCGCTCTTAACCACTGGTACTCAAACAAGTTTTGTTTATTTTATGACATAAGAACCACTTAGAATGGTATTTCTAAGCTGTGGGTGAAATATTGTTAATACAGGTATTTTTGTCTTTAGGAGAAGCCAATGTTCAGCAGAATTTATTTAAGTATCATTAGCACAGATTTCTGTACAGTTATATTATTATGGGTATCGTGCTTAGGGACAGCATGACGAAAGAAGTTCTATTAGTTTAAATGATAAAGGGATTAATAACTAAATTACACGCGTTTTGAACAATGATTAGGTACCGGTAGTTTTAACTTTTTAATCTTGGGCATAGTATATTAATCATGATCATTACATCAACATGAGGCCGCGTCCTGTATTTCATGGTCAGCGGGCTGGAGCGTCAGCGTAGCAATTACCTACTCAATACAAGCACTGGACACTGCTGTAGACCGTCCTACAGTTAGCGATAGTGAAAAAGTAACCATAACACTTAGTGTTACATGAATTCGAAATAACAAAAATGCTATTAATAACAATATTATTTGATACTAAACCTTATACCCTTAGTACTAGCCTCTGTTGTATATTGTAACTAACTATTATTTAAAACTTTTTAGTCAATCCTGTGCTACAGTGACCCAAACCAACATCCCTTTATAACGGACAGCGAAAAGAAGTTCTTAAACCAGAACGTAGATGCTTTAATTCACACAAAGCAGAAGAGGCTAGACCCCACCCCATGGAAGGCGTTGAGCCGATCAATACCTCTGTGGGCATTAATTATTGCTGCTGTAAGTAATATTTCAACTACATACACTGTAAAAGAAGCTTATCCAGGACTTACCAACGTATGAGCATACATTCAATCCTAAAGAGGCTTTAGGCTAAGCTCAGGTTTAAACAAAGCCATTCTCTTAAAAATACATAATAAAAAGACACATTAAGTTAGGTACTGATTCGTTTTTAATACTAATCCTATGTTACTTTATTCCCTTGTTTATTACAAACGTTTCGCATATTTCGCTTTTACTTTTTTAATTAGATAGGTACTTTTTATGTTAGCACTGAAAGGGAACTAGAGGTTTTCACATTTTTGACACTGAATATTTTCTCGAACAGAATATTCTGAATTTAATAATTATTGTTTTAAAATTTAACCCCTTTAAAAAAGTATTTTTAATCTTGCACTAGTAAATTACCTACTTTCAACTGTAACATACAAACTACAAATTCTTATCTGTTCTAATCTGTTTTTTTTTGTCACAGATTGGACACGACTGGGGCTATTTCACAATGGTGACGGATCTGCCCAAGTACATGACAGATGTTTTGAAATTCAACATCAAGTCGACTGGTTATCTGTCATCCCTGCCCTACGTGGCTATGTGGGTTGCATCTTTCATCTTCGGTTTGGTGTGTGATTTCTGCATTAAGAGAGGATATCACAGTATTGGAAGTGCTAGAAAGATTTACACTACTATTGGTAGGTAAAGTCTACAATTGACATTGATGAAGTGAAATAACATATCATATAAACCCAGTAAAGTAAAGTAAAACTGACTGCACTGATGGCCCAGCGGTTAACGTGGTCGCCTAAGTGTTGTGGGTTTCGATTCCCGCACAGGACAAAAATTTGTGTGATCGAAAAATAGTTGTTCCGAGTCTGGGTGTTTTTTATGTCTGTTGTTTAAATGTTTGTGAAGCCCCTCGCGACACAGTCTTAATTCTTATGGCGGGAGTTGTCTTTTTTAAAATAAAGATAAGATCATTATAGAGATATAAAGATAAGATAAGATCGACTGGCCTGATGGTCTAGTGGTAAGTGACCCTGACTGCTGAGCCAGAGATCGTGGGTTCGATTCCCACCCAGGACAAATAATTGTGTGATGAACATGATCATTTGTTCTGTGTCTGGGTGTAATTTATCTATAATATGTATGTATTTAGAAATATATAAGTATTTTTATCAGCAGTCTGGTTATTATAGTACAGGCTCTGCCTAGTTCGGGATCAGACGGCCGTGTGTGAAGTGTTTGAAGTTATTATTATTATCGCAATTTAAATTTTTTAGGTTCAATTTTTTCGTGGAAAGTCCACACCACATTACATTTTGTTACAATTTATATAACCTATGTCACCCGGCCTATTATCATAAATCTATCGATACATCATTCAGCAAAATTGGTTCATTAGTTTAGGTGCCACGGTGGGACACACATAAATAAAAATATACTTACATACAATACAAACATACAATACAGAGACTAATAAAATCATTATCCTTCTATTTGTCTATGTCGTAGTCATATAAAAAAGATTGAGATGAGCTCATTTTTACAAGAATTTGATTGCTTTCAGCTGCTACCGGTCCTGGAATATGCATAATTCTAGCTTCTTACTCCGGCTGTAATACAACACTTGCCGTTATATGCTTTATTGTTGCCATGACCCTCATGGGTGCATACTACAGTGGCATGAAGATTAATCCATTGGATATCAGTCCAAACTATTGCGGTACCGTAACAGCATTGGTGAACGGAACTGCTGCCATTTCTGCAATCGTATCGCCATACTTGATTGGTCTTTTGACACCAAATGTAAGTTGTGATTTTAATCTTTTTCCCCAATTCATATTTAGTCCTTATTACAATGCTACGTAACTTATTAGAATTATAAACACAATTTGGTGCTTTTTACTTTATGTTTTAATGTTTCTATAGTTATAAAAAAAAAAACTAGACATAACCGCGTACCGTACCAAAGGCGACGAGTTAAATTCTGGGTGACCACTTTCCTCTTAAACCTTCTCCTTCGTAAATCTAAATATATTGTCAAAATCGATTCCATAGTACTTTTAATGGATAATAATAATAAGTTTTTTAATGGAACCGTCGAATGATATTTCAAAACAGAGACGTTTTACAAAGACCAAATCAATGACAAATTAAAATGATGTGGCCTGTGATTCTAACAACTTATATTTTGATTGTCCTTTTGCTAATAATATTGGCCGTAATATTCTGACTATAATTTACCTCTAACATCTTTAACGTTTTTGATTGCAGTCGACCTTAGAGCAATGGCGTATAGCGTTCTGGGTCTGCCTCGGCGTGCTAGTAGTCACAAACGTCGTCTACGTAATTTTCTCGAAAGCAGAGCCAGAATGGTGGGATGATGTCAAACTCCATGGATATCCCACAGACTGGAAACATGGACCCCTCCCAACAAGAAGTGACGACCCTGAAGAACAGAAAAATGACAACATTAAAACAGACAAGAACTGACACAATGACTGTTTGTATTATTTTGTAAATAAATGTAGACATATTTTAATTTATTGTAAGTATAATTATAATTTAAGAAATTGAGAATTATTTTTCTTTCCTTTAATATGCTCCAATAACTTGCTATTGCAGAACTATAGTCCAAGTAGTGATAACGGAGGTCTATAATGGAAAATGATAGATGTGGAGCTATCAGCATACCAAAACCATTGAATATAGACTGCCTGTGTTTACTTAAAAAAATATATATGAAAAAAATATTTTAGATCCGCAGACAAAATTGTAGGGATACAATATCAAGTTGCGCTGAGTATGCAAGAAAGTTATAACTTATATATAAACTATAGTTTATATGAGCCAGTCTCGGTTACTGTTACGAACGTTTCGTAGACGCGCGAGTGAAATAAATACTACAGTAAATATAAATCTTTTACTGCAACTCTATAAGTGATATACCTAAATAAACAGTACCGGAGAACAATAAACACAATAACTATATATAATAATCCTTACAAAATGAAGGGAAACCTTTAGACCATACTATATATAGACATAGACATTGATCTTAAAACTTGCACTCCGGGATGTTAACCAAGTCTTCTGAAAATATCTTTAAGGCGAAAAATTTTTCCTTGAAATTCATCATTGAAAATACTGTTAAGGTTTTATAAATACTGGAATAAATAAATGTCTCTGTTTTAGTCATCTTTAGTTTCAAGTGAATTAAATTAATTTCATGACTTTATCGTTCTCGTTTGTGTGTGATGTCAAAACGGCGGCTTTTACTAGTCCTCATCTTAAATCAAAGTAGATAAGAAAAAATGATAACGCGTCAGATGCACATACATACATTATAATCCCTGAACGCACGTTTCTTTATTAAAAATGTAATAAAATATATTAGGTAAGCCCATATACCATTGAGAACTATTTAAGTTAGACCAATAAAATACGGTATTACTTCAACTTTCAAGCGGATATTTATTAGCTGTTACAACTATTGTATTCATGGACGTCTATCGTTTTGTAGTGTTTTGTTTGTTTGTAACATTTATCTTTTTAATTAAGCACGTGTCGAGGTTCTTTTTCAGGCAGTCCATTTTGTGTGATACCATCACCTCTGTTAATTTTATCGTTATGCACGCTTGCAAAATTACGATGTTGATCAATCTATATTATCAAAAATAAGAAAGCACCAAAAAAAATATAACACATGGCACGGATGTTCTATAGGTCCATGGGTCGAAAAGTTCTCGAATGACCACGGCCCGGGAAGTGCAGTGTAGGACGTTCACCGACAAGATGGACAGACGATCTCGTAAAAGTCACAGGTCGTCGGTGAATGCAGTCTTCTTGGTTCAATAAGGTAGGCCCACCTAGGCCTATGTCCAGCAGTGGACGTCCTATGGCTGAAACAATAAGGAGATAAAAGTAAACAAATGAATCAATGAATAAAATGGAAAAGCCTGAAAACTAAAATGTGAAAGAAGGCAGTTCTTCTTGATACGGTACGCATAACCACCGGTAGCTTGGTTCCTATACCCGATACCGGTGGGACACTATTTTTATATTTCTAAATATATTTTTTTCATGTTTGAATGTATTTAAAAATCTAATTTATATATATTAAAATAAATAAAGAGAATAATAATAATACTTATTAGCCCAAAAATCTTACAATTTACAGTATTCAGTATTATAATATAAATACATCGTTAGTGTTTAACATAACTATAATATTGTGTCTTTTACTCATAATTTATATAAATTAATATCTGTATTCTTTCAAATTATAGAGGTCACTATTGTTACCTATTGCTCTGTATTCCTAATGACTTACTTACTATCAGCGCCCCGCGGTTTCACGGCGTAAGTCACGTGCCCGTGGGAATATCTGGATAAAAAGTAGCATATGCGTTAATCCAGGTCTCCAGCTATCTACATACAAGTTTCATCGCAATCGGTTCAGTAGTTTTTGCGTGAGAGAGTAACAAACATCCATCCATCCATCCATCCAAACTTTCACATTTATAATATTAGTGGGATTGTTACTGTATTGAAGCAATTAAAAACATTTTAATATATTTAACCTTGCAACTTTGTAAAAAGTATTTATTACTTTTAAATAACAAAAATTTATAGTATTCGTTAAATTTTCACATACCAAAACATTTAAGCTACATATGTATGTATATTTCACTGTAAGATTGTGAACATCGTTAGTTTATAAACAATCTCGTGATATTTTAAACCGACGAAATATTGATCTTTACCTACGAAATTGCCGTTTTATATGTAAAAAAAATTAAACGATTTTTTTTCTATATTTTTTATTTCTATTAATCAAAGTAATCACCCATACAATCGATGCATCTTTGGCAGTTTATTGATGCCCTTCTTGAAGAAATCAGCTATAAGGGAGACAACAAATTCTTCAAAGGCATTTTGTACTGCCTCTCGGGTATTGAATTTTTTTCCCGGCAAGAAGTTATCCAAATTCTGGAAAAAGTAGAAGTCTGTAGGCCCAAGGTCTGATGAGTACGAAGGATGACGGAGAACTTCCAACCCCAGCTTTTGCAACTTGGAGACCGTCTACTGTGCAGTATGAGGTCGCGCGTTGTCATGCAGGAGCAGCGGAGACGAACGACTGACCAAAGCTGGTGGGAGATGTGCGAGCTTCTCCATCATTGTGTTCAGTTCTTCACAGTACACATTTTCAGTAATGCTCATCCCGTTTGGTAAGAAGTTGTGATGAATCACACCGGCGTTACACCACCAAACAGTGACCATCACTTTTCTAGGGATATGTTTTCCTTTTAGAGCATTGTTTAGGTGCTGAACCAGGATTCAACCGACTTACTGAGCGCTCGCGATTGTTAAATAAAATAAATTTTTCGTCACAGGTAACAATGCGGTTCTAAATTGTTCTAAAAATCCGACTGGCCTGCTGGCCTAGTGGTTAGTGACCCTGACTGCTATGCCATAGGTCGTGGGTTCGATTCCCACCCGAGTCTGGGTGTTCTTTGTGTCCGTTGTTTGTATGTTTGTAAAGTCCCCCGCGACACAGGAGTAATTCCTAATGCGGGAGTTGTCTTTTTTAAAAAGAAAAAAAGAAAAAGAAAAGAAATTCCTTCGTTTGTGAGCCTGTTGAGCAGTGCAAGTCACGTCTCGACGCGTATTTGTCAAGCTTTTTTACCTTGCCAATTTGACGCAAATGGACCAATATTGTTTTGACGCCAACGTCGAAAGCGAGCGAAGCGATTAAGTATCATCAGCTTCCACAATAGTCTTTAATTCGTCATTGTCGACCAAAGTTTTCAGACGACCACGAGGTTAATTTTTCAGGTCGAAATTTCCAGAATGGAAGCGGGTAATCCAATAACAGGCGGTGCGTTGGTTTGTAGTGTTAGCTCCGTAAACATCGTTAATGTTGCGTACCGCTTGTGCCCGTAGCTGCCACGACGGTACTCATATTCCATAATTACTCGAATTTTTAACGTATCCATGATGACGAAAAAGAATCAAATGCGATGACAACATAACACTATCAATAAACAAAGGATTACTTTTGAAAAACGAAATCCATGTTTTTAAAATGTAGTTAATTTGAAATTAGAATTCTTAGCCAAAAAAAAAATATTTTGATTTGAAATAGCCTGCAGAACGGACGAATTTCATAGACCTATTATTATGAACTGCATCTACCCGTTTAAAATTTAACGTATTTTTTCTCGTTAGTTAATAATCTCTTAATGTCAAATCGTCAAATTGTAAACGAATCTGCAGGGGTCATAATCTGTGCGTTTTTTTCACCCGTAAAATTATAAACCGCGACCCTGATTGGTCGGTAATCAAAATAACTTAACCTAACCAAATCTACGATGACGGCTCGGAACACTTCACGTTCAACTAATCAGCGCGCCTTGTGCGGTTTGTCACGTGCCAGTTAGATATCAGTTCACAATTTGACGGTTTGACATTAATATATAATAAACTAACGAGATATAATACGTTAAATTGTAAACGGGTGGGTGCAGTTAATAATTTTCCGTCAGCTTATTATGATATGGTACAGCCCCACTGTTAATTAAGTGTATGTAGGAATTGCTTTTGTAAGTTCTAAAGCATAAATGTTCTTGATACTATTGGGTGAGAGAGAGTAATAAACGGGGGTTCGTCAGTAATGCATATGTTTTTGCTCCCAAGTGACCACTTCATATTATAATAATGCGAGTCAGTTTATAAACTTATGTTCACAATCTTACGGTAACATATACACACAGTGTCCACATCCAACACAATGACATAAAAACCTTTTCACGGAAACAACTTGTTGGTTTTATTAATGGACGTGACTTGTTTTTTAATACTGGATCTGTAAAAATCAATTACCCGTTGAGTCAGTCCAATGCTACTTAGATTTCCTTCCTGAACAAAAACAACGTAAAAGTTACGGTATACAATTTTTGGAGGGCATTTCACGAATATCCAATCATTGACCGTGTTAGGACCTTTACTGTTTCTATTACATATGAATGACATACTTAAGGTAACTAAGAACCCAATAGCTCTCTTTGCAGATGTTAGTACAATTACTGCACAACTAATGCAGTTGATATAAATAACGTATTGAGCTCTGTTATTAACTGGCTAGATTTAAATAATTTAAGGGCTAATAATATAGGAAAGACAATGCTTATGCATTTTAGTCAGCGTATTCCATCTATAAAAAACCTAACTACTGAATTAATTGCTATTTAGATTTTGTCAATCAATTCAGGTATCGCTCGAGAAGAGTAATTTTTTTCTAGATAAAATGTACCCTATGTACTCTTCTGGTACAGATGACCTGACCTGACGACGTGTATGCAAAAATTTCATGATAACCGGTTGAGTAGCTAAGGCGTGAAAGCGTAATAAAGAAACAATCAAACTCACATTCGCTTTAATAATATTAGTTAGGATTCATATTAATTTTTTCATGTACGTAAAGAACGGAACTAGACTTTTCCGGCTACGTTACTCTGCGGATATGTACTTTGCTCAGTTGTTTCAAGTGTTTGTAAGAGAGTAACAGAAAAGTACGAGTAAGATATATGAAATTAATTATTTTCAAAGTCCGCTCAAGCAATTGACAGTTTCAAACAATCCTGATAATAATCTAATCTGAAACTAGTTCATAATCGTTTTATCTAATGTGTACCTATATTATATACAAAGTCTTACAGAAAGATGTGGTCATGCTGTAGTAGACCCCGTGAATGACGTCAAGCGCTAAGTATTTTTGGTAGAAGGAGGCGGCGGAGCGGATCCGGGAGGAAGATCTACAGGCGGATCCGATTCGCCACCGATGCCCTGGGCGGCGTAGGCGCTCTCACGAGCCGCAGTTTTATGTCTACCACCAGCAATAGAGCCTCCCGCAAAGGGCTTATGTCCGTGTGTGTCTGAACATCGTCCAGTTCAGAGACGGAGCTCGCTTGCGATGGTCCACCCAATATAGGCGCAGTATGGCACACTATGTGGTTTTAGTCGGTTAAACTCCGACATACGGCCTCACAGATAGCCCCGGTGTGGTATCACCCGTAGGTTTCAATACGTAAGAAACAGGGCCTGTAAGGTTAGGAACTTGGCTCTCCATAAGATCTGGCAGTGCAAGCAAGGTGTACTCTCGTCTTGGCGTTACTTTTCATGAAAATGTTTTTTGGTGGGATATCATTTCTTTTTGTAAGTTGCATACTTATCATAGTTTTTATTTTCTTTTCCTTTTTTTAGGTTGTATTTCTTGCACATCAGCAGTGCATTTTTTCGTAGCCCACTCTCTATCTTTGCCTCTTCTCTTAGTGAGCTTATTGGTCACAATGGGCGATAAAAAAGGGCTATACTTGGCTCTTAGCTGGTTATGTTCGACTTTAGCTGACTGTTGTGCTTTAATAATATCAAAGTCAATATTTATGAGATGAACACCTTGAAAATTAGTCACTCTGGAGAATGCTACATAAGCCTGTTCACAAGAGAACGTCGATGACCATATCTATGAGGGCATTATTCAAACTTAGCCCTCGGCTTTTATGTATAGTGATGGCATACGCGACGCAGATTGAAAACTGTTCACGGTGGACGAATTCTTTATTGATTATTTCAAATTTTGAATTAGCAGGTGCTAGTTCATGTTTAAGACCATTATTATATTTTATAACTAAAGTAATAATAGAGCTAAAGAAAACATATCTTGTGGCTGGATAATAAATAATATTTTCTTACAGTGAATACTTATTTTAGAAATAAGATACTCTTACACAACTATCTAGTAAAAGGAAAGAAAAAGATCTAAAGAATTATAGACTGAAGTTCCATTTGGATTCTATGCGTAACTGTTTCAGGATATTAACGCAAACTAACAGAAAAAATTAGGGAGCCTCCTCTTAAACATGTTTTACAGTACCTATTTTTAATCTCTGTTTATAAATTATTATGTATAACTGCGCCAGAATGAAGGAATCATTTATACCCTTATTTATTATGTATTTCTATTTTTACCATATGCACGTATCTCAAACTTACTCTACTGTTCCTATCGTGAGTCACGTTAGCGGGTGCCAACTGAAAATCATAGCTGGACGGTTCACCGTCTAGCAAATGTTGAGGTGGTGTACCTTTTTGGCGGGCTGTGCTGGGCATGCATACGTGCATGTTGCATATTATATCACAGTGTTTATTTAGTTATATATCATATCATGTAACCTATGTATAAATAAATTTTGAATTAGCAGGTGCTAGTTCAAGTTTAAGACCATTATTATATTTTATAACTAAAGTAATAATAGAGCTAAAGAAAAAATATCTTGTGGCTGAAATAAACCTTCTTTTAATTTTTTTTAAATGAAAAATGATTCTTCTTGCTTTAATTTTATCGTTTGAATCCCATTGATATAAATACGACTTGATTTGAAAAAAAACTGAAAGTAAAAAAAAGTTCCATAGGTTCCATGGATCACAAAAGCAAACTGTTCAGCTTTATTATCAGTAAACATTAACATAAAAGTCAATTATTATATTTCAGCACAAATTAATACTCTGAGATGGGCTTAAATGTGTTGTATTGTTATGTATCCAATCCGATTAGATACACATAACCACCCTAACTCATATTTAACAATGCTGCTTAAATGTTGGGCCAGGTATAATTTTCCACATCGGGGGTGCTGTCTAGAAAACCTCCACGTGGTGCACCCCGGAAACGTTGGCGATGACGCTGCCTTTTCTTCCTCTGTTTTTTTTTTTTTTTTTTTTTTGAGGAGGGCGTCATCGCCAACGGCTAATATTCTAGTATGAAGAGGAGGCCATATCTCTTCGGCCACACGGTTGAGGCTTGGCCCAACAGAGCACATCCTTCTGTTGGCTCTTCGCTCCTCGGAGCTATGAGGATGAAAACCTCGGTAAAAAATCACGGAGGAGGAACCCTTCCATGGGTTGGAGTTTCTCCACTGTCTTCAGTGGAGAAGGAGGGCGGGCTTGGCGTGCACTCACACTGCCACCGAGCAGGCAGGGGAAGATTTCATTTCCTTGCCACCGTCGGCATATCGTAATCCCGAAAGGAGTCGTGGTCATGTCTCGCGACTCCGATCGGGGACGAGGGTCTTGGCTTAACCGCCCGGACTGCGAGGAAGAAAACCTCTCTAAAAAATCACCCCGAATCCCGTGTTCTGGTGCGTGACCAGGGGATGCATGGCTGATGGGTAGTTCAGTCGCAAGCGCACTCCCAGCCGGGGCACCTGCGGACCCCTCGGTTGGGCATAAATCTTCGCTTGCCCGGGTATCGGGGATCTCTGCCCGGGTCGACCTTCAGTTCTCCCCATCTCGTGGGATTTAATATGGAAAGTGAAATATTATTGAAAAATCAAAACAAAACGGAAGAAAAAAAGACGGAGAAAAGAAGAAGGAGCAGACGGCTAGCGGGAGAAGCTGCGTCGACGGACGAGGAAGTCTCTTGTGAGACTACTCGTTCGGTGCAGCTCCCAGAAGTTAATCAGACTCCTGGGAGCGCAAATACAACAGCTGACTCAGTCGAGGAAATGGAGTTGGAGGTCCGCGACAGTGAAAGTCGCAAGCGCGGACACTCCAGAGACGGGGATGGCGACATGTCGCAAGACATGTTGCCACCAAAAGTGGCAAGTAGCCTTAGAGGGAGGTCGAGGTCGCGCACGCCGATCTCAGCTCCGGCAGGTTCCGCCTTCTCCAGGTCCGGTGCTTACGCCCGGGCCAGAGCGGAGGGCGAAATTGTAGCGGAGGAGGAGATTGTGGATCTCCTGCTGAAGATCCGGGAGCCGGTGGAAGGGGGTTCTGTCCCCCAAACACCGGTAACCATACAGGAGAGAGCGGACGCGGCGGTGGCCATAATTCATAAAGTGGCCACAAAATCCACGAACCTTAAGGGCTCTTTTGTAAAGGCTCTTAAGGACTCGTCCTCCGCTGTCTCTGGGGTCGTTAAGACCTTAATTGGTGATGTGGCGCGCCTCCAGGCGGCAAACGATCTGTTGACGGGGCAGGTGGCTGAGCTCAGCGCTCAGTTCGCCCAATTTCAGACACGCTCGAACTCTCGTGAGTCATCGAGCCCGGTTGTGCAGCCTACTCCCTCCCCCTCTCCCCTTGCAGTTCCGGATTCCCACCTGCGTCAAGTTATTGACGCAGTGTGGAGGATGATGGACGGGCGCCTCGCGGGTCTGGAGGCAAGGCTGCCCCCGGCCCCCATCATTCGGCCGCCACTCGCCGCAGACAAGAGGGCTGCATCAGTCACGACACCACTCCCCGTTTCGGGTGGTCGCGTGACTGTATCGTATGCGGCAGCGACATCGGCGCCAGCTCCTGCGGCCGCGCCGAAGGCCGGGCGGCCGGCTAAGGCCACAACAAAAGCCGCTGCTTCGAAAGCCGGGCATCCAGCTAAGGCCTCGGCTAAAGCAGCGGCAGAAATCAATGCGCTCCCCACTTCAGCACCTAAAAGGACGAGCGCCGCAGTCCCTTCTGGTGCTAAAACTGTGCCTGGCCCCTCCACATCTGACCCCTCTGCCCCGGTCTCCTCCAACGACGAGTGGCAAGTAGTCGCGGGGGGTAAAAAGTCCCGAAAGCGGGGTAAGAAGGCTGCCAAGAAGGCGGCATCTACACCGCAGTCGTCATCGGTGGCCGTGGCCAATAAGAAAAAACCGCGGAAACTTCAGACGCCAAAAACGGCGGCTGTAGTGGTCACCGTCTCACCGGAGGCGGCTATCGGCGGGCTATCCTACGCGGCCGTCTTCAAGAAGGCCCGCGATAGCCTCGCCGGTGAATTTGGGGCCTCAGGTGTGAGGATGCGCCTCGCTCAGACGGGAGCTCGAATACTCGAGTTCCCCGGGGCTGAAGGCGCGAAGGCAGCTGATTCATTTGCTGAGAAGCTGCGGGGAATATTCCCTACGACGGATGGTGTCAAGATCGCCAGGCCCACCAAGTGCGCAGAACTACGCATTTCGGGCCTGGACGACTCTGTCACAGTGGAGGATGTCCGCGTTGCGATTCGGGAGAAAACAGGATGCAACGCGGACAACATCAAAGTCGGCACCATCCGCCCCGGTCCCGGAGGCCTTGGCGCAGTGTGGGTGAGTTGTCCCGTAGCGTCGGCCAAAATCCTGGACGACGCCGGTAGGCTCCTCGTCGGTTTCGTGAACGCCAGAGTTACAGTTCTGGGGGCGAGACCGATGAGGTGTTTTAAATGCCTAGCGTCGGGACACACCCGCGTCAAGTGCGGTAGTTGTTTTGACTGCAGCGGACTCTGTTTCCGCTGCGGTCAACCAGGACACAAAGCGGCGGACTGCTCCGCCGCCCCTCACTGTCCAGCGTGTGCGGCGGGTAACCTGCCCGCCAATCACCAGATGGGGCAGGGGGGCTGCAAGCCTCCCCGCGCACCTCAGCAAACATCGGGGGCTAGCCAGTCGACCCAGGCTACCTCCGATGCTACTCGTGCGTCATCAACGGCGCCCATGGAGGAGGCTGTAGAGATGATCCAATAAATGGACAGAGTCTCCAGCCTCCTTGTCCAGACGAACCTAAACCACTCTGCCGGTGCGCAGGACCTATTCTTGCAAACCATGACAGAGTGGTCGATTGGTGTGGCCGTAGCCGCGGAGCCTTATTACGTTCCTCCCCGTCCAAACTGGTTGGGTGACTGGGACGGCTCCGTGGCAGTCGTCGGTTCCACGGTGGCACATTCCCCGCCCTTGTCGCTAAGAGACAAGGGTAATGGATATGTTGCTGCCGAATGGGGGGGGGATCACCATATATGGTGTTTACTTCTCCCCCAACCGGAGTCTGAGCGACTTTGAGGTTTTCCTAAATAACTTGGAGACCTCGATGCGGCGACTAGCGTCTGGGCACGTCCTAGTGCTGGGGGACTTCAACGCAAAGTCCGTTGCGTGGGGTTCCCCCAGGACGGACGCACGTGGTGATGCCGTAGAGGAGTGGGCGGCATCGGTGGGCCTCTGTCTCCTAAATAGAGGCTCCGCCAACACGTGCGTGCGACAGCAGGGGGGGTCGATAGTGGACCTTTCGTTCGCTACCCCTGCTCTCGCCGCACGAGTAAGGAACTGGCGTGTCCTGGAAGAGGTTGAGACGCTCTCGGATCACCTGTATATCCGATTCGAGCTCTCCCGGACCCAGGACCCCAGAAGGGGTCACACGGCGCGGCGTTCTTCCCGCTTCCCGCGGTGGGCTGTTAGCAAGTTGGATAGGGACCTACTGGAGGAGGCAGCCATTATTTACTCTTGGCTGTCTCCGCGGCCTCTGACTGAGGAGGCAGACATAGGGGCGGGCCGCTTTCGCGATGCGATTACGCAGATTTGCGATGCGGCCATGCCCCGCGTTCGAGGTCGTCGGCCTCCAAGGAAGGAGGTCTACTGGTGGTCCCAGGAGTTGGCGGACCTCCGCGTGGCCTGTACTCGTTCCCGGAGGTCCTACACCCGCAGCCGGCGGCGTCACCGCGAAGATGGGGAAGAGGACCGGCTTCATGAGGAGTACCGAGATGCGCGGGAAACTCTGAAGCTGGCCATTAGCCGCGCCAAAGAGGAAAAAGAAGGAGATGCTGGAGGGTCTCGATAGTGACCCCTGGGGTCGCCCATATCGCGCGGCGCAACAAAAGCTCCGCGCGTCGGGCCCCCCCCTTACGGAGACTCTCCAGCCCAGCTTCCTGCAGGAAGTGGTTGAGGGCCTTTTCCCGCAACGGGTGGAGCACGTACCCCCGTCGATGGCCCCCTTGGCCGGAGATGACGGGGAGAACGAGGAGGATGGTGTTCCGCCCGTCACGGAGGCGGAGTTAGGGGCGGCTGTTCTACGGATTCGTTCCAAGAAAACCGCCCCCTGGGCCAGACGGGATCCCTGCCCGAGTGTTGGCCCTTGCCCTCGACCACATGTCCGACCGCCTCAGGGAGGTGTTCGACGCTTCCTTGGCGTCCGGGCGCTTCCCTGACTGCTGGAAGAGCGGGAAGCTGGTCCTTTTAAGGAAGCCGGGACGGCCTACCGACTCGGTCGCGGCCTACAGGCCCATCGTGTTGCTGGACGAGGCGGGTAAATTATTTGAGAGGGTCCTCTCTGCCCGCATCGTCCGACACCTGTGCGAGGTCGGCCCCGATTTGTCGGACGCCCAATTCGGTTTTCGAGCGGGGCGTTCGACGATCGGTGCTGTGTTGCGCCTGAGGGCCGTGACCGAAGAGGTAGTGAGCTGTGGCGGCGTGCTGTTGGCGGTGTCGTTGGACATCGCCAACGCGTTTAATAGTCTGCCATTCAGCTGCATCAGGGAAGCACTCCAGTATCACGGAGTGCCAGGGTACCTGAGGCGGCTAGTGGCAGACTATTTAGAGGAGCGTACCGTCATGTACGAGGACCGAGATGGAGTTTTAAGTCGTCGGCCCATGTCGTGCGGTGTTCCGCAGGGGTCTGTCCTTGGACCACTCCTGTGGAACATGGGGTACGACTGGGCCCTTCGAGGCGACTTCCCTCCCGGGCTCGGCGTAATCTGTTACGCCGATGACACTTTGGTCACAGCCCGGGGGGTGAACTTTCAGGAGGCGGCGCGCCTGGCCACCAGGGGAGTCTCTCTGGTGGTCGGGCGCATCGAGGCGCTTGGATTGCGGGTGGCCTTGGATAAGACGGAGGCCCTTTTATTTCATGGGCCCCGTCGTGGTCCACCCCCCTGGCGCCTCTATCGAGGTTAACTCGGTCCTCGTACCGGTT
The DNA here is from genome assembly GCA_963859945.1 of Euplagia quadripunctaria. Lineage (NCBI taxonomy): Eukaryota > Metazoa > Arthropoda > Insecta > Lepidoptera > Erebidae > Euplagia > Euplagia quadripunctaria. The sequence goes on from OY982568.1 coordinate 8,874,993, forward strand.
CAGGCCCACATAAAATATCTGGGCCTGATCCTCGACGGTAGGTGGCGCTTCGACGAGCACTTCCTACAGCTTGCTCCAAAGCTGGTCGGCGCTGCGTCCGCCCTTGGGCGACTCTTGCCCAATTTGGGCGGACCCAGCATAGCTACGAGACGGCTGTATACGGGGGTTGTCCGGTCAATGGCACTGTACGGTGCACCGGTGTGGGCGGAGGCTCTGACCGCCCAGAATAGGGCGCGCCTCTGGCGCCCTCAGAGGGTTATGGCGGTTAGAGCCATACGCGGATACCGCACCGTGTCGACGGAGGCGGCGTGCGCGTTGGCTGGGACTCCCCCGTGGGATTTGGAGGCGGAAGTGCTCGCCGAAGTATATCGGCGAACGGCTGAGTTCCGGGCGGGAAGCGGCAGTCGGCCCCCGCCCGAAGAGGTACGCGAATGGCGTGAGGCCGCTCGCCGAGCCACCAGGCTCGTTGGTCGTCCCGGCTGGAGGCTCCACGTGCTGGCTTTGCCGCCGTGGAGGCGCTCCAGCCGGTCATCGTCGAGTGGGCAGGGCGGCAGCACGGGACCCTTTCCTTCCGACTGACGCAGGTCCTTTCCGGGCACGGCTGCTTCGGGAAGTACCTGCACTCGGTCGCTAGGAGGGAACTGAGTCCCGCCTGTCACCACTGCGACTGCAGTGAGGACTCGGCTCAGCACACGCTGGCAGTTTGCTCCGCCTGGGCAACGCAGCGTCGGGCCCTCACTGCAGTCATCGGAGGGGATCTCTCGCTACCGGCCATCATACGCTCCATGGCCGGTAGCGACAGGAATTTTACCGCGGTCGCGACCTTCTGTGAGGACGTTATCTTGCAGAAGGAGGCGGCGGAACGGGTCCGGGAGGACGATCTCCACTCGGACTTAATTCGCCGCCGGCGAACCGGGCGGCGGAGGCGCGCGTACCAGCGCCTCATGCCGCCCTGAGTGTGGCCGCGGGTGGATGGGACGGGTTTTCCCCTTCACCCGCTGTAGTGGCCCCCCGCGAGGAGGTGGCGTCCGCGTGTGCCTGGACGTTGCCTAATTGAGAGGTTGTTACCCGGAGGTGGTGCCCGCGCTTAGCGGGCAGGCGCTAGGGGGGGTCCGGATGTCTTAATAAAGCTGTCCCCGGATCCCTCCTACTTAAGGCGCAGTACGGCACACCGTGTGGTTTTAGTCGGTTCGATTCCGACACACCACCCCGCCGAAAACCCCGGCGGGGTGACGGCCCGAGGGGGTTTCCACACGCACAAAAAAAAAAAAAAAAGGTATAATTTTCCATTTTAGCCCAACGCAAAAGAAAACGCTTTACGCATATATTTAAAAATGTTGAACAAGAAATAAAAACAGCAAGAAGAGAGATTGCTCTGTAAAAACGTACAGGGGAGGCTTTATTATGTCTAAACTATGAAATTATGCAATTTTCAAAGAGATAACAATGAAAATGAGATATTTCTAGTCCTGCTTTAAATTTTCCTTTTTGTTTGTATAGTCATTGCGTGTAGGGGCGTTATTAGCATGGTAATTTATGTTCACTTATTTAATTATAGTAATTGTTTCAAGATTAAGCACACTAATGGGATTGTATGATATCGATTGCTAATTAAGTTTTACGGTTACAAATTTTATAGCCACAAAATTACGATTACTTCCTATCTTTCCGATTTTTGTCAATGCATCTTCTCGGAAGCCGTGACATATATTTAGACGAAGTATGACACAGAACTGAGAATATGTATTTAGAAATGCCATCAGCTTTATTCTGATTGAAATCATGTGTCGCGATAATCATTATTTTACACACATACAGAACTACACTAATTCTTCAAAGATAATTTATTAAATATGAATCCTAAATGCAATTTATAATTATATTATACTAAATATACCGATCAGTAGATATATATACAAGGTAACGTTTCGTATACATACTTGCCATAACGGTCGAGTGTATTGTCATAAGATTAACCAAATATTTTCATGCAAAATGTATAGCAATATTCCTGTAAGCAATGTAGTTCATTGCGTGCTCTCGTAGTTTTAATATAGTTAGTACTCAAATATGATAAGCAATGTATAACTGTTTTTAGTAGATTAGATCATAACAGTTTTTTCTCTTAAATTACAAAAATTCACAAAGTATTACTTTGTGAATTTTTGTCAATATTACTTAAAAATAAAAGTTTTTGAACTCATTTCAGTCCTACCTTCTGTTTCGATACATAACTCGGCAAAATATTGTTTTTTCATCCAGCTACGTCCCCGGCGGAAGTAAATTGTACGAAGTACGATACCTAATGTTCACACATCGCACTTCTTACTTATTCTCAGTTCTGTGAAGTAGGAACACTCTTGGTGCAAGTTTTAGGGGGTCCTCCCCTTCGAGATTTACGATCGATATCTATTTCCAAGTAGGTTCATGACCAAATATGTAGTCCTTAAGGCTCCCACTACTTACTACTGTATCTATATGTACATATATATATAGATTTATTACTATTAAAGGCCGTTGAAAACGTATCTATTAATATCATGCCCGCTTTGTTACAATGTCTACATTCATGGTAGAAAATGATCATTACAACTCTTGTCGAAAGCGTGTTCCAGCATGTGACTTACATAAACCATAAAACCGAGCCCATTTGTGGCTTTATTACGATTTATACCATTGTGGGGTCTGATTGTAGCATCTGTAAGTGTTTTTATTACTATAAGTCATTTTCTTGAAGTGCTATGAAAACAAGTAGTAAAACAACAACATACTTTAATAGAAAAGTAATTTTCCTTGCTTTTGTTGTCATTGGAAAAGAAATTTTGTTACTGTTGCAGCATGTTAGAGAAAAATAAATCAAATTACTTAAAAATCACCGACACTTACCGACATTGACACGACAAGGCGCTTATAAAAAACGTACTACTAAAACTAGAAAGACGACTTTTTTCTATATTTTGTTGGTTCACTAAAGAGTTGAATCAAGCAAGAATACCACGCTCCAACAGATTTGCTATTATTCCAATCCCGATAAATGTATTATCAGTTGTTTTTTAGTTCGATGTTTTGACCTTCCTTACAATTTGAAAAATCGTCAATACAACAAAGCATTTATGAACTTTAGTAATCTACTTTTAATGTAAAGTATTACGACGTTAATAGTAAGCGTGAAAGTCTTGTACGTATATACCAACCTTTTTTTATCGTGCGGAAACCCCCCACGGGTCATCACCTCACACGAGCCAACGTCAAAGTTGTATGTCGGAATCGAAAATATTACCCAAAACCACACGGTGTTCCATTACAAGTGGGTCTATTGCAGGGGGGTCGGGGATATTCTAAGAAGGAAGCCTCTGCAAACCTCTCCAAACCAACCTATCAAAGATAACAAACGAGATGGGTAACTCGAATTAATCTAAGCAAATTTGTACAGAATATAAATAGCTCAGTAATATTTTTCCCCAACAATTCTTATACCTAATCAAAAACCAGGAAGCGTTTACTCTGGCTGTTTTTTCTAGTTGGTAAAATTTCTGTACAATGACAGCAGTGTTCGATATGCTGAAGAGACATGAGCTTGCTCCTTTTCTTGTCTTGAGTCTTGAACTATTTGCTGTAATTTATAAAATATTGAGAAATAAAACTAAGACGTTTTAAGAAAATCGCATGATACTTGAAGCATTATTAACTTAGTGGTTGAAGTTTTTAAATGAACTGTAACTGTATTGTGTTGTATGTTTAATGTTGTAGCTTCATTTACATTCATAAAAGACATACACGTAACGCTATCTCAGTTTTAAACCACCGAGACCAATTCGTCAACAATAGTAAATTGCACGTTATAATCCACGTGATAAATTGAACTACCATTTTAAATACCGGATCGTAAATTTATTGTGCTATAAATGTATTGTACTGCCCACTTTGGATTTCTGTAGTTTTATAAATAACCTCATTTACAATCATGAATACCGATACCGGTCTCTATAAATCTACACAAAAATGTTAATCAAAAATCCTTACACATTTTTTTCTAAATTTATAAGTTGTTAAATAAGCCAAAGGCGATCCGTTAATCTGATAGTTATAGATATATACGCAACCAGTTACTTTTTTCCACCAAGGTACCTTTGCAGTGTAATATGCTTGTTTGGGTTAGCTGTACTCAAACAAAATCCATTTAACATCGGGTGCCTAGATAACCGCTTAGGACTGTAGGACATTCTAGGAAGTAACATACAGTTTTACAAGATTTGGTAATATTCTATACTGATACTAACTTTTAAACTTTCGCGTTCCATGATATATTTATTTATTTACACGGGAATTAATGCGATCACGACAAGGTATTACATACCTCTGAATTGCCTGAAGTTTCGACCAGGTTGCACTGGCCGTGGTCACAGAGTCAGCCTGTGACCACGGCCAGTGCAACCTGTATGTATACCTTTTCGTGATCGCGTTAATTCCCGAGTAAATATGTAATTATGTTCTATATTGATAGTAAAAGCCTTTTCATAAATAGTTAGAGTTTTTATATCAAATCAAACGTTTTTTAGTGAAAAGTAACTATATATTTAGTAAATCTACTAGATCATTTCAATGGGAAGCCGTTTTAGACGGACAAACCGCCGACCAATCTTAGGTTATGCTTGGCAGGCAGTGGCCCAAAGCTTGAAGTTGTGTGGGTATATATAATACATAATAGCGCGAGAACCTTCATTGCGCTTGGTATTATCGGTAATTACTAAGTAGTTCGACTTGTCTTTGATAGATGGCCCTGGATGTGACGATACGATACTTTGAAAAAACAGTCTAAGATACATGGAATATAAAGCTGTATAATTATTAATATAGTTTATTCTATATTTTTTTGGCAATAAAATAATTTGCAATAAAAAAATGTGATAAAATTAATATAAATTAAAATAAAAACTATCCTATCTCTCAAGTTGAACCAAACTGCACACAGTGTGTAAAATTTGATTAAAATCGGTTCATTAGTTTAAGGGTTCATTGCGAACATACAATGTGACACATAATTTATATATAAAATAACAAAGACATATGTTACCTACTATGAATTTCAATGTGGTCTGTGATCATCATTGTGAACTGTGAACATCATTTTGAACTTTTTAACCGACTTCAAAAAGGAGGAGGTTCTTTGTTCGTCTGCATGTATTTTTTTTTATGTATGTTCACCGATTACTTAAAGACGCTTGGACCAATTAGTAAAATTCTTCTTTTGTTTGAAATGGTATACTTCCCAGGTGGTCCCATGGTCATTAGGTCAGGATCTAATGGTGGGATCCTGGAAAAATCGAGGGAACTATTAAAATTTTATAAGCACACTTATTTATTTATTTATTTAAGGTTCACCAAGAATTACTTACACATAGAAACACTTACAATATAATATATGCAATATAATAATAATAATAATAAGATAATAATAATAACTCCACACTTCTTACACACGGCAGTCTGATCCCAAACTAGGCAGAGCCTGTACTATGGTAACCAGACTGCTGATAGACATACTTATATATTTATAAATACATACATATTATAGATAAATTACACCCAGACACAGAACAAATTATCGTGCTCATCACACAATTATTTGTCCTGGGTGGGAATCGAACCCACGACCTCTGGCTTAGCAGTCAGGGTCACTAACCACTAGACCAACAGGCCAGTCAAAAAGCATACAGTGTAGCAATTACTTAAAGGTAGATCTAGATTAAAGGTAAACACCACTTGTTTATATTATATTATGGCAATAAAGGAAATACTAAATGACTTGAAGCGATTTGGGTATTTTGAGGCGCATATAAGTCGGTGACACTTTTTAAAAGATAATTATATCACAATCCACCCAGTAAATCTTAGGTTTTACCACAGAAACACGTATCCTATTTGCTTTTCTGTAACCATAACTAAGTGTATGCAAAAAATCATGATGATCGGTTAAGTACTTAAGGCGTCAAAGTGTAACAAACAAACACTCACTTTCGAATTTATAATACTAGCTGTTGCTGTATCCCACGGTAACTGTACATTTTTTGTGAAAAAATGGTGAAAAAAAAAAAAAAAAATTCAGGGTAATAAGAAATGGGTAATTGTTAAATTGTTAGAAATTATTCAGAAATCCAATACATTTTTGGTCAAAAGTGTATGCAGAAAGTCTTCAAATACAAATTTAGTTTTGACCGATCAAGGTCGAGGTCAATTTATTGTAACTACAGATCGCGTGGTGGTCGAATTTCGACCATGGTTTATTTCATTGGAAAATATTACTTGACCTGTCATTGTATAGACTTTTGTACCATGACAGGTCAAAATATATATTGGACACTCATAGCTGTATGTACCCGTTTTTGTATTTTTTTTTAACTTTGTAGCAAATATTGTTCAAAAGTTTTAGCATTCGTCACTTCTTCTCTGTATAAACTATAAGTGTGCGAAATTTCATACTCCTCCGTCCCAATTTTCGTAAAAAGGGATCCAAAGTTTTCGCTTCACGTAATATATAGATAAATTTCATGATTAAGAAAAACTTTTATTAATTTTTAATTTATTGTTTAATTCACATAATTTTCATTGTGTTACAGATTTTTCACAGTATAGGTTATAATATACTAGTTGCACCCGGCATGCGTTGCAATGCCATTTTTTTCTTTTTTACATATAGATTTTTTGGGCCAGGAACCCTCGCGGGCGTCCCCAGAAACCCCTACCGAAGTTTCATCACAATCTGATCAATGGTTTTGGAACGCATGGAGGACAAACATACAAACATTGATTTTTATTTATATACATTTTACCTGTCGGCATTGAAAAAATCTTTGGTGATTTTCAGATTCTATTTGATAAAGTAAAAACTTAGTTAGTAGCTAAAACTTAGACACTAGAATAATTACATAAAACTGCCCATTTCATGCTGCTCTATAACTCTTCAATATGAAAGTTTACAGTTATATCCGATAGATGGCAGTAGGAATACTTACATTGAGCAAGCAAATCGAATGGAAATCCTACTAACTACGAGTATATAAGCATACGTGCACATTAAACGTACTTTTTGTTTATTATATTTTTATTACTAACCCACTTTTTCTGACGTATTTTCGGAACGTATGCTCCTCAATAAAATGTAGGTGATTTCTAACAATTATTGAAAGCATTTCCCAAAAAACTGAAATAAGACAATAAATCATTTATCCGAATGTAATTAACCTCTGTAGAGGGGTTGTTGGTGGCTAGTGTAAAGGTATCAGGGGAAAAAAATATTCTGAAAGGGTATTTTAAGGCATGATCAAGTAAGACGCATAATATATGGAAGTGGCATTTAAACATTCAACATGACTCAAACTTAAATATTTTAAACAAATTAATGAGCTATTATTCTTGTTGTATAATAATCGCAGCACCTTTGTGCTGCCTACACTTTGTTCTCATGAAAATTATTATTAATGGTAATTGAAAAAAGGTTTCTAGGCTAAGGCTCTACCTATTATGTAAAGAGTCAGCAAAATATAAATATAGAATAAAAAAATACTTACCACCTAAATTAATTAAGATGTATCATTTGTTCTGTGTCTGGGTGTAATTTATCTATAATATGTATATTGGATGTATTTCGTAAAATATAAGTATGTTTATCAGCAGTCTGGTTACCATAGTACAGGCACTGTCTAGTTTGGGATCAGACGGCCGTTTGTGGGGTGTCTCAATTTTTTATTTATTTATTTACTTGCTTGAATACTTCAAATAAAAAAAAACATTAAAAATAACATTGCAATGTATGCAATGTATGACATTATTTTTTTAGTGATTCGTTACTATTACCACAAGATTTAAGTAATAAAATTACCTGTGTCACCTTGCTTACATATATAGTGTACAGGTATCAACTACTAAAAATTGAACCAATCCCATTTAGTTTGCTGAAATTTAAAATAAATCATTGGCATACATTTATTCATTCAGATCTCCTTGTACAAAACGATCTTCACAAATCTAATTCAAACCATTAATACAGGTATATAAAAGCGAAAGGTATTGAACGGAAGAGGTCATGGCACTCACAACTAGAGGTAATGTCATTGACCAGAAAATAGAACTGCTTGTATCTCTGGAGCTCGTACAATCTTTGATATCAGTTCAGTGGTCTCACATTGCGTATTTTTAGATAGAACATTTTCCTGAAAGTTAAAAAGAAAACCTTTATATTTCTACTCTGATCAATTCAAGTATCAAGTTCTACTTTCGATAGATGGAACGAATGACGACATTATAATATATAATAGTACTGTTTTGACGATAGTGGCGGTACAAGCCCTGAATCGTAATTGAATAAACTGACTATTATACTAAATACTCAACTATTTAGTATATTCTAATGTTAGTAATAATTCTCCTTCCCAATCTCCATTAGATTCGTCATTAATGCTAGGATATTTACAGTTTTCGGGGACTTCCTTCTTAGGGTACACCCGACTCCCTTGTAATAGACCGTGTGGTCTTAGTCGGTTTGATTCCGGCATACCACTTCACCAGTAGCCCCGGTGAGGTAATGACCCGTGGGGGTTTCAAAACGTTAAAAAAAGGACCGTATTTACAGTAGTAATTACAGTTGAGTATTAGATGGATAAACTCATATATCTCTTTTACCAAATACTTTGCCTCAAAACGAAAGTCTCCAATCAGTGCGTCCTGCCTGTTATGATCTACGGTGCCGAGACGTGGACACTAACGGTTGGGCTAGTCCACAAACTACAAGTCACGCAGCGGGCCATGGAGCGAACTATGCATGAAGTCTCTTTGCAGGATAAAATTCGTAATGAGGTCATCCGACAAAGAACTACAGTTACCGACACAGCTTGTAGAATAAGAACACTTGGCAATGGGCTGGGCACGTATGCAGAAGGACCGATGGCCGTTGGAGCAAACGGGTCTTAGAGCGGAAACCGCGAATCAGTAAACGGAAGGCAGGACGCCCCCAGCCAGATGGACCGACGACCTGAGGAAGGTAGCTTCTTCTTCTTCTTGCTCGCACGTGTTCGTAAGTCTGGAGAAGTTTTTTCTATGTTTATGTTGATTTGTCATACTTCTCGTAGTCTACATGATTTATGAAGCAAAAAAATCTTGTTGGAAAACATAATACCTTTTTCTGTTAAAAGATAAGAGAACTTAAGTGTTTTTTATCGTATTTAATAAAGGAATTACTATGATTTATTCATATGTTTTAATTTCATGGTCGCCGACATGCTTCTGTAGGTAATAATAAAGTTTATCAGGTTTACGACATACTCTTCATGTAATCTATATTATCTTGTTGTCTGTACTTTGAGTTTCGTCAGAAAACTGCTACTTGTAATCATAGTGTACAACATAATTAGGTTGTCTAGAAGAGATCACCGTGGGTAATAAGTCCGTCAACTGTTATACCTGTTTGTTACATGTCTGTATCACATTTTGGTGAGGAAATGGTGTGAATGGTGGAACCATAAAGAAAGAAATAATCGATAGTGTCAAAAAACTTACAGAACTTTTCTTTTAACAGACTCCGAACTTTAAAAAAAATTCTGTGACCTGTTACGAATATTATATAATACTAGCAGCGCCCCGCGGTTTCACCCGCATAAGTCCCGATCCCGTGGGAATATTGGGATAAAAAGTAAGGTATACGTTAATCCAGGTCTCCAGCTATCTACATACTAAGTTTCATCGCAATCGGTTCAGTGGTTTTTGCGAGAAAGAGTGACAAACATCTATCCATCTATCGAAACTTTCACATTTATAATATTAGTGGGATTATTCCATTAGTTTGACATAATATATGTATCTGTACCTAATATCGGTACGTTTTCAACATGTTGATGTTGGATTTTAATGATCAGAGCTAAGAGTGATGTAAAGTAGCCATCTTCCGGATTATTTAAGAATCAAAACAACATGAATGTACTTTTTGAATCTATATAATATTGATAGAAGATTATGTTCATTGTTTTGAATAAGTACAGAAATATGTGACTAGGTCATTAACGTTTCCTTGTAAGTTTAAATTAAACAAAATAAAATGAGCGAAATAGCTTAGTTCCTAGATAAATATTCTGATGTTGCTAATAACCGATACCGATACCGAAACCCGATAAAATATTATTACAAAATTACACTCTTTACAAAAATTTGGTGACATAATCGACCTCACTGTTAATATCGATAGGCTATCCGTATCCCACTCGCAAACTGCAGACATAGAAGAATGTCACACTATCATCACTAGTACCTCTAATCAAATACTTATATTAACGCAGAACATCCGCAGTATAAATCGCAATATATCAGGATTTGAGGTATTATTAAGTAGATTAAAACTAGAATGTGACATTCTAATATTGACAAAGTGTTGGCTCTCTAGTGCGTCGGTAATTCCAAATTTAGATGGATATCATCATGTAGCAACTAAAAAATAACAATAAACAAAATGATGGCGTAGTTATTTATTATAAAAAGAACCTAGATATCCGCATAGAAGAGCCGGTTTTTCAGGAATCTAATTGTCTGGTGGCTATTATTGAAGAACAAATTGCTATTATAGGTTTATACAGATCGCCATCATATACCAACATAGATCCATTCCTCCTTAGACAAAATACTACAATTAGTATCGAAATATAAGCACAATGTGTTAATTGGGGACACACAGCACAGCACATAGCAATAAATTCAAATGAAATAGACTTACACGGGGAACGATACTTAACCTTAGCTGCTACACACGGCCTACTTCCAGCACATAGCTTAATAACACGTAGTGACAGTGAAACTTGCTTGGATCACGTATTAATAAAAACTATAAGCACTGCCACCGCAATAGTCCCTAATTCAAATTTAACAGACCACTATCCAGTTTTATTAGGCCTACAACTAAAAAAAACAAGGCACTATGCAACTACAACTATAACTAAGGTTAACTATGAAGGAATAATACAAGACTTATTGGAACTGAATCTTGATCCAATTTATCAGTCAGCGGATCCAAACGTTACATTGAATTATTTAACACAATACCTTCAAATTATTGTTGAAAAAAATAAACAAATTAAAACTTTACCTAGACGGTCGAAAATAATAAAGCCGTGGATAACGCCGGGCTTATTGAGGTGCCTGCGCAACAGGGATAAGTTACACATAAACGCTAAACTGTCACTTGATAATGATACTTTACAAATTAGTTACAGACACTACAGATATTTTTGTAATGTTCTATTACGGAAAATAAAGAGGGAGTACGAAAAAACTCTAATTAAAAATACACAAACAGACAACAAAAAATTATGGAAAGCAATTAGAAACATCACCAACACAACTAAACCAATACAACACGCAAAAGAACTTCTAACATTCTCTTCTTCTCCAGAGCAATCTCTTAATAAAATAAATAGTTATTTTGTAAATGTTGGAGCCTCGTTGGCTGATGAAATTTATAAAAAAACTAACACATTCGATGCAAATTTTCAAAACTATATAGATGAGGCTAACCAGCAGGGAAATTAATTTGTTTTGATGGGTACTGATGAGCAAGAAGTTGAACAAACCATAATTGGTCTAAAAAAAGATTGCGCATCGGGTTGTGATAAAATTAGTAACAAATTACTAAAATTGCATAAAAATATTCTTATTCCACCTATTACAAAAATATATATTTCCTGATTCCCTGAAAAGATCGGAAGTGTGCCTAATCTATAAGAGTGGGAACAGAAATCATATCAGTAATTATAGACCAATATCCATACTGCCGGCAATATCTAAAATTTTTGAAAAAATCATAAACAGTTGCCTGGTAAATTTGCTTGAAAAAAATAACCTATTGTCTAAGAATCAGTATGGTTTTCGGCAGGGTAAGTCCACAGAACAAGCGGTAAACAAACTCACCAGCTTGGTTAGTACAAATTTAGATAAGGGAAAAAAATGTCTTTCAATATTTCTCGATCTTGCAAAGGCATTTGATACAATTTCTGTTTCCCGCTTACTGGATAAACTCGAGAAGATAGGAGTTAGAGGTACCCAGTTGGAACTTTTCAAAAGTTATTTGTCTGGGCAAAATCAATGTGTCCGTGTGAATAAATATAAAAGTACCTACCTTCCAATTACGCATGGCATACCACAGGGCAGCATCTTAGGTCCCACCCTATTTCTCGTTTATATCAATGAACTCACGAGTCTTAAGCTCACCCAAGGCGATCAAATCATCTCCTTCGCAGACAACACTGCTTTAATTTTTGCCCCAAATACTTGGGATGAGGTATTTGATGCTGCTCAGCAGGGTTATAATATCACTAGAAGCTGGCTGCAGGCTAATGTTCTAACTTTAAATGTGGAAAAAACTAAGTATATTTCATTCAGCATTAAAAACTATTCAAGTCTCAGCAACAGTCATAAAATTATCTATCATGAGTGTTCCCTGAAAGCCAGCTGTGTGTGTTCATCGTTGGAACGAGTTCAGACCATTAGGTGCTTAGGTGTAATCATAGACAGAAATCTCAATTTTAAAGAATATATCAGGCTGCTTGGTGCACGAGTGCGTAAACTTATTTACGTTTTTAAAAACTTACGGCATGCCGCTGAGCACCATTTCCTAAAACAAGTTTATTATGCCCTAGGTCAGTCATTATTAAATTATTGTATTTCGTCTTGGGGGGGAGGGGGGGGGGCTTGCAAAACCATTATGAAGTCCGTTGAAATTGCCCAGCGTGCAATCTTAAAGGTGTGCGTGTTCAGGCCAATCTATTTCTCTACTGTGTCTGTATCAGATTTGTGGAACAAAACCAAAACCAAAACCGTCGAAATAAAAAAGTATGTATGGAACGAACCCCTTGTAAAACCAAATTTAGCAGAAGATTTATTGAATTTCTTGGTTTGTTTCTATATAATAAAGTTAACAAAAATTTAAATATTTACCCTCTTACGAAAACAGAATGTAAAGAAAAATTAAGACAATATTTGCAGAAACTTAATTATGACGAAACAGAGCTATTATTAGAAGCTGTACAGCAATTCGAACGACGGGCCTTTATGAGATAAAATAATTTCGGATAAAACCACGCTCATGCACCTCACACTTATACACACTCATCCCCACATTCACACTCCAAAACAATCACAATCACACAAACCCGCACACATCACACAAACTTCACATAAAACACCAACCAGTCCACATACACTCATAAGCACTTCACTTACATACAGATTACCAACTGTAATACTCATTGTAGTAATATATAAGTAGTGTAATTAGAATTATAAGTAGTACAAGTGTACAACTCAACCAAACTGCAATATTCACTTTGTTGGCAGTTATTATTGTTTTAACATTCGAGGGAAATGGCACTGATAACCGAAATACAGGCATTGCCTAGTTCGGTTACAGTAGCTAAATTCACTTATTTGAAATTAATACTGCCAAACATCTGTAACATAGTACTAAGTTTTTTGAAAAAAAAAAAGAAACCATAATGAAATATTCTGTAACCAAAAGGACTGACCGACAAATGTAGGTGTACTACAAGCTGAAGTGCGTAATAATTGTAACAGATTTGAAAAGAAAATGGATTCCATTATGATATCACTGTAGATTCATTAATTAAGGCTAGAACAGAAAATTTACTAGTATTTATATATGTATATATTTACAAAGTCATACTATGATTGTATAATTGGTGGGTATATATCACCTTTTTGCAACCTTATTCGGATGCACTGTAGTTACACGTTCAAGTTCAGATAATAATTTTATTAAAGGACGGAGATTTGCCTTGAAAAAGAACCAAAAGCTTTAATTTTCTTTTTCGAATTGCAAAAAAATATAGGACTTCCGCCGTACTATCACTCTAAAAATATTTCAAAAGTAAATGCAAAATATGCATACATTTGTACATTATTGAGCTTGTTTTTTACGTTTTTATTGTGGTGAAAATAATTATAATTATAAGTCACCTTTACTCATAGAGGAAGGAATTCCATACGCCTACTATAGATACGGCATTGATTGATACCGAGATTCACTACGAGGTCTACGAGGTGAAGGCGCCTATACACAAAGTGTGCTGTATGACCGTGTGCTAAAACTATGTTATTAGAAAAAAATATTACCTATTCTGCAATGCAGTTATTTCATAAGGTATTAATAACAGGTAGTACCTAAGTGGTATGAAAGATATTCATAAGTATATATTTACTGATTATTATTTTGTAAATATTTAAGTGTTTAATAATTTGTTCATGAAACCTAATTAGATGTGTGACTATGGACTTAATTGCGATAATGCTTTTAAGGTACAAAACATTTTTTTTTAATTGAAAACTAACTCTACTAAGTCGTTAGGGTTTTTTAAGTTAACCAGGTACTTGAATACTATTTTGCATGAAATAAAATTCGTCTCCATTATGTAAAAAAACAATTGAATGGATGCAAGTTTTCGAGCAGTGAGGAGCTTAGGTCCTTTTGAGGAGATATGCGGTTATGTTCCAGAGGGATACTGTTGCAATGTGTTCAGCACCTGTTTAGCACGTATAAAGGTCTGTATTACTGCCAGTGGAGACTACTTCGAAAAAAAAAATATCACAAAGCACGACAAAACTTAGCGCCCTAGTAAAATGGTTGTAAAGACCAGGTTGAGATTATAAATATTATCAAAACTTTACTCGCATGCACTCCTTGTTTTCGTATGTTTAAGGGCTTCCAGTTGGTTTTGCAGAATATATAAGATCGCAGTATCGCAGACGTAAATTAAGTATATGCATATAGAAAATTTAATAATCCGGGTAGTAAAACATCAGTTGTTTATGAGATAACCACAAAGGGTCAACTAGTGATTAGCTAGCAATTAAGTATCTGCACTAAATGACAGAACTCAAAATTTGACGCATCAATAGCTATGTAGAGTATTCATCACCAATAATATTACTCAGATTCAGTTTTGACAATGCATTTTTAAGCTAAAATATAAAAACAACAAGTATAGCTCACATGCCCTTGTGGTACAAGGAACTGCATATATGAAAGTAATATGGCTAAATTAACACAAGTTATCTGTTGTCGTGTGTAAAGCCATTTTATTAAAATGCCGCAGTCATTTGTAATTACAGTTGAACTAATGATGACATTTTAATACAACAAAGATTATTGCGCAGACTGTGTAAACGATTTAAGTGATCTGAGTGCACCTTAGGTTTGATAAAAGGATATAGTTAAGAGTATAACTTTTTAATTAAACATTTTTACTCCCTAAGAAAATATACAGCATCACGGAGAACATTTTAAACATCATTAAAGGTCACAAAAAAAACGGCGTATAATACTAAACTAATAAAGAAAAAAGTTACATTTTATTAAGATTTGTAAAAAAAAGAAGACACGATTTCACTTAACCATTGAAACATATACTGGAGTCATATTTGAAAAAGTCCAAACGGTTAGCAGTCGTTTTTAGCGCGCAGTGTTATTTGCGTTATATATTGATTTCAATGTGTTAACGCTTATGATTAAATGCAATAAAACAATCAAGGTTGTTTCGGTAATTTAGCTTGATTGGCTACAATTCTTGTATAACATTGCACACTACATTATGTGAAACGATAAACCGAGTTAAGAATATTGCGTTTCAAATTGCAATCACATAACATCAAAAGGAAATCAACATTTTTTTTCGAATAATTTTCTATGAATGTGACAAAGTGACAACTGTAACTTATTTGAACTTAGTCTTGTAAATCATAATAATATATTCTTATTAATGACGACATGTTTTTTGTAATAATGCGAGCGATATGTAGTACTATTAGGTAATTTTCGTAAATTATCATCTGCACACGACGTATAATCTATGGTCAATGACGGAGGCTGCGTGTGCGCCGTTGCCCCACAAGTCGGCTCACCGCTCGCCAGTTGCTCGCCTGTCGGTCGTTTAACTTGACTCACTTTACGTAAGTAAACGTGCAAAATACACACGAGATTTGAATAGTAAACAAAACTTGTTGTGGGATATAGGAATACACTATCTTGTTGGACTTTTTTACAGTGAGTTTTTTTAATTTTTTTTTCATTGTTATGTTTATTGTTTTATAGTTTTCTTTTCAGTGTATTAATCGGTTATATAATATTTATTTTAATTAAAACACGGAAGCTGAAATTGTATGTGATACTTAATACAAAAAAAATGTAATAATATCCATCGTGCCTATTTTTCTCGTAATACACCCTTATTTGAAAATGACTCTAGCATGCAGTTACAATAAGAATTAAAAAAAAACAAACTATCCGTTTACAAGTTATGAACGTTTGAATTTCTAGGTATTTTAAGTAAGTGTTCCTTTTTCAAATAATCCCTGTATATTTAAATTCTAAAACAATCAAAACTCATAAACAATTCAATTTGTGACAACTTTAGTATTGATATTAGAGGCCAAAGTATATTACTCGTTATCATCGTCATTCGTTGTTCAAAATTTCACCAATGGCCTTCGCCATACTTTTAATGTGTTCTTATTTCTGTTTTTAAGTATCATTAACAGTGAGACAGGATTTCGGTGGTATAATTTAATTAATTTAATTTACAGTAGAGAAATGTATGGTAAAATCAACCTAGATTTGCTCTTCTGATTGAAGATTAACTTTGCTCTTCTGATTGGAGTCTGTTTCAGACCCCATGAAACCTGCAAAATGTAAATGTAAAATCTATGCGTACTTATTGTTTACATGTCCAATTATATTGACTAACTTGTTATGTGATATTATTATTTCATTTGTATGGATCTGTTTTTTATTATTATTTACATCCAACTGAGGCTTTAGATTTCAAATATCTAACATTAATTTCAAATTTGTACCTTTACTTAGTATTATGCATGTATTTGAAGAACTTCTTATCACTACATATTATAAAACAAAGTCCCCCGCCGCGTCTGTATGTCTGTCTGTTCGTGATAAACTAAAAAACTACTGAACAGATTTTCATGCGGTTTTCACTAATAGACAGAGTGATTCATGAGGAAGGTTTAGGTGTATAATTTGTACCCGTGCGATGCCGGGGCGGGTTGCTAGTGTATGATAAAATTGATAAATTTCATTTTATACCTTTGGTATGAAAATGGTACGGATGAGTTTTATTTTTATTTAAGACAACTTTCGCCCTAGGAATAATTCCTAATGAATAAAACATTCAAACGATATGTTCGACGATATGTACACAAAGAACACACAGGCTCGGGAAAACTATTTCTGGATCATAAAAAAAAATGTCTCAAGTTAGAATCGAAATCACAGGACTCGGTGTGCCGTAGTGGCCAGGCGACCATTTATAATCATTACGCCATCCATACCATCAGTGAGATATTAATGATTTATAAAATCTATTTATTTTAATTACTTTTTTACCTAGCGGAAACCTCAGAGTGCCACGACGATAGTATGACAAAGTAATTATTTCAGAGTCGAACCCACTATAACTTTTCGGGAAAATCGGGTGAAGGCAGTATTGCATCAGTGCAAAACTACCTGACAACCTCCAACTAGTCCTTGCCACCAATTTTGGCGAGTTCTTCTACTTAGTGCAAACTCCTGCCCTTCTCTCCTGAAGCGGGAGCGATACACTAGCAGGTCACCCTCGCTTGAATGGCTGCCAGTTCCTTCAATATCCCATCTATTTTTATTCATTTAATTCAATTTGGATATCCGTTCGGGCAGCTACCCACGATTTTCTGCCTGTAGTTATTTCATTGTGCAAAGATTGAACTCTTTAATCAGCTTGTGTCAGCAGTGATCTATGGCACTGAAAAATAAGCGTTTTTGAGAAGCAGCTGATTGCAGTGGTAGAAAGGTTGTTGAATGAGGGACCCTTACTAGAAAGCGGAGCAGGATACCTTTCCCACTAGTTGGATGGAAGCCTGAATCCATGTTACTAGTGGTAATTGTGAAATTACCACTAGTAACATGGGCCCAGGCTTCCATCCAGATTTTTAAGAGGACATGTGAATGTCCTCTTAAAAATCCCTAGACTTATCATTCATTTATTTCTTTAACTTATTCTTTCAATAGGGAAGAGGAAACGGCTATATCGTATATAAATGTAGTATACAAGCGTAGTATGACTTGTAGGTAGGAAATTTCATGGATTTGTCTCTTTGTTATATAGTTAACGATCTTGAAATATTACTGTATTGATATATCCCTGTGAAGCTTAATAGTTTTTATGGCTGAATATCAATAAAAGCTCGTGTTTTCATGAACGTTACAGAACTAATATATACTAGAAATCGCCTGGTGGTCGAATTTCGACCGTAACTCGTTTTTTTTGTTTGTTTCATCGACCAATATAACTTGAACTGTCATTGTAGAGACTTACGTAATATGACAAATCAACATAATTATATATTAAACGCGTAGGTTGATGAAGCCGTTAACACGTACCTAGATTTTAAATTTGTAACAGACTGTTTTAAATTTTTACAATAGAATACTTCTCCTATTACATTTACATTAAAATATTTCACGTTCCTTAGTTTGAAATTTTCTTAAAAATGCGTACAAAGAGAAGAAAGATTATCCCCACTTATTACTATGTAGATGTTTACCTTTGTAGAACCTACAGGAGTTGAGCTGAGCTTAGAAACTAAATGAAAGTAAAATGATTTATAAGCATCCCTCCATTGATCAGTAGAGAATAATTAATCAAATACAGTCAAATACAGAACGCGTGAACCCGCCTCTATAAGACCAATTTATTTTGAGTTCACGCGTAGGTACACATAATTTAATATATGCACAATCACTAAACGAAATAGCGCTTTTTGCAGTGATTAATGTGGCTTTCATGCATCCGCTTACAATATAAGAGTGGTGCAATACGTTCCAATTAGCGGCCCTTCAGCATAGTTTTATACCTAATGAATAACAACATGGGTTTTACTGGTCATGAACTTGTGGCTTCCACATACAGCAAAATCATAATTCATATCATCAACATCATTGTTTAAATAAATTTATCGATAAAAAGGTTAAAAACAATAAAAAGTAGCTAAGGCTATTTATTTAATTTTAAACCACCAAAAAACCTCAAAATTGCAAAATACCTTTATGCAATTTTGAGACAAATCTTAACAAATTATAATAACTATAAAGAATTTAAAACGACAGCAATTATGTTCTATAGTTCAAGGTACACAATATTAAATTAAATCTTTTAATTTTTTTTTAATCACGTTCAATTAAGCAATCTTAAAGTCATTTTTAGAATTTAAGAACCATTTACTAATGTAATACTATTTAAAGACTGCACTGACTGACTTTTTTAACTTTCCTCCTAAGAAGTTATATAACTCTCACTTAAAATGATTTTTCGTGTCAATACCTCGGATGTCAAATAAAGTTCATCTGGCTGTATCCGCTGAGAGCAGAGCAGTATCCGTACTATTTAGAAGTGGATTGGTTACTGTGCAGCGGTTACTGTTATTATATTATACTGAGGTTGGTCAAATAAAAAAATAGGATTTGTTAGATTGTAGAATGATTGCGAGTAAAAATAACTCGAACTAACGTTTTTTTATAAGCACTAAGTGGCATAATATATATGGATTGGATGGTACATATGTATAAAATTTATCATTAATTGTCAAAATGATTTTTAATATCTTGTGAGGATCCAATGTTTAATTTAGTTATTTTATTATAATGTCAACGACCGTGAATGACGTACACCTATTTGTTTGTTTTACGTAGTTTTTTTTTTGAAGTAAGTACACTTCTAAAATTGGTATCACTATTTGAATTTTCATTAATAATTTCGAAAACTAACAAAACAGCTAACGCTCAGGAATTGATAATGGCCTTGACTGGTTAATAAAATTGAAAAGTATTTGAGACTTTTGTTTGTTGTATTAAAAATAATGTATTTAATTTACGTTACGTATTTACATTAAACTATTTTTATCATAAAAGTATTTCCTTAAAGTTAAAGAAGTGAATGTGTTGAATATTCCTCATTACGCTTTTAAGTAAGTACTCCAAGGCTTTTCGGTATTAAAAGAAGGCGGTAAAATAATTTAACTGTATAAAAATCCTTAGAGATTACATGGAGGCAAACGATTCTTGTATCTGATTCTAACTTCCAATAGTCTTGCTATCCTTCTCATTTCATACACACTTGAAAGAGAGGAGCTTCTCATTCTCAGCTGATTTTACGCCAATTAAAAATCGATAATGTCATTAAAAACTGGATATTGTAATTATTGTCTTTATTAAACATTCATTTGAAGATGAACGCATTAGTAATAATTACAATACAGAAATAAACTATGACCCTATTCGTGGGACAGCCATGCTTCGGCACGTATGGACCGGCTCGACCGGAGAGATACCACGGTCTCACAGAAAACCGGCAGTGATGCATTGCATTGCTTTTCGCCCATGAGTACCCTTCCCTCTCCCCCCTCTCCACTCTTCCCGCTCTTCCCTCCTCTTCCCCTACTCCCAAATTAAAGGGCGGCAACGCACTTGTGACTCTTGAGTTGCAGGTGCCCATGGGCGGTAGTAGTCATTTACCAGTGACGCGTCTGTTTGTTTGGCACACTAAAAAAAAAAAAAAATCTAATGTACTATAATGTTATATTCATAAAAATCAATAATTGTCTGATGTTAAGCACTGCCGTGCCGTACCATTTATCCTTTCATCATGAAATTTTTCATACACGTTAAGAGCGACATAGGTTACTATTCATCCGGAAAAATAAATATTCCGAGGGATGGAAAAATTACTTTTACGCGCGCGAAGCCGCAACAAAAACCGGTACTATATATAATATACCTACTGTATGCATAAGGAAATTTGAAATTACATGTATAAGGAAATTTTTTTGCATAATATAAGGAAAAATTATTACCATAATATGGAAAATTCTAATGTTTCTTCTTAAGACACACCTTTTATCATTTTAACCATAGTAAGTATAAGCGTATGTACGAATTACTATGATGTATCTGTCAAATAGATATGGACAAATGCAAAACAGTATAAACTGTTCTCTACTCTACTTGTCAATCAATTTTCTTTTTTTTTTTGTTTAGTAGGTACTATTGCCGAGCCGAGAGGAAATTTTTTCTTTTGCCTACCTTCAAAACAATTTTAATTTTCCCTACTTTCAACATCATAATAATGAAATGATCGAATTTCGAATATTTATCGAACTAATTATTTAGTTTTTAGTTAGTTTGTTTAAATAATATTTTTCTAAAGATACTTGCGTAGCACAAGTCTTTTAAATTCCGAAAATCAGTCACATTATGTAGTTGTTGTTCGCAACAAATGCTTGCTCTTCATTATACTGTAATCAGTGACGTCAGGTGTATTCTCCAACCAGATTTATACCTCTCATCGTATGTGGAAATATTATGTAACAGCAGCCGAGCAGTCACGATTGCGAAAATTGATTAACGGGCTTGGCTAAGTACTTGTGACCATAGACTGGAGTATCATATACCTTTTTGCCATACGAGGTAGCCTTGGTAATCAGTAACAGTATGTTAAGGTCTTATCAAACAGCTTTGAAGTCAGTTTGTAAAACCAAACAAGAGTATATTATTGACATTTGATGACACCACAGATCCTTGCTATCTCTTTAAATTACAACTCAGTAGAAATCTGTCAACGTTCTTCTTCGGATAATAATCTTCCTCATTATAGTAACGGATAAAATATGTACAATTGAGTAAGGAATCATAAAACAATAAGAAATAAGATAGTAGGGAACCACTGTAAAGTGGGTATACGTTTTGCAGCTTAGAGTGCAGATAAAAATTAATCTTGCGATTTTCATGACTGTTGTAAGGTTGTAAATTAATTACATTTTCAAGTAGTTCAACAACGTAACTTGTTATCTAAAGTTGAGTGTTTTAAAGTTATAATATAAGTGTTTATTGGAAAGTACCTACGAGGTTCTTAAGACTTTTCCTGAAGGTCTACATACCGCCGTATAAGAGGTCAAGTACTTTTGTATTAATAAAAGTTTCTGAACACTTGATAATTAAAATTCAAATTGATATATGTAATCAATCGTGCGTTAAAGTTCTTTGACCTCTAACTTGTCAAAGTCAGTTATTTTAATAACAACCTTGCTGTGAGGTACTGAAGTGTTTAGTAATAGAATCTTAGTAAGTGGTGCTTTTTTATAGTACCGCCAACATGCGATCTTACGGTCCTGCTATTGTCAATTGAACGTACACGTGTTTGATCCTACACGTTTCTGTAGTACACCTAAGGTTTTTTATTTAAGTACCAGTACAATAATAATACAAGTTCTAAATATGAAACTAATTTTGCAAGGCAAGTTTAGTATTATTATAATTTGTCTAATAATAAATTATAGAACGAAGGAATTTCTTGTTCTGTCTGGAGGCCCTAACCCTTCACTCCCCCCTATTCCTGTCCTTCCCCTCTCCTCCCCTCTAATCCCCCTCTCCCGTCTTCCCGCTCTTCCCCTATTCCCCTATTCCCACCTTAAAGGGCGGCAACGCACTTGTGACTCTTGAGTTACAGGTGCCCATGGGCGGCGGCAGTCATTTACCATCAGGTGACCCGTCTGCTCGTTTGCTACCTATACCATAAAAAAAAAATTTGAGAATAATTTTGTTTTAATAAAGTTTGCCAATTTATTACCTCTCTATCAATATATCTTATAGTTAATTTACAAGTAGGCAGTTCTGTAATCAAAGGCTCGGAGGAAAATTTAAGTTAAATATTGTAAAACAAATATTGTTTTTTTACCCTAATTTTCAATTTCAATTTAAAAAAAAAAAAATTTCCTCCGGGCCTTTACAATACACTGCCTTTTCCTAACTAAGTTGGGGTCGGCTTTTACTCTAACTATTAATTGGCCGAACTTCGATATTTTACGTGAAGCGACTGCCATTAGACGTCCACAACCTAAGTACTAGGCGATATCAAAGTTGTGCAGTTAGACCAGGTTGTCGGATTTTTTTTTGTTTTTATTAAACGTAAATATTCTCAATAAATCTGATATAGATCGCCATCGTTATATAATTTTGCATGGTATTTCTATAAAATAAAACAGTGTTGTCGTTATGGTAAAATAATTGACCTCAAAAGTTCTCAAAAGATCTAAAAAGATAGTCTAAAAATACTTCTATTAAGTATCACTACATATTATAAAACAAAGTCCCCCGCCGCGTCTGTCTGTCTGTTCGCGATAAACTGAAAAACTACTGAATGGATTTTCATGCGGTTTTCACTAAAAGGCAGAGTGATTCATGAGGAAGGTTTAGGTGTATAATTTGTACCCGTGCGAAACCGGGGCAGGTTGCTAGTGTATAATAAAACTTAGTTCAATACGATTGCTGCATTATTTTCGCGAGACTTATTAGTCTCGGCAAATTAAAATATATTCATTGTTTTACCTTCTTAACTACCACTTCTATGATATCATCAAATGAAACAAAATATTGCGTATGCTAAGATGTCGGTTGAACGATAAATAATTGTCGTTCAACTGACCGTCATTTAAATTATGAAGTACAAAATTAGTTTTTGTAAGCTACATATTGAAATATGGGTATTTATGTAAAACATGTTTTATTTATTATTTTTATACTTAAATGATATCACAGGCATTTTTTAACGACAAGTTTTTAAGGAGAATCTATAATATATATATATATTTTAGTACGTGAAAAGAATTGTTTGTACACATTTTTAAGAAACTGCGTGTTTGAGGCGGCCAAAGTCTGTCAGGGTTCTCCGGGACTTCCTTCCTAGGGTATACCCAAATCCCTTGCTATAGACTCACTTGTGACGGATCACCGTGTGGTTTTAGTCAGTTCGATGCCGACATACCACTTCACCATTAGCCATGGTGAGGTGACGACCCGTGGGGGATTCCACAGGAAAAAAAAAGGTACGTGAAATTGGGAATACTTACATACTTAAAGGAAGTGCAGAAAGCTAAAAAAAAATAAGAATAGGTATGTGATACAATAACATTTACGTGAAATTGGCTACATCAAGCTACACGCTGTCGGTATAATATTATGTTGGCCTGTTTTGTTACATAAGCCTATACAATGACAATTCAAGTTATATTGGTCAATGAAATGGAAAAAAAAGAATGAATTCTTTGGACCCCTTTTCAGGCACATTTCGCGCACGAGGGAATGCGAATTTTGTAATACGTACTTAAGGTATATATGGAGAAGAAGTATAGAATGATAACATTTTTTAACAAATGATAAATCGATTATATTTTGCAGATAGGACATTTTAGACACTTTTACACGTCGATTTCTTCTTTCAAGCTACATGGTGGCATCATTTCCTATGACTAGCCTTGAGAAGAAACGCCGAAATTGGTTTCGGCGTTTCGTCGTGACTGGTCAGCTCAAAACCGAAATGGTTATTTCGTATAAAGACCACCAGAGACGCCTACATAGCACTTGCACAGTTTGAATTTATGTAGACGTGGATCCTTGAGTTGGTTTTGAGCTGACCAGTCACGACACCCAGTAGACAGTAGACAGTAATTATGGAACTCAACCACATCTTAGCGAGCTCCACGACTCCAACCGTTCTGCTTCCGAAGTCAAACAAACAACAATAGTGTTATAAATTTAAAAATAATGTAAAAACAGCTATCAAGCTTCTCGTGTCCAGTATACATATGTACATAATATATATGTTAACCTGTTATTGTTCGAAAAATCTATACAATGATAGTTCATCTTATACCGGAAATTAATAGTTTTATTTATGTTACAAATAGCCCAATGAAATAAAATTATGGTCGAACTTCGACCACTACGATCTCTAGTATAAGAAAATTGGGCTTAGTAAGTACTAACTAAGCCCATTAATCTTATACTAGGGATCTATTGTATCGAGGTACTATGTACTAACATAAGTACGTTAGTACGTAGTCAGTTATTTTTTACCAGGTACCTATCATTAGTGTAATATTGAAGTAAATGATTAGGGTAGATGACGGTCAAGTCAAATCAGTATATTTTTAGTAAACGTCAAAACGGTAGCGTCTGTACATTTTTGTATGAAATACTAAGGCGTGACGTCACGCCTTAGTATTGTCAAATCATTTACTGTTAATGTTAATTTACCTATTATAATCTAAATTAAAAACGTTCAAATAAAACTGGAAGATAATTTTCACAGTATTTTAAGTTATTTTATTGCGACACTTGGCGAAATAATTTATTTTGAGCATAAACTTCTACCCAATTATTGCTATATAAGTAGTCTATTTGTGTGACTGAATCTAAAACTAGATTTGTTACTAATATCTGGGCTAATTATCATCTGGTTTTAATGCATTGAATAAAACTAGATTTGCTGAGTATCATAATGTCAAACATTTTACATCATTTTTATTGTTAAAATATTAGTTCTAGGGATTCTTGTCAACTTTAAATAGTGGAAGCTGATTATTTTTACCGTAACTTTTTTACAATCACTATATTGTTGTTACTCTAAAGACATTGAGATATATAATAGGTATGTACACTCAATAATGATTTGTATACTATAGGGACATTTATAACTAGTTGTAGAGCATCAACGAACTTAAATAAGGGCGTCACAACCATTTATTAAACTGTATTTTTTTAAATTAAGAAATAAAAGTCAGTAAAATTGCTAATACATATTTTCAGAATAGATATTAAACTTTAAGAGTGGTCTAGGTGTTTCTTGGTGGCTTATTTTCATGTCAGTTTTACACCTCGGGGTATATAAACATATGTATGTATATATGATGTTCGTTTGAACCTTAATATATGTGAGTATTGTTTATTCGCTTACAATAAATATAAGGGCTACAAAAGTTCAAAAGTTTGTATTTAGTCCGTCAAGTGAGAAATTACAAACAGTACAGAAGTTTGATCCTTTTGTTCGTATTTTTTCTTCTTATCGCACTTTTGAAAACATTAAAGGTTTTCTAACAATAGATTGAGCATTAATGAAACCTAAATAATGCGTAGGTATTCATAAATAAATTAAGCTAAAAGTTGCGCCCCAATCACTTGAGTCAGGCGTTTTAATCGCAGATGTTTTTTTTTTAATTTTCGTAAACAGTTTCATTGTACATGTTGACTCCCTTTTATGTATATTGTGTATCATTACGGGTTCTGGCTGATTTCGCACGGTAAAGTAGTCTTTAAGGATCCAAGTGAAAAAAAAAAAGATTTAGTGTTTCGACGAGATCGAGTTATCGAGAGCACTTACATTTTAAACTATGCAAATAATATGAATCTATAACAATAACCAAACCAAATCAATAACAATAACCAAAGCAAAAACCTAATTTTACTGAATAGTTTAAAAGAAGGAACTCCTGTAGATTAGGCATGCAAGTGAGTTTTATTACTTGATATTTAAATTTGTGTCCTTTTGAGTTTTCAAATGTTTTAGCCAAACAAAGCATTGTTCATAACTATAATTACATTTACTTAGCTCTATATTGTAATGGTAAAGCAGACGCAGGGTAGGTATGTTTACCTACGTTTGTAGGTGCGTAGCACTCGCTTATATGCTTATACCCGGCACTAACAAGTTTATCGAAAGGATTTAATTTGGGAAACTGGTGTATCTTACTGGAGATTATAAGTTAAATCTCTGGTTTCTGTAATTAAATATTAAATGGTGAGAACTACTCATGCCTTCACTCTATATATTTTATACCTCCCAACGAGCTGTCAATCAACCTTCTTCTAATCTTCTGGTCGTCTTCTCTTTACATTCAAATCTTGTATTTTTTATGCAAATAAAAACAGTATAAGAAGTTTGTATACCTTTTCACATACCATTGTTTATAATATTCATATCACAAAGGTTGATATTCTACAACTAATTAATTAGTATGAGAATACTTGGACATAAACACTATATAAAGCAAAAAAAATATTAATTATTTATAAACAAATATCTATCTTTCAAAAAATACAACTGACTTCAATCCCTCTAAAACATGTCATTTGAAGCTTTTATAGGCCCACGCCACTCCATAGATAAAACTTATCCAATAAACAACAAAAAATATAGTTAAATTAAAGATGATTTATTATCATTTTTTATTAACTTCCACCTCGGCGAGTAGATCTTTAACCAGGACAACCGGTTTCGTGGATTGTAGTGACTATTTTTTATATAATTATATAATCATAAAATTTTTTTACGCCGTATTATCAAATAGCTAAGGAAATTTCCATGACACGAGTCAGGCACGTGAAAGTGAGTTGTATTTTTTTTAATTTAATTATTATGTAGTGACATATTATAAAACAAATTGACCGGCGCGTCTGTCTGTTCGCGGTAAATTGAAAAACTACTGAACGGATTTTCATGCGGTTTTCTCTAATAGACCGAGTAATTCATGAGGAAGGTATAGATGTATAATTTGTTAAGATTTTGTCTCTGCTATCTGTGCGAAGCTGGGGCTAGTAACTTATAAGTTGTTAACACGCTTTTTTATGTATTAGCTTCACTTGTAACTAATTAACTTACAACGTGAAGTGAATTTTAACCTACTTCTAATTGTATACCTACCTAAATCATACTTTGTATGTATAATAATGTATATATTGTATACGTTATTCGGGTGACAATACTATAATTTGGCATCTTGGAGCTGATCTGATGATAGGAGTTGGTTAGTAGAACTCTTCAGTGGCTACTAGTAATCCCCTCGAGTTTGGGCTCATATGATTCGTTTTGACGCGTACAACAGATTAGGCTTAGCAACAAAGGTGAATAGTTAAACTCTTTTTTACTTTTTAATTCAGTTCGCTATTAAATCGTGTTTTTTTTTAGTTTAACTTAACTTTAATTATTACTTCTATCATTATAACTATCAGACGATATTTTATCATTTAAGAACACACATTCAAGATCATTGTATCAATACATTAAGAGAATTCTTTGTATCCCTTTTTAAGAAAATTTCGCGTAGTACGTAGTAACGTAGTAACGTGAATTTTGGAATATTAAAGTTTATATATAGAAGAAGTGCAGAAAGCTAAGATTTTTAAACAATATGTCTTACATCTTTAAAAATTACGTGAAAACGGCATAATCTAATTACACGCGTCCATTATATGTGATTACCTGTCATGGTAAGTAAGTCTAAAGTCTAAAAACATATACGATGACAGCTCAAGTTACACTGGCCAAAAAAAAAACCATAGTTAAAATTCGACCACCACGCGTTCTCTACTTTTTTATATAAGTCTAGCTACCCGGCCACGCGTTGCTGTGGCTAAGCAATTTGCAATAAAAAAATATTGCATCTACAAACCGAGATAAAAACTATCTTATTTCTCAAATTGGACCAAAATGCACACAGTGTGCAAAATTCATTACAATCGGGTTTATTATTTTCGAACTTTTTTTACACAACATTTTTATTAATAAAGATGTACTCGTAGATAAGTTAAGTTGAAACATAATATTCAAGGCTTCATTGTCCTAAAAAAATGATATATAGCTAAGTAATAAATTATTGAAATCAATTAAATATTAACATTCGCCCAAAATAAACTCTATTGTATACCTACCAACAAAAAAATAACACTACTAGCTATAGTGAGCACCAGGGATGTTACGGATATGACATTTCAGATCTAGATCAGATACGAATATATGAATAATATTATACTGGTTTCAGATTCGGTTATGGACGTAAAATGATTACTGATTATCCGATAGTACCGGACAATTTCAGTTACCTTTTTTTTTTTTAATGTGTGGAAACCCCCACGGGTCATCACCTCACCGGGGCCAAGCGGCAAGGTGGTATGTCGGACTCGAACCGACTAAAACCACACAGTGTTCCGTCACCGGGTCTTATGGCCACGAACATTCGATTTTAAAGAATTGTTAAAGGAAATTATTTGGCTTTACTTCTAGTCATCATTTGGTACTATAATAAAAAAATGCCTTATAAGATTATTAAAGCTACTAATTTTTAAGTGTTATCTACTTCAAAATGCAATAATGAAATTATAACAAACAAAAACAAAATTATACCTAATTAACCATTTCAGTCA
Source organism: Euplagia quadripunctaria (assembly GCA_963859945.1). Classification (NCBI taxonomy): domain Eukaryota; kingdom Metazoa; phylum Arthropoda; class Insecta; order Lepidoptera; family Erebidae; genus Euplagia; species Euplagia quadripunctaria. The sequence continues at coordinate 8,904,121 of OY982568.1, forward strand.
TAAAGAAATAGTAAAATTCTGTAACGTGTCTTATCCGCCCACTCCGCCCCTATCCGGAATAATTCGAAACTTTTATATCAGAAACGGTTACGGTAAGGTTTCAGTCATAGTTACCGAACTCCTTAACATCCCTGGTGAGCACTTATATCTATAGTGAGATATAAAATTACTAATACAATCGGTCTTATCCAACGGGACTTTAAGAAACGTTTTAAAGACAAGCTTTGGATGAATCAAGTTGAACAGGAATAACAACAAAATAACAATTACAAACGAAGTGTTATTTTGTGTCTACTGAAAATATTATCTACATTCACAATCAATGAGTCCAGAAATAAATAAATAGGTATATTGAGTTAATGATGATGAAGTCTACATAATGTGCATGTATGTACGTGCAATGGCAATGCAACGTATTTGTGTGTAACTGTGTACCTAGATTTAAGTAACATTTTATTTTGATTGTGCATTGCGCGGATGTATTGTAAGGCAATAAATGGTTCTTTCTATGTGTGTATATATGTATAAGGCTACAAGTTAACATACTTTTCACTGAATCACCCAAAGGTCGACTGGTAGAGAATGCCATAATTAAGTCCGCCGATGTACGAAATGTGCACAAAGTTTGGTTTGAATAAACAAATAAAGTGATGTTTTGAAATTTAAAATATTACATGGTAAACACAAAGAACTAGATAATGGTTGTGTGAGCGTAATAATATTCCGATAAGAGTAATATATAGATAAGTAATTCTTAGTAATTGTCTTTTACAGACGATTGAAATGAATTTGCGTCATCCGTGATGTAAAATCACTCTATAAGAGCAAGAATCGCAATTTATTCCCGATTCTGTAATTTTCTCTTAGAAGGAAATTATACCTTTTTTGTCTGGTTTCTTGTACCTGTTCTAGTTCTGGTACTTTGAAAAGTGTTCTACTTGACTGTACTTATCTACAAAGAATTTCAAGAATGGGACGAGATGACGAATGAAAAAAAAAATATTAATTCTGAAATTCGCCAACTCGTCCCAATGGGCCGAGTTTGTTTTGGGATGAGATGACGAATGACGAACCTTCTTCAAATTCTGAGTGAGTCTGAAGGATCTGGCGGATTAGACGATGTACCGATAGATATCGGCATATTTAAACAAAAAAAGGTTTTTAATGGTATAGCCTATGCCTATTTTGTAGATAAAATGAACTGTACATTATTAAAATCCTTACAATCAAGTAATAAAACACAATTATGTTGTATAATTATTTCTACTTGGAACCGTAGTGATTGTGATTTTTACTGTTATTGCATAGCTTCATTAATCGTCAAAGTAAAGAACTTTGACGAGTAGTTATATAAATAACCAAAATATTGTTGATCTGCAAAATTTTGAGTTATAGGGTTGTTGTAATTTCAAATGTTTTAATTCTTGTTTTAAGGTATTTTTTACTTATCATGTATTTGATGATTGGATTGAATCCTATGAAATGCAATGACCGTAAAATCGTAATATATCACTAGGAAATTAAGATAAAATTACCATATTCCAGCATTCTAATTATGACAACCTTAAACGTGATGACATATCGTTAATATTCTATTTCCAATTTGGATCAAGTATAGCTTCACATATCTAGTATATACGTTATCCTGTACGTCTTGTAAGTCTATACAACGACAGTTGAAGTTATACTGGCCATTGAAATAAACCAAAAATAAATTATTGTCAAAATTCGACCACCAGGAGATATCTAGTATATTTTAGACTAGCAACCTAGCCCCGGATTCGCACGGGTAGCAGAGACATCTCCAACAATCATCAACATATTTCAATCAATTTACACAAAATCTTAACAAATTATACACCTAAACCTTCCTCATGAATCACTCTGTCTATTGGTGAAAACCGCATGAAAATGCGTTCAGTAGTTTTTACGTTTATCGCGAACAGACAGACAGACAGACGCGGCGGGGGACTTTGTTTCATAATATGTAGTAAAGTCCCCTGCTGCGTCTGTCTGTCTGTCTGTTCGCGATAAACGTGAGGAAGGTTTAGGTGTATAATTTGTACCTGTGCGAAGCCGGGGCAGGTTGCTAGTTGTTTTATAATATGTAGTGATGACAAGTTTTGAGGTGGTTAAAAACAGAAGTAGGTACCTATGCTTGAAAATTGAATTTGAAACAGATTTTTATTTATCTATCAATTCGGGTTCATTTCTTTTATTTTATACACAAAATAAACTGCGTGTAATAGATATAAACAAGTGTCACAAAACTCATGCTATGTGAAAAATGGTATATTCAAAATGTATTCAGTGCTTATATATAAAGATATACTTTAAAAGACTTCATTATTCCGTGCCCATCAGTCCCATCTGATGAAAACTGACTTGAATAGATTAGAAATAAGTCCTTCATTTTTCCTTTTCCTGATTTCTTCACTTCTTTAGAATCATTATATTGCTTGATATCTCCAACATGACGTCTTCCGGCTGTCGATAAGGTAAAGAATATTTTTAGACTTATTAAAATGCTGTTGACAAAGAGGAAGCGCTTTACAATGTCTGGTAATGACGGCACGGCCTTTATCGCTCTCTAAAAAGAAGCGAGGAAAACTGAAGTACAATATAATTATATACATAATAAGATGTCTGATATTAAATGAATAAAAAAGGGGGCTTAGATCTTCATACAAAATGAAATTCTATTTTTAGGTTGTTTTCTTGTATATTTTTTTGATCTCGATTAACTGATGTCGTCGCGAATTGAGTTATAAGACGGAAGATAGTTTCAGGTACTGGAGAACTTGTTAACTGGATGTGCCGTGTCGTGCAATCAAAATGAAAATCACATTTGATGAACATGAGAAAAAATATGTTTAGTTCCAACACCAGATGGTGTCGCATTAAAATCAATTTATTTTTTGGTCACAGGAAATAAAGGGTTATTTTAAATTAAGCTATGGTTAGCTTTTCAAACAAATCCTTTCCATTTCTGCCAAGATTAGAACTGAAGTAATATTAATTTGTTAACTGCGTTGATTAAAAAGCATTTATTTTTGTTGGACCCCACTTTTGAATTTCCCAATTATATTTTTGGTGTTGGATCCCACAAAACGTTATTATGCATTTCCGTTGGATTCCACATTTGAAAAATCCAAGACAATTACGTTTTATTTTCGTTGAAACTTTTACGTTTACTTTAAATCTTTGGTCAAGAATGATCGATCGAAGCTGGAAGGTATGTTAATCGTCGATAAATGATGGAAACATTTCATTAAACCAGAAAAAAATAAGAAACAACAAACGTAAAATTTAACGTTCTTCATTTAATTTTATTTAATGTTTTCTAGGTTTATAGGAAAGAGATTTATTCGACTATCCTTTTTATTAACTTTTGAACTTTCGCGTTCCATAATATAATTATGTATTTTCACGGGAATTAACGCAATCACGAAAAGGTATTACATACCTCTGAATTGCTTGAAGTTTCGACCAGGTTGCACAGGCCGTGGTCACAGGCTGACTCAGTCTACCTTTTCGTGATCGCGTTAATTCCCGTGGAAATACGTAATTATATTCTTTTTATTCTGTAATAGTGTTTATAAATAATATTTAATCTACAAGACCATAATATACAGTCACCATACACCATAATATATAGTCTACAAGACGCATCACTCAGTAACTAGAAGTTCTGTGTTAAACGGTTCTGGAGAAACTGTAGCCTCTGTGTTCTCTTCATGTTCAAATCAATTTATATTTATTCAGGTTTTTTGGTGTTTTTATTGTCTGATTCCAACAATAAATTATAGTGGAGAATACTTCAAAATTAGGAATTCGTAATTTATATCAATTATTTAAGACATAAGCGCAAATAAATTTGCATACTGAATTAAAGATAACCACACCTATTTCCGTCGAACAGAAGTTGTAAGAAGTATAAGAAAAAACTTTGATATAAATTTAGAAATCCGGTTTGAGACAACAAGAAAATGTTTTATGAAATTTTATATTAGTCGCGTGTGTTTTTTTTTCCACGTTTATAACACTACATTGTCATCTTCTCTTAATTTAAAATGGTATCTCGAGTTGTTTTCTCCGATACCAATATGGTATTTAAATAGTAATGTCTTTGAGTGCTTTCTCAGAGGTCTCAGTTTGTTGGTAAGGATTATAGTTAGGCTGTCTAACAGCAGTCTGTACTTAATTACATTACAAGAAACAAATACAGGAACAGTAAACCCGTTCTGACCAAAGCGGCTTTTTCACAATGTCCCTCGCCTCGCTAAGGCGAGGGTATTAGTAGAATTAAATAAAAACTGTTTTTGCATTTGATATATTCTTTCTCAAGCAATGAACATGCTTGAGGTACATTATAGGCTATTTCACTTCACGCTACTAACAAACGCGGTTGTAAATGTAAATAAAAAAAAAGTTGGCTAATCTACCATATTTATAATTTATCAACGAAAGACCCACTGATTTAATATTTTTTCTAATGCCTTCATAATGCGATGTTTGTACAATTCCTTTGTAAAAAGTCTTATAATGATAATAATAAATAATAAAGCTTTATTTATTCCGAAAAAAGTTTACATTACATATGTGTATTAATATTGTTAGTAGTGCTATGTAGTTCTTTTATTTTTAATCAAGACTTTATTTCGGATCCCTTTCGGGTAAAAGCCTCCTCCATTTTTCTCCATCTATCTCTGTCCTGGCCTATCTCCATCCATCCGTTTTCCGCGATCTCCACTATATCTTCAGCCCATCGTTTCTTTGGGCTTCCGACGTGTCTTTTCCCTAGCGGTCCCTTCCACTTTGTCGCTTGCAGCGTCCCTCTTTTGTCCTTTACTCTACAGATATGTCCAGCCCATTGCCATTTTTGCTTCAAAGCGTATTCCAGAGCATCTGCTAATTTAGTTTTCTTCCTTATATTTTCGCTTCTAATTTTTTGAATTTTCTTTATTTTTAAGATGCTTCTTTCCATAGCTCGTTGTGTAGGTATTAGTTTGTTTTTTATTTTATTTGTATAAACCCACGTTTGACTGCTGTTTGTTAGGCTTGGCAATATGCACGTATCTATTATAATCTTTTTTTGATCTAAGCTGTAGTCTCCTTTTAAAATTTCTTTTTGTGCCCAAAACTTATTCCATGTAATGGTAACTCTTCGATCCACTTCTTCTTCGTGCCTGTTTGTACTGAATGAGACTTGTTTAAAAAGATACACGTATTCGTTTACATATTCTATTTCTTTTCCATTTGCAAATATTGGTTTTTTATAGTTGTTAGTCATAGCTTTAGTTTTGCTTGGGTTCATGTCCAGACCAACCTTTTTACTCTCACTATTCAAGGTTTGTATCATGTTCTCTAATTCATTTGATGTTTTAGCTAAAAGCACAATGTCGTCTGCAAACCTTAAATGTGTCAGATGTTGATCCATTATCCTGATACCTTTGTTTTTCCAGTCGATCTTTTGCAAGATACCCTCTAGTACTGCTATAAACAGTTTAGGCGATAAAGGGTCTCCTTGTCTTACTTCTCTGCCTATTTCAATTTCTTCACCTCTTCTTTCTAATTTTACTTGACTTTTACTTTTTGAGTATATGTTTATTAGAATATTTATATATGTATTATTTATATTGCTTGCTTTTAGTGCTTTCCAAATAGAATTATGAGTTATACTGTCAAAAGCCTTTGAGTAATCCACAAATGCCATATACAATCGGTAATTAAATTCTGTGAATTTCTCCAACAATTGTTCTATTGCATGTATGTGGTCATGTGTTGAAAAGCCTGTCCGAAATCCTGCCTGTTCAATCGGTTGATTTTTATCGATTTGTTCAGTAATGCTACTCTGTAGGATAGATAGATGCAAACAGTTTATAAATACTTGATAATAAGCTGATTGGCCTATAATTTCCGATGTCAAACGGGTTATCCTTTTTATAGATAAGTATTATGTCCGATTGGTACCACTGCGTAGGTACTGTTTCCGTTTTAAGCACCATATTAAAAAGTTCTGGAAGATGTGTCACGAAAATAGTTGCTCCTATCTTCAGTGCTTCATTACTAATGTTATCGGGTCCAGGGCTCTTGTCGTATTGTAATTTTTTTATATATGATATTACTTCTTTTTCATTTATTAGTTCTATGTTGTGGTTTGGTTCCGTTATGATTATATCTTCGTCTTGTTTTCCACTCGTACCTTCAGGTGGTTTGCTGTAAAGGGTTTTATAGAATTCTGTGACATTACTCAGTACTTCCTGCCTGTTTCTTGTTATTTTCTTCCCTTCCAATTTTTGTATCCAGTTTTTGTGTGTATTTAATTCCTTGTAGGCTCGTTTTGAGCTCCTGTAAGTATTAAGATTCTTTTCTATAATTCTTTTCCTGTAATTGTTGTAGTCTATCTTTATAGCTTTATTTGTCTTTTTAAACAATTCTTTAAGGTTTTCTTTCATTTCTTTAGTCTTTTTCATGGTAGTTATTAATGTAGTTCTTTCATTTATTAGATCTATAGTAGTTTTTGTCAGGACTTTGTTGTGCTTCTTTCTACTTTTGTCTTCTTTTTGTTTTGTCTTTAGGCTGATTTTTATAATTTCTTCAAATTTATTGTAATAAAATTTTTATTTTTATTACAATAAAAAGTCTTATAATAACTATAAATTAAAATTTTAAAAAATCCCCGACACAATATAAATAGTATGAACGGTCATCTTGGATTTGAAATTTATAATAGTGTATTATAGTATTTTACTAGTCAAGCCCTTCCATTTGATACCCATATTGAGGAAGTTATGAAAAAATATGTAATCCGCCATTTTGTGGCGGCGGCCATCTTGGACCGATTTTCGTGAAACATAGCTAAGAACACTCCCGACGAATTCACCTTTGAAACAAAAAAAAACAAAATCAAAATCGGTTTATCCGTTCGGGAGCTACGATGCCACACACACACACACACACACACACACACACACACACACACACACACACACACACGTGCGCACAGACACGTCAAACTTATAATACCCCGTCGTTTTTGCGGCGAGGGTTAAAAACCGAAACACGAATAAACTTTACAAGTTGTAGCTAAGGTTATGCAAATGACGATGTTTACATTGTATGATGTGTACACTCTTATACCGAACACAATACCGGTGATAATAACAAGATAAAACAAATCATTACACCTGTATCAATGTTAAGAGTATAAGTACAACACCTCTTTTGAGGGATTTACGTACAATTATATTATTGTTATGTCCTGAAGCCACATACCAAAATCATTACATATGATATATGTAGTTGTTTTTGTATCAGTAATGAACAGAGTTCGAATAAAATAATGTACCTACAAATGTATATATGTTAAACTGTCGCTCTTCTTATTACCTTTAAATAATGTAAACGTAAGATTTAAGTTTTAATCGTATTTATTAGATTTTTAACGAAAGTAGCCCAAGTTACTGGTTATAATACTAGCTATCTGCCAGTGATAGTCCCGTGGAAATCGATCCACCGGTTCCGGAGATTAGCCGAAACAAACAGACAAACAGACAGACAGACAAAAAATTTAAAAGCTGATTTTTAGGCATAGGTATCATGCAAATAAATGTATGAGCTTCAAAAAACTATTATTTTGACACTTCAATTTTATTTATTTGTCTGTATTGATAGTACATGCAATGTTTAACATTAACTACCTATATTTGTCTTTGTCGATACGCTCTTCACAGTATCAATATCCTTCATGAAGTGTCGTCATAATGAGAAGTGAGAAGATATTGTATTTATTAATCATGCCATCTCTTTCCGACAGTTGTTGCTCTGGTACCCTTTATACGACTTGCAATCATTGGAATAGTAACAATCTTTACGTATCACGTAAATAAAAAAAAAAATTAAGTATCATGTTGATGATTCAGTTGATTGGACAATATTTTTCTTATGAAATATTACTATTTGTAAGTAACTGTAGTAAGTGCTTGTAACGTATGCATGTCTCGAATGAGTAGGTTATGAAGTAGGTGTGGAAAAAAACTAGGCAGTTATTTATCTCTTACAAAGCTACATTTACCTCCATTTTACAAAACGGCTGAGTACTAAAACGTCTTAGAGAGGGAATAAATTTTAGTTGTGTATAATTTGTTTAGTATCCGTGCCCGTAGTATCTACTCATAATTATTGTTATTAGAAGTGTTGGACCATGAATGTTGCTATTGAGCAACTGACCTTGGTAATCTTATTATACGGACACTTAATTGTTTGGCTTGAATTATAAGAGCGAACATTGATCTAAGAGCGAACAACGTGTATTTAGGTCAATTTTGTTTTTGTAAGTGCTTCTTGTGTTTTGCAACTAAGTGCGCAAGTAGTACCTACTCAAAGGTCTAGTTAAATTTTTACACGCTAAAGATCAAATGACACACAAAAACTTAAAATTTGATTGTTTGTTATGCTTTTATGCCTTAAATATTAAACCGATCGTCATGAAATTTTGGAGACATAAAAATTACATAGAATACCTTTCATCCAGAAAGTACAGTTCCCGACGGATAAAAAAGTAACATAAACGCTAACAAAGTCGCGTGTAGTAGTACTAAATAAATAATAAAACCGAATTAAATGCACCATGCACTAATATGATAGTTCACCAACTGTTCTACATCGCCTCGCAGCTATTCGACATAGACTTGAGTAATATAACATAACGCTCCATTTTATCACAATACAATTGTTAACGTGGCGTAGAACAGTGACTTTCCGTTTCCGTCTAAATTCCATAAAACAGCATAGGAAAGAGGGCCACAACATACTAAACTCTTGGAATTCGTGGTCCACGGGATATTGTTATTTTATCATCATAATGTCAGAGGTAATCTTGAGACACTTTCTATGACACTTTTAAAAGTATGTATATTGTAGTATTTGTCCTCGTGCTTTACAGCGCAAGGACTTGGGGTAAGGCATAAAGGCTCAGGAAAGGAGTGTCTTTGATGTTTCTCTTCTTTCACTAATTTTAAATTACATACATTTTGAATTATCGAACGGCTTGACTTGACTTGAACTTGGTAGCACCAGCCAGGACCTCCGTGCCTTGAAGGAGTATTCACTCCGCTAGAAGGAGGCTGAGGCTCGCAGGAGGTTCCAATGCCACAATTTTGTACGTAGCTTATTGTATGAGTATTATTAATGTTTGACTACTACACAGAGTTAAGAGGCGTCCTTTTTTACACCACGAGCATATAGTATGGACGAGCGTAATTTATTATTTTATTTATTAAGTGCATCTTCCATGCACTTAATAAATAAAATGCACACTGTAGATATATAAAACTATAATAAAAAGAGAGGAAATAAATTTAGTTAACATAATGCCAATAATAAGTCTTCACTTAAAGTAATTAAGTAACATATAATACGTGAACAAACTGAAAGAACACATCAAGCATAATACTCAGGATGAAAATGCATGATTAAATAATCGAAAACAATATATCACATAACACATATACATACTTCTTACACACCTTCTTGCCGCGGACACTCTTTATCACACTGTTTACAATATAGCTATTTTGTCTATAATTTGTAGAAGCACTTGTTATTTAAAAAAAGACCCAATTCAATTTTATACATACAAAATACGAAAAGACGTATCCCCGACCTATTATAATATAATTATTGAAATATAAAATAAATATCAAGTCAGTCAGTCACTCACTCAGTTTCCTAGCGTGTTTACCAGATTGATGGTTACTGTTTCGCTGTGCTGTGCCATCTATGCAATAATATAAACAATAAAATTGTACAATTATGTTTTTGACGCTTCTATAAGATTTACTAACCATTTATATGTAACAGAATATTAATTAGAATAATAACAAGGTAAAACCTTTCTCATTTTACAGTCTAATAAGTACAAGTTTGTCCAAAAAATAAACTTCATAATTTATAAAGATTCATTGTATGTTATGAGTTTGCTTCTCAAATATGACATTTATATGATTACTGTAAATAATTTATTTAATAGGGTTTTAAAACGGAACATTTACGTACTTAAGTTATTATCCATATTTAAACCACAATGAGCATAGTATTGAACAAAAGGCTATACATGTAGGCATAATTATGTATATGTTATGGACCAAGTTTTTAAACATTGCAATATTTATAATGTCCGGGCAATATGAATAATCAAATGTCAAACCGGACTGTGTGATGAATACTTATACAAACCTCGTTATTTTTCACATTGTCGGACTATTATGAATATTGCTACATAAGTGTTGGGCAAGTTAAGAGAAAGAGGTCTAGAATACAGTTGATGTGGTTGTAAAGGTGGTGTATGTAAAAAGAACAGATTACTAATGTTTGACAAAAAACGAACGACAAATGATCATTTTGAAAATAACATTACAAAAACTAATCATTTGGCAAACAACAGATTTCGCCAATTTTTCACTTTGCAAATATTTCAAATGTTAAAATATCATTCTAAAAATTTTCATTTGACCAAGCACTTTGTTTGCCAAAATTGTGATTTTGCAAAATAGGACAGATCATTAATAGGCAAGTACTAATTTCATATAAATATGATTATGATACTGATACTGATTTGAGTCGGGAGTATTTAATTTTTTTAATTTATGCTTATTCTTATTTATTTAAACTTCCTGCAAATGCATATGCATAAGGCAGACTTAATGCCGTACGCATTTTCTACCAGCCAACCTTTGGGTGATGCAGAGATGTGTGTGGCAGGTGTGTATTTAAAAGTCATGAGATAAATAAGTATAATAATAAATAAGTTTCTTTATAATGTACTACCTATAATATACTACATATACATAAAGTTATAACATACATACAAATAAAGAATAAAGACACTTGTGAAGCATTATTCCAATGATTCCTTAAAAGAGAACCGGTTAGTGGAAATCCTGATTTCTTGTGGTAGCGCATTCCAAACGTTTACAGCCTGGCCGGCAAAGGAAGAACGAACCATACTAGAATTGTGAGAAGGACAAAGAAGGAGAAGATTATCAGAAGAGCGGATATTCCTGGCATGGTTAGAGCAGAGATATTGGAAGTAAGATGTTAGATAAGCAGGTGAGTTATGTGAGTGGAGAAGGGAGAACGATATAGCGCCCTCAAACTGCGGCGTTGTCTTATAGGTAGCCATGGCAATTGGGTACGATAAGTAGATACATGATCGTACTTACGCAAGTTGAATATGAATCGAATGCAATTGTTGAGAAGTCGATCTAGTTTGTTGAGCAGATCTGCATTCAAGTCGAGATAGCACACATCACCATAGTCGATAACTGGAAAAACCAAAAACCATATCATATTATGCTATGCCTAGTTTAGGATCAGATAGTCGTATGTATGTGTGTGTTATGTTATGTTAAAAACTGCGATATAAATCCTTTCAGACATTTTATAACTCGAACTCAAGTATTATCATATCGAATTCACTTTCAATTTTAAAGTATAGCAGGTTAATCTAATCCTTACATGAGTTCTTTTTGAGCGTTAACATTTATCTTACCCTTAGAGTCTGCCTCAAGCCTATCAATCAAATGCTTTTAAAAACTAATTTGTATTTTTTAAATTATTTAAAATATAATCAGAATCGTTGCCTATATGCTAAATGCTGTCCAATTAAATACCTAGTCCAATTAAATTTGTGCAATAAATTATAATTATCAAATACATTAAAACCGGTTTAAAAGAATTGAATACCATTTTAATGTCAAAATTTTATATTGATGCTGACAATCTATCATCGATTTTTTTTAAATTCTATTTATTCAATTCCTACTTAGCAACATTACGAAATCGACATTAAGCCCATACTCCTCGTGAGACTAGCTTTTAAACGAATATCTGAAAATGTGATTGACGTGATCAGTTTTCAATGGTAAGGAATTTAAGACTTTAATTTGAATTATTTACAATTGAATTTTAATTTAAAGGACCTTTAGGAGATTATTATCTAGTTCTCATAGTGATATAACAAACTAACATATTGCCTAGATACTTATGTAAAAATTATTGTAACTATGCGATACTGACTGTCTGTGTGTGTTACACAGACAGTCAGTATCGCATAGTTACAATTATTTAAACATAACACTGGTTTACAGTGTTATGTTTTAATAATTCTTGTTTTTTTTTGTTTTATTATTATTTTGTTATATTATTTATCAAATAAATAAAAAAATATGTATATATTATTGATAACTAGGTTTTACATTCGGCTTCGCTCACCTTATTGTAGATTTTATCAAATAATTTAGGTGCCCCTCTGGAACAGTTTTTTGGGATGAAAGATACCCAATGTTCTTATTTATACCCCCGGCAACGTGTATGAAAATGTCACGATGATTGGTTGCGTGACATACAAACAAACACAAAAACCCACATTTGCATTTATAATATTAGTTAAGATTAGAATGATCTTGACCGAGGCCTTGAGTCATTATGACAGACAGAGTCATGACTTACAAGGTAGGAGGGTATTGTTTACTTTTAGACATAAAGAAATATTTATTTATTAATGAAATACGGTTTAACTCACGTTTGTATTTCGGGGATGCTCGACTAGTTTTGGACCGGACAGGGGCCCCTTTTCAATTAGTGAAACGTGCTTTCGCGATGGTGTGAGGCGGCGAATCACGAAAGTTTATATTGTAATAAACAGAAATATTTAAAAAATATTCAATTTGACTTTATTTACTTGAGACATTTTGGCGTCACTATTGCTTAGTGATGATAGTAAGGATTACTTTCTGACATGAACTATCTTTACTTCCAATGGTATACCTGGTCCCCTAAGCCTCTAAATTATCTATGGGTACATTATATAGAGCAGCAATCTTAACTTTTACAGTGGCGAAACACTAAACAGTTTTTTAAAATTTAATGTTTTTTTTTAATTTAATATTTTAACATAATTTAATTCAAGCTAAATTTAATTAATTTCGTAGCAAATAGAAATATTAACCACCAAATAAATTTTAAGATTTAAATTGTATGCATAATTCAACATTTCAATGCCAAATGAAAGTTATTCGCGCAATTTGCTGGTTTAGAATTTTATATGTTTGGATATTATGTAACTTTGGCGAGACAGATAAGTTGACTTTAGTTTTATTTCTGATTATAGTAGAATAAAATGATAATTAATTAGATTATGTGATTTTACGGGTGCATGTACCATTTCAAATATGTGATTTCTTACCTATATGTTCTACCTTAGCTATATAGCTAGCACAAAAATGCAGATATCTGCATTTTTGTTAAACTTTTTAGATAATATATTATTTGGAGCAGTATTTAATAATAAAAATAATAATAAAACGTTTATTTTCAGATTTTAAATCCATAGTACAGAATATAAATAAATGATGTCGAAAGAGTCAGCATTAGAAATAACATTTTATCAGATATATAAATATCAGAATACATGAAATCATTTAACAATAAAATAACTAACACTTATTATAAGTAAAAAATAAAATAAAATTACCACAGAAAATACATGCGTGTCACAAATTAATATCATAATTTAATTCACTTATATGAGAAATATTTTAACTGTAACAATAAAACTATTGGACGATCTGCACAAATTAACACCAAAAAATACACAAATTAACACCAAAAAATACACAAATTAACACCAAAAATACACAAATTAACACATAAGCAACAAATACATTTCACTAAGCCTCTCGCTGGAGACCATGGTTATGTCCATGGTCCAAAGTGAGAGTGCGTGGGAAGCCGCCGCTTCATTTTGTGAGGAAGTAATGTCCGCTAAAGAGGCGGCGGAAAGGGAACGGGAGAGGACTAGTACTCTCCCGTCCCGAAGAAGAGGCGCCAGGCGCCGGAGAGCGCATAATGATCTCCGGCCTCCATGAGCGCTGGCCCGGGGTAACAGGTGAGGCTGCCCGTTACCCTAGCAGAAGCAGGCCTGAGACGGTGGCGCGACGTGTTCCGCGTGCGCCTCTCTAAATCGGAAGGAGGGCAAGGCCCTCCGCTACCAATGGTGTGGCTGCCTTCTGTTTGAGGGCGGCCAAAGTTTGCTAGGGTTCTCGGGGACTCCCTTCCTGGGGTATACCCGAGCCCCCTGGGATAGACTCACTGGTGACGGAAAACCGTGTGGTTTTAGTCGGTATATATATATATATATATATATATATATATATATATATATATATATATATATGTATTGTGGTGGGTATTATGTAGGACAGGTAAGGTATTATGTGAGACACTTCTAGTTGCACATTATCTGTGTAAAATCGTTTTCGAGCAAAGTATCTAACGAAAATTATTTCGTATAACCCACCACAATATATATATATTTATTCTTTAGTGAAATGTACTTGATGTTTATGTGTTAATTTGTGTATTTTTGGTGTTATTTTGTATAATATTTTTCATGTAAGTGAATTATTGAATTCTTATGAGAATAAAGTTACCTCAAACCCCAATAGTCTTGCTTTGGTTCTTTAATTTGTGTCTTCGGTACTGATTTAAAATCATATTAGGAAATAATTTTTGATTTTCTTTTATTGTCATCTCACTCCTTATTTTCAAAACATTTGTTTCATAAATTTTCTGTGCACAGTGAAATTACTTCTTCTTCTTTGGTTTTACTTAGCAAACTTTTAATTTCATTTTTCATAAAATCGGTATCAGTTTTCTGAATCATTTTGATACCACTTACACCTACTTTTTCTTTTATTTTCACACATCTAAACTGTTGATTTTTATTTTTTTCTATGAATCATATAAGCATGACCTTATGTTATTATAGTTAAAGGCCTATTATGTTGTATGCGTCCACATATTCCAAGATTTTATAACTATTTGCATCTCTTGATTAATGTATGTCATGTTTTGAATCATTTATTAATGCACGTTTAATTATTTATTTGGTGTGTAGGAAAATATTAGAAAAAAAGTTGGTAGACATGATTTAAAAACTAATTAAGGTGCATTGAGGTCGAGGTTTTATAAGCAGTAGTAATGTAACATTTCAAATCCGAGGGCACGGCATTGCTCTTGTCAAGCTAAGCAAAAAGAAACAGCTGTGCCATCCTTTTCTCGAAGCCATTCAGGACGTTTTTGTCCCCCCTGGAACTTTGTTGTAGATGTAGATAGAAGCCCAAATTTTCAGTGACTAAGAGGGCATAGTGTAACCATGAATATTCCCAAATTACATTCAATTTCAATTTGTACTTTAAGAACTATTGCAAGTCAAAGTTCCTTCAATTTGTCACTGACTCACTCACCGATCATCAAATTTCTAAGGTAGAAGTATCTAGCAAACACTCAAGCCTCAAATTAAAAAAAAAAAATAGTGTTTAGCTTATAGCTATAAAGCAAGGAAAAACTCAAGCATACAGCAATTTTAGTTCCATTTTCTGGATGTGCAAACTGCATAAGTAACTTTGTAATTCTATATAAAAGATTGCGACAGAAGAACTGCTTTGCGACTTGCAAGACTTGAGTTTGTCTCTACTGGTCTTAATCAAAAAACTACTTGTAAAGTATTAATGTGGGTTCAGCAGTAGCCCGGCTTAAATCCCAACTCTCTAACACGTTATTCTCGTGGTCTGATGAGATTTCAAGCACAAATAAAAACATTGGTATTTACAAAGGTCCTAGTAAAGTCAAAGGTCTTTATTGCATAAAAGTCCTTAAAAATTGCTTGAAATCGTGTCATCAAACGGACGCCATTGCCCTAGGTCCTCAATCCTAATGGCCTTAAATGCAATTGTTGCCTATAATATGCCATTTATGTATATGTAGTTAGTCAAAGAATTAGTGTTTAATGCTCAGCTATGTCTCGTCTTTGCAACCCACTACTGCGAATTCACAAATGTCTCATGAAATGGAAAGTAAGTTACAAAAACATACAACTGGATAAAACCAGTTTTGTTTAGTTGTACAACGATACAGAGGACACTCATTATGTAATCAGTCATTTAACATAACAAGTTCCCTGGGAATTAGTTAACTAGATTATAGGAAGTAAATTTTAATTCAATGAGACTACCTATGCTCTGCAGTCTTTAATACGCTTCCGTGGGTCAAAGCGGGGTGTTATGAGCCTGTGTTCATATTAAGCAGGCTGCTTAATTAAACATATTTATTTACAATCAGTCTTCTAAAAGCTGAAATGAATAAAAGAAAAACCTGAGATGAAGATAATAATTCAAACAATCTAGGATTAGCATAGACTTCCGATATATTCCAATAGTGTCATGGTATTAGTCTGTTACATATTTAAATGCCAACGTCATGTTTGCAGTCTACAGTCCTTCTGACGTCTAGTAACATGATTTTGCGAAAAATATTACAGCAAGGACGTAAAACATTTTTATTTATTTATTTTGATCATATCTACATAATATGTATATACCCATAAAATAGGTTATATAGATATATGTGTAGACCTATAAAATAGGTTATGATTCTACTAAACCTTAATGCTCTTGATTCATTTAAAAGCTTCATAAAAATAGATAATCCTAAAACATATCCTGGCAATACTGGAACATATTACATACGCTCTCTAGACCCAAACTAGGCATAGCTTGTATTTTGGATTGCCCACATCTGTTACCTCCATTCGGCCCCAAAATGAGAGCAATCTAGACGTGAATATGGCCTGTGGACCAGATGGCATTCCCGCAGTGGCTCTAAAGCACAGCGCAGCCGAGTTGTCTCCTGTTCTGACACGCCTCTCGGCAAGGTCCCAAGATCCTGGAAGCTTGAAAACGTTCAACTTAAACCCAAAAAGCGAAGCCGTGCAGTTACAGGCAATTTTCGACCAATTGAAATCTTTTGAGCGATGCGTGATGAGCGAGCGAGTGAATCTCTGAAAATTGAGCGCGTATTAAACAACCGTCTCCTGGCATTCCTAGAAAACAAAGAACTCCTCAGTGACAGCCAATATGATTTTCGCAGAGAGCGGTTGAAGGGGGACCTCTTGATAAATGCCACCCACTTATGGAGCGAGGCCTTGGAAGATCATGGTGAGGCAATAGTCGCATCCTTAGACATTTCTAAGGCTTTTGACCGGATCTGGCACGAGTCTCTTTTAAGTAAGCTTCCAGGGTATGCCATACGAACTGAACTCTACAACTGGATATCTGATTTCCTGAGGGATCGGTAGATCCGAGTCGTCTTAGATGGCTGCTCTTCCGACCTAATGGCAATTAATGCCGGGATACCTCAGGGATCTATCCTCTCTGCAAGCTTGTTCCTGCTCCATAGAAATTACCTTTTAACATCTGACATTATTCGGCTATCGTTCGCATCGACGATGCTCAGAAGTGTGCAGTGCCATTATTCGTGAGCACATCGTCGTTTATAAGCTAACGGGTTCTTCGGTTGACAGAGTCCAGTGTTTCAGTTTGATATTTAGCTGAGCCATCTCAAAGGTCACTTCAGTACTCCATGCAAGATCAAACATACGTGGTATAAAGATAAAGTTGCTGTTCAGAGCTGAAGTACCGCCGGACCTTCAAAATGACTCCTAATTTCTTGGAAGCTGTCTTTGCCAAGGACTCGATTTGTTGACTGAAGTTAAACCTCGCAATACTATAAATTTGGTTGTTAGTACGACGTAGAACGATTTATAATTTTGATCGCACGAATCTCGAGTGCTACCTGCTGCTTGTTGCTTTATTACTAATGCCTGGTTTGTACAATCAATGCAATATCTCTAGTGCAGATTTTTCTAACCATTATATTGGACTTTGTTCTTAGTAAATGTTCCCATGATCACACTTTTCGTGGCCACCTACCACACACTGGGGTTGAAATATAATTAATATAAGTGTTCATAACGGACAAGAACTAGACTTTTATTTATAACATCTGGAAACAGGGATGTCATATTACGGTGGATGTCACTTAAATTTTGAAGCAGTCTTCTTTATTGCTGTGACTGTGACGTGATCATGCCCCAATAATATGAAATCACTACAAAAAGAAATCACGATATTCTTGGCTGTTGGTTTTGATTTATAATTTTATAGGGTAGCTAAGCTAGTCACACTATAAATCTATAAAAATAGCATGCACGCTCAGTAATTAACTTTGTTTTTAAATATATGTAATAAAAGGCCCCTTTGGATTTATGGTATATTTATTGGTAATAAAAATTATAACATAAAAAGAGAAGAAAAGAAAATTATAATATTTGAGGTGCGGTGTAATGCGGTAGGAACACATATACAAATTGTTTCACATCCACAATACTTATCGCATTATGGATAGGTTAACTATTAACTTGTGTGTTCGCATTGGTATATCATCAATAGATAATACATACATGTATTATACATATATTACGAAAACATTGCAGAACCTAAAAATTAAACTTATTTTTCCTGTCAGCATAAGTCAACACAACGCGTGGCAGCCCTATTCGTTGTGGTACTCGGTATAGGGCAGGAAGCGCGTACATTTAGATTGCCTACTCCGGTGGTACGCACTGCCCTTTTATTTACATACATCCGTTACTCCGGTAACGGATGTATGTAAAAAAAGAGCAGTGCGAATATGATATTCTATTAAATGGCACCCCAGAGGAGTAAAATCTGTGAGGTCAAACTGGCCCAACTGTTTGTTATTACAATCAGTTTGTACCGATAGTAACGCCGTAATGAATTATATTGATTAGATTTTAATCACATTATAATATTTGTATAGTATGTAATATGGTATGTACCTCACCTATACGAGTCTAAATTTTGATTATACCTAGTCTCGTTACTTAATTCAATATTGTGACCATGAGAACATCTATCCTATACAAAATTAGTAAAATGTCATCATCTTACCTTTTACCTAATTTATTCCAGAAATCAACTTGCCTTGAATAAGCTATTTGTGTTGATAACAGTATCAGTGTAATGGAATATTGCACCTCGATTTAAATTTACTTTCAGATGTTACATTTATTTGATATTTAGTACGATATAAAAATCTAAAATTAACAGATGACAATATTTATTATTTATAATATAAATTATTTTGGTAACATAAATTACCTCCATTAAGTATTTGTTTTATCTTTAATTGATTAGGATGGCTTAAGGATTTATTTATTTTAGAATTTAAGTACTTTTGTAAATATTTAGATATAACATAACATGTTTCAGGTATTTTCTGGTCCTAGGGTTGCCAATGTTTTTTGAGAAAAAAAAAACCTATCAAATGTTCCATTTAGAAAAAAATAAAGTATTTGGAAACAGATAGTAAATTACTGAGATAAAATACCATAGATACACGATCTCCTACAAACATCACGTCAAATGGCACTCGATAGTTCCATATCACTTTACGTGCATGCATTTAATATGCGATCGTTATAATAAACCAGACCTTACAATAAATCTTTCCGTGAATATATGTTGTAATAGGTTGATACAAAAACTGTAATGTAAAGCGTCTATAGTTTATTACTTACCAACGGAGTGTATTAAACGTAGACACGTGGTACGTATTCTATACGCACGCTCACGAGAGTGAAAGGTAAAGCTAGGAATTTAAAAAATAACTAAGGAACCTTTTTATGTTATCTTTTTTTACAGTGCGTTTATAATACTTTAAAAAAATTAAAGCTATGATAAAAGTATTATTCTTAACGAAAGTACAAGTATTTCATGTCTTCTTTGCATTTCTAAAGCATAGTTTTCCCATTTTTGGGCTATATCTAAAGCGTCATACCGCTGATAGCTCATCTGTCTGATAGCTCAACTGCACAGTTTAGTTGGTGCCATTTTTGAGCGTCAATCAAACATCAACAATAAGCAACAGCAATAACATAAGGTATCTTCAAACAAAATCAACCAACTAACTGACAATTTGTCACACAATTTTGTTAATGATGACATCTGTGATCTGTGATCATATATTATGTATATTATCTTTCACATCTGACATTTCATGTTTCGCAGAGTATAGTTTATAATCGTCAAATAAGTAGGCAGTAAAATGTTCAATAATTACCCATATAAGTGTTAATTTTATACATTAGATTGAAAATAAAGTATTTTCGTATACTTTATTTTAACGCAAAAGTATAAAGTATGATCATGGGAGATAAAATAAGATACGTCTATATAGTATAAAAAGTATGGTTGGCAACCCTAAGGATACCTGGACTCTTGGTAATAAACCTACATAATAATGTGACAGAACAAGGTATAGTTTAAAATGGTGCGGTTCTAATGTTCCACTCGGCCTCAGCCCTGGTAAGCGTAGAGTACATAATATATATGTACAGACAATTATATTTGTTCGGATATTATTTTTCTTAGCACGTATTTACTAGCATTGTGAAGTAATACGTAATATAAACACTAGAACATAAGCAACAAATTAAACTGAAATAAAACTGTATTTTATGACTGTCATACTGCACGGATGGTACAATGGTAGAAATGGTTACTTTGCCACTACGCTGCGCCGTGTGTTGTGGGTTGAAATCGCACACAGGATAAAAATTTGTGTGATCCACAAATAGTTGTCCTGAGTCTGGGTGTTCTTTGTGTCCGTTGGTTGAATGTTTGTGAAGCCCTCCGCGACACAGGAGTATTCCTAATGCGGGAGTTGTCTTTAAAAAAAAAGTAATTTCTTATCTCCAATCAAAAGGGATGAAATCTTTGTGGACATTCACAAAGTTTGGAACCGTTTAACTGATGCCATTCCATTCTGGTCTGTGAGCTGCTGCGTTGTTACCTAACAGAATATTGGGGCCCTCAATGTGTTAAAGTATCAGAGTCTTCGATATCTTCTCTAACGATCTTCATGACACTACAAAACGAAGCCTAATTCAAGCATAAGTCTGTGAGCCAACAAAAGAGAAATTTCTTAGTGCTCTCACTGAATCATTTTTGAAGTTTTTAGTTACATACCGAATAGGTACATACTCAAAAAACGTAAAAAATACTATCCAGGAAAAAACATCTGTTGGAGTAATTTCCCATAAGCACTTACAATGATGTGTGGAAATTTTGGTGAAATCTATTCCACGGGAATCGTATATTTTTCCGATATTAAAAGTAGCCTATGTGCTATTCCAGACAATAATCTTATAGTAGAAGTAGTAGAAGGAGTTAGAAAAATCAATGCGTCCATCCTCACAAACCGCTCACTTACACTACACTTTTGTTTTGAGGAAAATAATTTTAATATTTACCTACACAATAATGTACTAGACATGTTCTTCCCGGACCGAGTAATCAAGTTTCACAAAGCATTGACCATGCATAATAATAAAATTTTCTTGTGAAAGGACACGTGCTACTTGCACGATTTAGCATTTATTTAAATATTATAATTATAACGCAAACCGTGAGCGGGTCGCACTCGATCACCAAGGTCATACCTACTGTAATGAGATGAGTGTGATGATGAGATCATAGTTTACTTTATTTCTGGAATTAAAGAAAGAAGAAAAACTAAAGGTATTTGTTGTGTTTATTGTTCTAAAATGATGGGTCAGTAACATTTATATACTGTAATAAAATCTTTATTGTTGAACGAGATAGTTAGCCCTGTTTTTACTGCATTTCTAGTTTTAGAATTAACTAATGAATTAAAACTATATATCAAAAGTTAATCTTAAGAGTAAGTTCGTATTTAATGAAATCAAAAGTACTTAATCCCTATTTAAATTCATAACCCCAAGGAATGACAGAAAAATGAGTTGCGTGGGTTGAAAAACTTAATTTTACCCCACTATGTAAAAGTAGTTGGTCCATGATTTCCATGATATCTTTAAAATAACACAACACAGATTAAAAAAACCTTTTAAAAAAATACGAGTTGAACTTGCGTGGAGAGAGTTCCGTACGATGAATTGCAAATATATTTTGCACGCACTATATTGAGAAAATTACCATGTAATTTTGATGTATAGGTAAATAAGTATTTTCATATTCCAAATTCATTAAACTTAATTGGTAGTAGATTCGAATCAAATGGGCTGTGATGTTACAGACGGACAGGCAGAAGTACGATCCTGTAAGGGTTCCTTTTTTCCGTTTGAGGTACGTACCATAAAAATAGAATTTTCAGCCCGAGTAACAGAATAAAGGCTCACTAAGTGGTGGTGCGTGCCTCAACCTCAGATATGGAATATTAAAATGCGAAATATTGGCAGAAAGTAGTCGACCTTACGATTATTGAGTGGATTTGATTTGTGCACTGTCGCCTTGTTGCTCAATTCTTCGAGAATATAAAATAACACGCACTCGTGTCCCTCAAGAGCCTTATATATTATGGCGATAGATATATACAAGAGGGTGCTAAATTCACCACAGTATTTTAATGGAAGGTATTAGCCTTGTTTCTTGGTGAACGTGGGTGTGATATTTATGAGTGACATTTGTTTTTTTTAATTCTTTAGAAATTGCTTATGAAAGAGGCGTTTTACATTCATAAATGCTGGTTTCGGGGAGTTGGTGATATACTTGAATTAGGGATCGGAAAGCATACGATGGATAGCGTGTGTTTTTACACGCTGGTTTCTTCTCCACATCTGGGACCAAAACACTAGACACTCGCTTTAAAAAAAAGAAAATTGCCATATTGTAATCGCGTTCATAAACAACATTAGCACCCGTTATTAGTAGACCGTCAATATGGAACTCAGCAATGGTAGAGATTATATCTGTATCTTTCGATATATACGTGGTTTTTCATCTTATTTTCTTATGTAGTTGTAGTGTTATAACTTGGACGAATATAAAGTCACTTTTGCATTATTGTTAAAGCAATATCCTGGATCCGTGATCGTTTCGTTAAACAAGCTGTCTGCAAATAATAATCATAATGACTATTTGCAAAATAAATTAACTCTTGTGGTTGCATAAATACATAGCACAGAATAATATGTAATGATTACTATCTTGCGGTTTTCCTTCTGTAACAAAAAAAAAACTTTGTATATCATGTAGCTTGTCGTAGCAATGTTATGTAGTAGGTACTTATTGCCTCATTTGCTTGTACTATGTTCACGATTTAACATTTTTAGTTATTTATCAACAGTGCTATAATTATAATCTAACTGTACAAAAAGTCTTAGTTAAAAGATTATACTTTTAGTCCTGCTGTTACAACTATTTTTATTTATTTGTTTCATCAATGAATATACGTAAGCGAGGATTACTTCTAGTTATACAAAATAAAGTTTTCAGTTTATAGTGGTGGCTAAAAATAAATGTTTTTTCAACTATGGCATCAAGTTCACCTTCCAAAGACTCCCCATGCTAACAAATAGCATTCGAAATTCATTATTATAAATATTCGAAATTCAAATTAA
Source organism: Euplagia quadripunctaria (assembly GCA_963859945.1). Taxonomy (NCBI): domain Eukaryota; kingdom Metazoa; phylum Arthropoda; class Insecta; order Lepidoptera; family Erebidae; genus Euplagia; species Euplagia quadripunctaria. The sequence continues at coordinate 8,927,486 of OY982568.1, forward strand.
AACCAACACGGTTGTTACACATATCAGTTATCGTTATTAGCAACGTGATTATTTTATTTTGAGTATAATGGTAGTGTATCAAATATATGTCTGCCAATTTTGCAAAGCCACGTAGTCAGACAGTATTTAAAAAAAATTATGGGTCTCTGAACCGAAACCGCTGGGCTAACGTTCTTTCATACACAATTTGTAGGGTTGTTACTTCTCTTGTTTATGAAATACTTACAATTACAAACTGTTTTAAATTATGCAAAATTATTTAAATGATGTATAGTAACAACAAGTCTGCTTATCATTTTAAAATATACATAAAGGGTACATATTTATTCTATTATTTTCAAGATATATGGCATGATATAAATATTATTATTATTCCTTTTTGCTTATTTAACTTTTTTATGAGCTAATTACCAGTGACAAGGTTCTAGCGTAATTATTAATGTTAAAATTGCTTAAAGTTAAAAATAACAAGCTTTTGAATCGATTTCTGTATTGCTACACAACCTTCTATGGCTATCAACTATTCTGTCCAAATGTTGGGGCAATATGAATAGCAAGAGCCATTATACTTATACACTAACACTTATAGGTGAAGTCTACGTAAGTATATCTGCCCAATCGTCCTATCTATCTGTTTACCAAAGTTCACCAAAGTTTGTTCAGCAGTTTAGGCGTAAAAAAATAGTATTTTTTTTTTTTTTTGCCAGTAAACCTTCCAGTCGGCATGGTTTTTTCCGACATCTTCAATAATCATCGTGATACTTTAGCAAATTTATATAAAACCATAATGAATTATACACATGAACCTTTCTTATGAATCATTATATCCATTGGTCAAAACCGTAAGGAAATCCGTTCAGTAAGTACTTTTGAAGTTTATCGCGAACAGACAGGCAGACGGGGCGGGGACTTTGTTTTATAATATACTAGCAACCCGCCCCGGGTTCGCACGGGTACAAATTATACACGTAAACCTTCCTCATGAATCACTCTGTCTATTAGTGAAAACCGCATGAAAATCCGTTCAGTAGATTTTCAGTTTATCGCGAACAGACAGACGCGGCGGGAAACTTTGTTTTATAATATATATGTAGTGACTAGCAACCCCACCGGCTTCGCACGGGTAGCAGAGGCATTTTTAACAATCATCATCATATTTCAACCAATTTACACAAAACCTTAATAAATTATATACCTAAACCTTCCTCATGAATCGCTCCATCTAATGGTAAAAACCGCATGAAAATCCGATCAGTAGGTTTTCAGTTTATTGCGAACAGACAGACAGACGCGGCGGGGAACTTTTTTTTATAAAATGTAGTGACAAGCAACGCAAAGCTACTTTTATTTTAGAATAAGAATCAGGGTTCCGTGAAAAATATATAAATATGTAAACGCGAGCAAAGCCGCGTGGGAAGTGCTAGTCTTAGATAAAATCATGCGTGCTGATAATGATTTAAAGAAAAATGGGAGCGCATCAAAAGCATACACCGGATCTTGTTTAAAAGAATCTAATTGAAGAAAACCAAAAAAACGATTTTCTTTTAGAGAATCTCATAGAAAAAAATAAACAAAACGGTTTTGTTTCCAAAGTTTTACGCCCAATTTTTTAATCAACGAATCAATTGTCAAGTATAATATTGAATAGCTGAAAGCATGATTAGACACTTCGTTATGATCATCGGATCTAACTGACAGAGTAACGGAGCTGTCAAACTCTTTACTGCAAAATTTTACGTCAAATGCCATTCAAATATTTCGATGTTGTTAATAAACTTTTCTTTGAGCAACGTTTCAGAAACTCGAACTGATTTGATCAGCTTTTCAGGACAGGGAGTTACTTTCCTTTATTTACTTTGATTCGTAGGAGAGCCATGCTTCGGCACGTATGGGTTGGCTCGACCGGAGTTATACCGCGGCCTCACAGAAAACCGGCAGTGAAGCAATGCTTGCATTGCTTTTCACCGAGTGAGTGAGGTTACCGGAGGCCCTACCCTTCCCTCCCCCCCCCTCTCCCACCCTTCCCCTACTCGCACCTTAAAGGCCGGTAACACACTTGTTACTCTTGAGTTGCAGGTGCCTATGGACGGCGGTAGTCATTTACCATCAGGTGACCCGTCTTCTAGTTTGCCCCCTATACACACACACAGACACCCACATTAGTTATAACTTGTAAATCACTGTTTTTTTTTTTTAATATTATGCTTACGAATATTATATCTATATGACTAGAAAAATTATCATGATAAAATTTTGAGCATACAATCTTGAATGATAAAATTACCTCTCAAATTTAGGTAACGTTATAGGTACTTACAGCCTCAGATTTTTCTTGCGACAGTGCTACAAAACGCAAATTCATTATTCATTTGCGTTGGTGTTTACATTCATAACGCCACCTTTCATTTAGGACTATGCTAACCTTGTCGCTGGTATTTGCTGTTATCATAGCCATACCAAGTATTTAGTAACTGCAAACTGTCAAACAAAAAACTGTCAAAAGTAGTCAGTGGTTGGGCTTTAAAACTGTATTAAAAAGTAAGTGAATAATAATTTATTTCTAAAAACAGATTTCAAAATATTTTTAAAAACCAGGCAAGTGCGAGTTGGACTCGCGCATGAAGGTTTTCGCACCATCGTACAAGATTTAATACTATAAGCCAAAAAAAATACGTTTCTAGTAGGGGAGCCCACTTTAATTTTTAATTTAATTTTATTTTTATTGTTGTTATAGCGGCAACAGACATACGCATTCTGTGAAAATTTCAACTGTCTACCTATTACGGATCATGAGATACAGTTTGGTGACAGACAGACAGACAGACGGACGGACAGTGGAGTCTTAGTAATAGGGTTCTGCTTTTACCCTTTGGTTACGGAACCCTAAAAATGATTCTAGTTTCAAAAGTTTTGTAGTTTCATTTATTAAGAATAATAAAGAAATTGAATTATAATAATAATTACTTCACACATGGCCGTCTAATCTCAACCCATACTATGGTAACCAGACTGCTGATAAACATACTTATATATTTCTAAATACATACATATTATAGATAAGTTACACCCAGACACAGAAGAAATGATCATATTCGTCACACAATTATTTTCCCTGGATGGAAATCGAACCCTGATCTCTGGATCACCAACCATTAGACCAACAGGCCTGACAAATGAACTGTTGTTTGGGACGATTTGAAAAAACCGGTTAATTTGTGACTGTAAACCATCAGCTAGTCATTTACTTGATAATCACAAGAATAGATAACATAGTAATAAGCTAATAATGTGCTATATGTGAACCTACAATAAGGAAAATATATAAAAGTCATAATATTCAAAGAACATGTTTAGAAACACAAATTCAAAGTTCTAAATATTGAGTATGATAATTTACATGCAATAGGTACAAATTAAATTAGGTACCTGTTGTAAAATAATTATATACTGTTGGTCTAGTGCAGACCACCACTAAGAATGCTTATATTTCGTAAAACTTCGTTTTTATTCACTAAATCTAAAAACAATTCGATTCAGATTTATGAAGATTGCAAAACCTGTACAAGCAAAAAGTCCTCAATATAAATGTAACTAGCTCTAGGTAAGTTTATGCTAGTAATCGTTGTTAAATGAAGTAACCTTAATATCTATTTACTTGATCAACTGGAGTACATTTTTCTGTACTCTTGTGTATCTAAAACTATAAATCGAATTGTTATAATGATTCATTAAACCAACACCAATAAACCACTAATAAAGTTAATAAAAAAAAATACATTTTAAATGTCACTAGTACAATATACGACGAAAAGTAGGAATACCGGTATCAAAAAATATTAAACATGTTTATACAAATTAATAAAAAAAAATTGGCATATCAATTCAGATACATACTACGAATCTGTATGCGAGAATAATTTTTTTAAGTAAAACATAAAAATGATAGTTACAGAAGTAATTTTATAGGTAGCAAGGTTTTCTTCACCTTTATTATAAAAGTTATCATCGTCATCAAGAGTCATAAACTTTCTGCAAAGGCCAACTATTTTTAATACTTTCATTTCTTTTGTCTTTTTACTTTTTATTGTTGTTCCTATTGCCGTGCGCAATAAGAAATGTTTAAGAAATCTGTGACATTTATCTGTATTTACCTACATAGATAATTGTCACATCAAGAGCTGTTTTATCTAAAGTTTATTTGTTTCATTCTCAGAAGGATAGGTAAACAAAACGCGATAAAAACATTATCCTCTGCCTTTATAAAGTTTACTCAAAAATGTTTGTAATCTTTTCAGGTAATATAATATCAGTACTGAAAAATACACTGCAATGCTACCAAGATGGCGACATACAATATCAAGGTGTAAGTTTCACGCAAATATCACATTTTTTTATGAAAATTATATAGTCCTAACTTCCTAACGTTCTTCATATAAATATGCCTAATGATTTTGTTATTAATAAAACATTTAAAAAAACATTTATTGTGAAGTTATAACGTCATTGCCTAATTTATTTTACAACTTTATAACTAGGTTTATTATTATTACAATGTTTAAATTACAAATGCTACTACATAAGTATATTTTCTCCGCTTAGTGTTCCTAATTCCCCAGCGGTATGTCTTGGGCATCATGGGATTGCTGGCTGTGTGCAGCGCGTACACGATGCGCGTGTGCCTTAACCTTGCCGTCACGCAGATGGTCAACAATACAAAAAGTGCAGGTTCAGAATTTATTGACCCTAATGCCTGCCCAGATGAGAGTGAGTTCATCACAAATGGAACTTCGAGCTTGAGGCCTGTAAGTTTAACTTTGGGTTCGATATTTTAAATTTAATCAACAGTTTAATCATTTTGCCATATGAACAGGGTGTAAGAGACGGTGTATTGATAACCGAAATAGTAGATTCAGATCATTATTCTGAATTCAAAATCAGAATCCACACTTTTTTTTCATAATTTTATATTTATTTTGGTTAATAATGGTAACATAATGAGTAAACATCATTTTACTGAAAAATATCTATAAAAACCACAAAATGTCGAAAAAATGTAATGTAAGCAATCAAACAATATTCAAAAATTTCATGCAATCAGCTGTCTTGATTACATTGAGTAGCACAAATATAATTAATCATTATAAATCCTTACTGGATTTTTATGATAAATTGTATTCATGTTTCAGTATTAGTATTCACAAAAAAAAACGATTATTTTTTCATAAAATTCATGTTTCGTTTATTTCTTTATTTTATTTATAAAAATGACTACTGTGACATAACTGAAATTATGTGTAGGCACTCCATTGCGCAGACTTTTTATATTATTAAGGTAGTAAAAAACTAACCTCATCGCGACCTATGGACTTCTGAAATACCACGCGTGCCTTGCTAACATATTCAAAGCCTTTTACTGATTCTGATAAATCCGTACTCCGTACGTAATCGCTGAAAATAAATTGAGAGAAACACATTTTAAGAGAGGTCATTTCTCAAAATGATCGTCCGCGGAAGGAAGAATATCCAAGTTTCGACGAACTGCTCGAGATCCAATATCCAGATAACATATCAGGATTTTATTGATGCAATTTGTCAAAAATACATCTGTGCACTCACTGATATGTGGTCCTTAAATTGCGTGCATAGTTTTCTAAAACTACTCAATGACTCATATAAATTGTGATACGTGTTATAACTATGACATATTAATGTTTAAAGACCTTTTAAGTACGGTCATTAAAATGGAGATATAAAAGATTTCAAGTGTCCTCTAGGACGTGCTAAGAAACTAAAAAACATTTACTTAGTTTAGAAGTATATCGAGTACTTTAATCTACAATGTAAGCGGATAACACCAAAAATTTACTGTTTAAATAAATAGTTAGACCTCAAAATTAGCTTCAACAATAGTTGTCACAGTCGAATTGATAATATTACGTGCGTCAGTCACGATTTACAAATAAACTGTTTATAGTATAATATGTATAATAATAATGTTAAGTATATTATAACGTGGGCATGTAAGTACATACTTACGGCCTATGATTGTAATACTTACTAACGAGTTTCTGATCATTTCGATTTTAATAAAATTTTCCACACTTTGGATTCTTTCTTGTCCATGTTGTTTATATTCTTAATATTTCTTAGAATTATAGTTATGTTGACCTAAGACTTTGAGTTGCCCTAGTGTTAAAAGATTTTCCAAAGAATATTGAATTTACAAACACAGTCAAATTAACACATCTCCTATGATTTAAACATCTAGAAATATCCATATCATTATGTTAAAATCACTGACACAGCTGTATACATAGTATGTATTTGCTTAGTAGAAGTTTACATAATAACGGAAATGATTTTTTAAAATAATTTAATGACTGGGATCTTTCTTAGTTTAAACTAGCAATCCGCCCCGGTTCGCACGGGTAGCAGAGACACAATCATCATCATATTTCAACCAATTTACACAAAACCTTAACAAATTATGTACCTAAACCTTCCTCATGAATCGCTCTACCTATTGGTGAAAACTGCATGAAAATCCGTTCAGTAGTTTTTGAGTTTATCGTGAACAGACAGACAGCCAGACGCAGCGGGGACTTTGTTTTATAATATGTAGTGATAAACAAAGTACAAATTTGAAATACTTATTGGGCTTTCCACACATGATTACAATATCTCCAGTTTTTACATTTTAAATTTCACTTTTTAGACTAGTATTGAACTACCACTCGCCCAATAAAATTATGCAATTAGTAGACATCCAAAGAGGAAAGCTCAATCAATTCAGATAGATGTTACTGATAGCTATACAATTCAACCGCTTTCAAACTTTTCGTGCTGTAGATCTGTGTATAACTTTAAAATATAGTCCTAAATGTATGGACTGGATACCAAAAAGGATAGCAATAAATTCTTCCAAAGGGTTGACTCGTATAGCTTTTCAACCAGAGTATATTTAATCTAAATAATATTTCATTTTTACAGTACGCTATATTCGACTGGTCGGAATCCACTCAAGGACTTATACTGAGTGGGTTTTACTATGGATACGCTTTAACGCACGTCCCGGGAGGATATTTATCAGAAAGATATGGAGGAAAATGGACTTTGGGAATTGGACTTCTAAGTACGGCTATATTTACACTACTTACACCAGTGGTAGTTAAGGCTGGTGGAGCCACTTGGCTATTTATTCTCCGAGTTTTACAAGGCATGGGTGAGGTAAGCACTTATTAAGAATCATTCATTAATATGTGAAGAGAATTGTCGTGCACTTTTTAAGTAAATTTCGCAAACAAAGGAAGTGAGAAAGCTATAATTTTTAATCAATGTGAGTTATAAATTAAAAAAAATTAAAAATTAGCCACAAAAATCTAAAGGAATCTTAAATACCGTGACAGGTCAACGTATGTACTGACAAAATATGTTGACCGTCACGGTCACGGTTGTTATACTCGTCATAATATAAAACAAAACATTAAAGTTAATGAACTATGGTCTATATATAACCAGGCGAACTCTAGCATGTTTAAATATATTAATCTTGAGGCTAACGAAATTAGTTTTAAGAAAATTGTTGACTGCACAGATGGCGCAAAGGTTTAATTTGTCACCTCGCCACTACGCCGCACCTAGTGCTGTGGGTTCAAATCCCACACGGGACAAAAATTTGTGTGATCCACAAATAGTTGTCCCGAGTCTGGGTGTTCTTTGTGGCCGTTGTTTGAATGTTTATGAAGGTTGCTTCACAAACATTCAAACAACGGCTAGTTATCTTTTTAAGGAAGAAGAAGAAAAAAACTTTCTATGACGATAAATAATACAATTTTACGATAACTGTTGATAACTGCGAATAATTGAATAAGGCGTTACATATCAGAGATCTTTACCCGAACAACCGTTCCTGAAGATGCCTTTGAAGAGGCGAAACACATGTTAAAGTATTAGGGCTTTGGAGGTTAAAGCAAACATATCTTTGTTGCTAGATTTCGATTTGCTTTTCCTATCTATGCCAATTCGTTGTGGTTTACTCTAGGGTGTTTCATCGTTAGAGTTTACAACTAAGGATAAGTGGTGGATTTTCTCCCCACAATTACTATTAGGTAAAATTGTGTTTTAGGACACGACAACATTAAGAAAAACCTTTATGAATTGTATTTGTCTTTGAACCTCTTACTGTGATTGTTAATAATGTACTCGTAATCTGACATGTAAATATTTCAATACTAAGTTTGAATATCCGCGTCGAAGTAAAAAAACAGGACAAGTATGAGTCTGCCTCGCGCGGCGAGGGTTTATTAGTTTAGGGTAGTTTTAGTGCATCCTTCTTGGAAATCGATTCTCGAAGATCATTGCCTGTTTTTTCCGAAAGACTAACTTAACGTTGCTCTTCTAAAAATACTCACCCAAACATCAATGACATCGACACAATCAATTTCCCAGGCTCAATTTATTTTGATATAGCAATAATTTACAACTTTTGTATTTTCTCCAATAGACATAAGTGTTCGATGTTAATTTCAACTTAATATCTCCCCGTATGCCTGAGAAAAAGAGTCTTGACAGACAGACAGATAACCAAGGGTTCCCTCTTCCCTTTTGGGGAACGGAACCCTAAAAATTATATTATCTAATAATATCATCATATCTCTAATGTAACTCTCGCTGTTTGTCACCAAAGTTCTGTATACTCGAGTGCAATAACGCTAACATTTGTATATTAGTATATTCAAAATGATTACTTCATAATTTCGCTATTCAACAATACCTACACATATCAAGAGATCTTAATTTATTGTAGTTGATGAAAATGTACACGGGTTTTAACTGCTACACCTTTTGTACTTATAATTTTAGACATACCGTGCGAAAACGACCATAGTAATTTTATTGTTTGCAAATGAAGATATTAGGAGAAACAATGTGGTCAAGCAGGTTTAGCTAATACGTTTTATCTATATACACACATCAAAAGTCATCAAGGGATCAAGTACATTTTAGAGTATCGTCGCAATTGAGTACTAACTTTTTTGGATCTTTATTAATTCTTTTTAGTATTTACAGAATTACTATTTGAATACAGAATTTTCTTTAAATTTTGATTTAAAATAGAAAATCAACTGTCAAAGTGTGTAATAGCGTTTTTACAAAACTATTACAATTTCATAAGTTTTACAAAGTATAGGGATAATTTGTTAATTTAAATAATAGGAATTAAATTAAGAAGCCAGTCTGGAAGACTAGATTTGGTAAATTTTAATTAAATAATTTTTATAGTTAAAAATGAACATGATCCCTAGACACTTTTGATGCGTGTGTGTTTATAAAATCCTTTCTCTTGACTGACGGATCAACGCACACACCGTAGGTTATAGAGACGTGAAATTTAGAGGATGTATTCCTTATATGATGTGGCAAAGTTTGTTTGCTTGCTATATATATATATATATATATAATAAAAAGATTAAATATAAAAAAATTGCAAGACTAAACACTTTAAAATAATAATTATAAACATTGTTTTATAGTATAATAAATAATTTATGTTTAAAAAACGATAAAAGAAAAAAAAAATTTATACAAAGCTGCAAAGGTTAAAAATAATAAAGGTCATAGTAGATGGCGTTATAATAAATGAAAAAAAAAATGTTTGAGAATTTTATATTATTTTTATATCTTCAGTTTCCCGTAAAAAATAAATAAGTATCATTTACGTTTACAAAAAAATAATAATTTAGAGGACGTATTCCTTATACGATGTATGATGTATTCGATAAGAAAGGATTTTTGAAAATTAATTCCCAAGAGGGTTGAAGTAGAGGGTTGAAGTAGGGAATTAAAGTTTTCCGGAAATCTTAATAACAACTGTTTCCGGATCCCTCCTATTTTAGGCGCAGTACGGCAAACGTGTGGTTTTTAATTGGTTCGATTCCGACACACCGCCCCACCGAAAACCCCGGTGGGGTGACGGCCCGAGGACCCGTTTCCACACGCACCAAAAAAAGGGAATATAAGTTTGTGTACAAATAGTACTTACGTTATTTAAGGAATCCAACAATTTCTTTTCAAATAGTTTTGTTTCGTTCGTAACAAAATCATGACCCCCAAATCACTAACCAGCATTAGCGCTAACTAGTTGTCTTTGTTGAAATAAAACTAATTTTCACGGATTCTATCGCGATTTATTTGGTGTTATTTTACTATCTATACTGGTCCCGACGTTTCAGTTGCTTTTCAGCAGCCATGGTCACGGGTAGACTAAGATGGTGGTCGTCTCATGTATCGAAGTGCAAAGTTATCTCAAAGTACCCGAAGTTTGTTGATTGTTGGTGTTACTATTTACGCAGAATGAGCTCAAAGTGTCTTGAAGCCTTGCTGTGTTTTGTATTTTCTTGGGTTTGAGTAAGTGAATAACCGGATCCCAAGCTGGTGGTACGTTCCAACCATCTTCTCTATTAAAATTAGGGTGTTTTTTAATTTCCGCACGTAGCCTCACGGAGCATCCTTGGTAGGAATCGGTGTTCTTTCGCGAGTACCTGTGGTTTATCGAAACGCAGGTAATGGTTGATCCCTTGTTGCACGTGTTCACACACAGCAGACTTCATCGAGCGTTGGTGTTTTATGACAGCAATATGTTCTTTGACGCGGGTGCCAATGCTTCTCTTGGTTTGACCAATGTACGAGAGCCCACAGTCACAGTCTATTTTATAGACCCCTGCATCTTGTAGAGGTACTTGGCACTTGACAGATGGTAAAAATTGACTTATCTTCGTTGGCGGCTTGTAGTATGTATTGATAGAAGCTCGCTTCAAGATGTAGCCAATCTTGTCAGTAACTCCTCGTACATACGGTAGAATGGCAGGCTGGCGCTCGACAGTGGCTGACTTTTCTTGGGATCTGTGACGGAGGCACGGTAGTGGGAGCTTGTTGTCTTGCAGTACGTACTTGACATGTGCCAGCTCAGCGTCCAGGTGTTTCTTGTCACAGATCCCATGGGCTCTCTGAAACAAAAACACCATCACGGTAGCTAGCTGTTTTGGATGGTGGTGAGATTCACCGTTTAAGTACCTATCAGTATGGGTCTTTTTTCTATACACAGTGTGGCTTAAAGTGTTGTTAGGATTTCTGATCATAAGTACATCTAAGAAGGCTAATGAATTATTTGCCTCTAATTCCATAGTAAATTTTATGTTGTTATTAATGGAATTAAGGTGTTCTAGGAATGCATTTACACTATCTGTTGGTAATATTGTAAAAGTATCATCTACATACCGTTTATAAAATCTAGGTGTGATGGCGGCAGTCTGCAGAGCTCGAGCCTCGAAGGCCTCCATATAGATGTCAGCAACAACGGGCGATACTGGGGAGCCCATTGCCACGCCATTGATTTGTTCGTAGAACTTATTGTCCCACAACAGATAGCCAGTTGTTAAGCAGTGTTCCAGTATTTCTGCATATTTCTCAGGCATGGTGTTCTCTAATAACTTCCTCCTAGTTATTTCTACACAGTCATGTACAGGTATGCATGTAAATAATGACTGTACATCAAAACTGACCATTGTTTCTTTGTTAGTGAGATGTAGGTGTTTAATCTCACTAACAAAATGGTAGGAATCTCTAACATACGCTCTTGTGTTGCCTCTAAGTGGTGAGAGTACCTTAGCTACGTGCTGAGCCAGTCTGTAGGTTGGTGTGTCGATCTGACTCACAATAGGTATAGTTATCTTTGCTTTCTATTTCTTTAGTTGTGTATTAGTTAGTTTGCTTTGGTTCGTCGTTCGAAGTACATATGGGTTAGTTTCGTTTAATTCGATGTATAAAAGAAAACAGGGGCAATACATAATCTTTAAAGAAATTAAGGGGAAACGATTTGCGACAGGCCTGCATACACCTTACGTTATATTTTTAGTAAAACTTTTTTCTGACTAACGATTGCATCACGCATAGTCAAATTTACAAAATAAATTCATAATATAAAAAGGACGCTCATGTAAGTAGGTTTTGTGAATATATCAGAGAAGCGTTTCTCTGGTATATTCACAACCTTAACAGATATTACATTTCATAATGAGATAAGGGCAAACAAACAGACTGGTCACCTGATGGTAAGTGACTAACGCCGCCCATGGACACCTGCAACTCAAGAGTCACAGGTGCCGGTTGCCGGCCTTTGAGGTGGGAGTAGGGGAAGAGTGGGAGCAGAGGAAGGGTCAGAGTAATTCGAGGGCGGGGGGAGATTAAGCGTATATCACTTCTTTCCAAAACGAGGCGCCAGAATTCCAAACACTCTCACTTTGCACAAGCGACAAAACTACGGTGTTTAGCGAGAGCCTTCCCACACCAATAGCCTCCCTAGCCAATCCTCCATGATGGGTCTAACCGCCACCATCGTGGCGTGATAATAATTGAGGAGGGAAAACCCAACACTCACCCTCGGTTTGTAGACCACAACGATGACAATAGCCGAGGATATACTCATACCTCAACAAATTGCCATAGACAAGGAATCCAAACGAAACACCCTCCACAGTGAGATATACTTGCCACGCGTGGTAGGTACCTTCCAAAGCCTTAATTGCAATCTTCCGCTGAGTAGTAGTAACAGATCTAAAAGAATTAGTAAAATTGTACGCTTGTTAAGTAAGTAAGTAAGTTTGTTAAGTTATCTTAATAATACACTCACTACATATGTACCTACGTCGGAGAACACGTTATTCTTTATTGTCACATTTACAAAATTTTCAAAGAAGTTGAAGATTATATATGTATTCATTGTTGCGTTTTATTTACCATATAAATGAATTGGTGGCATTGGTAGCTGATTACGATAAGAATGACTTGTTAGACAATATGGTTGAAACAAAATGTTTCTTACATCGAAAATAATTATTGAGGTTGGCAATTGTTGGCAAAAAATTTTAGGCTCCCGTTATTCTTCGCATGTTCGTCGCATTGTGAATCTCGCACGTGAACACGTACGATCAATGTGATAAAATTATAATACTATTAGTTAATGCACCTGTATAGCCACGTAGATTTAAAAGGTTGTGTACCAAATTGTGTTTGTTTAATAAGCTCAATGACGAGAGAAAAATCAGTCAGTCAAATCAAATCAAAATCATTTATTTCAATTAAACCATTATAGGTATTTTTGAATTGTCAGGAGTAGTAATCAGTCAGACTAAGTCGTGAAGCTAATTGCCTGTTCCAATAAGTAGATCCTGTGGAGAAGAACAGGCAAGAAATTCCAAGGACACTCTTTTTCAACATCTTTTTTACAACTTTTTGGTTACATTGCTTATATGCGCAAATTAAATGTGAGGACAATGTAACGTATTGTTCTAAACTATAAGCAGTCGCGCAAACTACTGCAGTATGTAAGTAATAGCAGTTCGGAGATGCCAGCCCCAACCAACAGCACTCGTTCACGAGCATGACGCACGCGCCAGCCATCGTCCACTTCAACCATATCAAAGGGAGCTGAACGACCCAACACATCGTGACCGACAGTATCGTGCAAACTTAGCCACAACGACAACAGCCTTGGATTTATTAAAGTGGTCTTTATGGTTGAGGTATACAGCATGTGGGGTGGGACGGCGACGCGGCGTGAGTAGATTTTAATGTACTAGTCAAATATGGAAGATGTCATACAGCGCCCCACAGTGAATTGAAATCGCCTTTCATATTGTGTATAGATGTATATTATACATAGAGACTTGAATTTTGAAGAAACCTTTTATGACTTGAAATGGATTCTGCTGATCATTACTATATTATACTATAATATAGTATACGTTTAAAGTAATTGCGTATACGAAAGAAAAAGTTTTAATGTTTTTATATAAAGCTCCGGAATCGCAAGGTTGGCAAGGCAGGTTGTATCCTTGCACATAGATATAATACTATTAATTACACACTTCTTCGTTCTTTTTATGGTATTTATCGTCAAAATTTTAAATTTTCTTTTTGGCGATGACTCAGTTTAATGCTAAGTGTTTTTATTTTTTATATTTTATTATATTTTAAGTTTAATATTTTTTATACTAAAGGCCAAAATAGTCTAAGAAATCGTAAAATGTCGTTTTTATACCGATGGGATATCTACTATTAATAATTTACCTAGTAATTCTAACCGTTGGCCTGTATGATTAAAAAATAGTTGTACATTCCATTTGTATTTTATAAAAAAAAAACATCATCATCAACAATAAAATCAGTAACTAAATTAAACTAAATCCAACAAACTTTAATTTTTGTTTTACAAATTATTATGAACCAATTAGTATTGACACATTAAAAATAAAATTATTTAGTTATAAGTAAATGTTATCAAAAGTAAAAAATACAATATTTAACATTCTAATGTCTATGAAAGGCAATTTTCAGCCCCCCATTACCACCACGTCAACCATTCACGCCACGTCGCTGTCCCACCGCTGTCTGCCCCAACCTGTAGGACTCCTCTCACAAATAATTCAATGTCGCGGCTGCATTTTGTTGTATACGTAATTAGCTTAAATACGGTTGAACAATTAATTAACTGTGTATTACGTGCTTGCAAAAGACTAAGTGCAAAGCACTGAATAGATTTTAGTAATTAGTCAAAGTAATGTTTGCCAAACAGTATCATGTAAACACTCGTAACACCAGAAGCTACACTTGAATGAGGTCGATCATATAAAGCTCGGAAGCCCAATAGAGCTCGGAAGAGCTTTTTCACCATCAGAAAACAATTCTAGGCGAACAGTGTTGTTTTTTGGTTACGAATATCAGTACATGCTGGTGGTGTTGGTGAATAAGATTAACAAGGTCGAAGGCCTTGTTAAAAATGATAATTTTAAACAAAAAAACATTGATTTCAGGGTCCCACAATGCCCGCTCTAATGATAGTCCTTGCTAGATGGGTCCCACCTCATGAGCGGTCAAGACAAGGTGCCCTAGTGTTCGGTGGAGCTCAAATCGGAAATATATTTGGTTCCTTTATGTCCGGTTTCCTAATGGCCGGCGATGGAGATTGGGCCAACGTCTTCTACTTCTTTGGATGCTTTGGCATATTATGGTTCTTAGCTTGGGTAAGTAATTTTAGACTTTCTTGATATTTTATTACACAATAAAGTGCAATGACTTAATTTTTTTTAGTTTTCTTAAATATATTTTGATCTTAAACTTCATGTACATTATTGTACAGAGGCGGAATAAAGATGGAATGCAGATATTAAGATTTTTTCTTTTTCTTACTACCACACTTTAGTAAAATAAATATCACTTCATGAGTAAGGGATTAAGTGTCAGCCACAGAGGCTATAGTGATATATTTGATGAAGATTTTTAACTGTAAAATATTTTTTTTAAAACCGTATCTACATTTAGTGTTAAAAGTAGAGTAGAAGAAAGAATAGAGGTCACCTTTCAAATTATATTTTATTACAGACTTTTTAAAATGTGACATAACACGGACAAAATAATGCTTTCAAAATTTAAAAAAAGTATTTCTAATCAATCAAATATTTTATGAATTGTTACATTACGATACACTTTGTTTAGAAAGAAAACTAAATAACTAGTTTCTAAAGAAAGTTAAGTCCATTTTATAATTAACTTTTATCAAAATAATTTTGAAAAATGAATGCTTAGTGAGATATAAAATGAAATGCAAACGATAATTTATTAAGCTTGAAAGAAGTGATAAAATCAAAGTAATTAAACATTGCACAATACGTAAACGGCAGACATGACTTTCTAAAATGCATATGAAATAATAAAACAAAAAATAAAATATAATTTAAAAGATAGCCAAAAAATACGTTGAATGTTTTATATAAATCATACATTTTAAATAAACGAGAGGTAAATAATGTGAATTGATTAATTTAACGTTGGTATCTATATTTATATAAATATATATTAATTGCATAACACTAATACCGGGTACATAACACGGCGAGTGAAGGTAATCGACTGCACTTTCAACATAGTCTAATCACCTGTAACTGGAACCATAAAACACCCTATATAATTTAGAGTTCATTAAAATTTGATGGCCTATATAAGAGTTTAAACACCGGATACCAACTACCATAATAGTGTCCTTAAAGTAATAAAATGTAGTATTTCTAATATAAAGTAAAAAAGGGCATTATAATGTTCAACCAAAAACTGAATGAAACTTTTAGATTAATGCAGAATACTTGATTTTTATGAAAGCAATTTCTATTACAATATAAAAACTGCGTACGTGAATGTCCGCTCCCCACGCGCCGCCTCGTTTATCGATCAACCCAACCTCAGTCAGATTAAGGAGTAAATTGATCGCTGAAAGCAAAAGAATTGCACATGAATACATATTACAGACTGAACCGGCGACTGGATGGGACAAATGATAATAGCACGTACATTCACAGGTTGTCGTCTGTGATAAAATTACTCTTTATTGTATAGTTTTAATAAGTCTATATCTCCTCTGTGGCAGTGGGTGAATCTAGTCAGGCTTACGGTTTTTATGGATTATTAAATAAGTATTTTTTTTTATTTCCAGAGCCTTCTTTGCTACAGTACACCCAATACGCATCCTTATATTTCTGAAGAAGAACTAAAATACCTGAATGAAACGGTTACCAGTGCTGAAAACAAGAGTGTCAGAGACCCTGTGCCGTGGAAGGCGATTGTTAGATCTGTACCTGTATGGGCCCTATTATTTGCTGCTGTAAGTATGTTTTAATCCTGTGTAAGTGGCAAATTAGAATATGCTTACCTACTCGTACATATACTTGTCTCTTAAGCGTTGTTAGAGCTAAATGGGAAGGCCACGCAGGCCTTTAACAATGCTTCGCACCAGCACAACGAAAATACTTCGCTATTGATGCTATTCGCTACATGACGGAGGCACAAATCTGTTGTAAGTCAGAAGGAAGAAGACTAACTGTCGTCAATAAATACTATTTGTTATTTATACATATATAAACAGCCAAAGAAAAAAACAGTTTGGTACTATTTTCTCCTGTTTGTCACCCGATTTTTATTTTTTAACTTAGCTATTGACGAGCTTTAGTGGTATAAAAAAAAGAAAATAGACACAGTGTTTGTCCATATGTTCCACAGAACTTTACAGTCATCTATAATAATTTACATAATTACGGTTGAATTTCAATCACTGAGCAAGAGAAAAATAATAAAAAAATAAAGGGACATAGAAATGAAACCTTTATGTTAAGCATTTACTGCAATGAGAAGTTTAATTTTATAAGGAGTGCCTGTTTAGCAGTTTAATCAACACAGATTTATAGACCAACAGCAGCACACATTATAGATTTCTATAGGGTGGTTAGTCGTTATATTTCCGAGATCGCTATATATTGATTTTAAACAAAATAATCTAGTCATAATATTAGTTTATATTTCACTTCCTCTTCCTTAATGGCCTGATAAATAATTTATCGTTTTGATTATTTGGACGAAACTTCCTATAACTTGCTATACAGGTAGATCTTTGAAGTCTTCAAAGGTTTTTCTAAACAATTAAATCGGCTGACAAGTACATGGCCTTTCTGATAGTGAGTTATTACCATTACCTATAAATACTACACACTAGAATTAGTATTACTGCTATCATATACCTACCTGTTTATTCAAGTGTCTACTTCAACCCTATTTCAAATTCCTGTTAAAAAATTAAGAGCTGAAGTGACGCGTTAGTAATTAAGAATGTGAAGTATTAGCATGAAGTAATGTTTTTGACTTTGAAATAAACTCAAAGTCACAAAAACAAGAACAAAACTCTTAAGTCTTTTGAATTGTTATATATGAGCATAATTCAGACAATTGTGTTAACTAGAGTGTACTACAGAATGAGGCACTGATATGATCTATGTAATACCCACCTACTCGAATGCTAGGTAATTACTTATCGCGCAATGTTTACTAACCTCAATGATCGAGGACATTTGTACATAAACCTAGATACTTTCATGTGTCTGTTAATTGGATTATAAATATAAACGTAATGAATAACCATTTACTAACAAATTATCGTACCAAAGTTCCTCAGAATGAGCAATGCAAGACCGCATATTTTGTCACGTTTATTGTACATCTAAGAATGTAGATAAAATAAATATAAAAAACATATTGTTATTTTTTAAAGTGTAACGATTGCTTTTAAACATTTCCACTTGATACTGCTGTTAGAAAATTTGCCACTATTGCAATTAATGGTTTAAAAAATGAAACTTTTTTGTAAACGTGATCCGATTTAAATGATTGTTTTTTATATTGTAAAAAGAATCGTATAAATCTGATTACCGTGTAACATACACACAAAAAATAGTCGAATTGAGAAAGTCAGAGAGAAAGAAATTTTAAAGTCCTTTTAAAAAATGGTTAACTCTAAAAAAATGTTGTACATTATAAAGTTCATTCCATTGTTACAAAATATTATAATTACTTAAGAATTTCTTTGTTATAATATAAAATATTTAAATTATTCAGTTTTATTTTATATCTGCATTGTTAGAATTAACTGCTTAATGACTAAATACTTTAACGCTACTCAGTTATCTTTCAATAAATCTTTATGTCGAACGAACGTTGAACGACATCTTATAATTGAGTAACATTTTAATTACTTGGCAACGAAAATCTACAAAATACACTAGAAAGTAAAATAATTCACAGCAACGTAGCCAATTGAAATTGTAATTTAGAACTGAACCCAATACTCACCCTCGGTTTGTGAAAGAAAACCAGAGAGATAGGCAGAACAAAGAGCCTGATCACTAAAAATAGCAGGTACCTTCAAAGCTGTAACGCGCAGCACGAATTTTTTACCTAGTGTGGATGTAAAATATGCATCAAGAAATCAATGGTGTGTTTTCCTCATTCATTGCTGAAAATAGCAAAATGAAATTGCTTCTATTAGCGATGGCTGTCACCCGGACGCCATCCAGTGTAATATCAATGAGTTTTAAAATATATTTCATAGACATTTCATTATTGTGTCCCGGCCGGTGGTATGGCCAATCCCTAGTTTCTTTTATTAACGAATGGTTACTTGTCTGATTAAATTTGAACAGAACCAGAAACCTTTCATTATCCTTATTTTACGATTTCCAGGTTGGTCACGATTGGGGTTACTACACAATGGTGACAGATCTCCCAAAATACATGACAGATGTGCTTAAGTTCAACATCGCAGCGACAGGCACTCTGACAGCCATACCGTATCTAGCCATGTGGATAAGTTCATTTATCTTCGGATGGGTGTGCGACGTCTGTGTGAAGAGAGAATGGCATAGTATCAAAACTGGCAGGATTATTCATACCACTATAGGTAACATTAATTTTAAATTTACTTAGTATATTTTCAATAATAAACTTGTTAATTTAAATGTTTTCAGTAGATACATCAAGTCTCACCAAATAGGGCATGAAAATTTAAAAATGTCACAAAATCTTCATACATATACTACAAATACTACACAACAATTTAACGATCTGTTAGATAGTATTAGTTTATGTAGATAGCTAAATTGCAGTCCAAATGTATTATGTGATTTAGAAGTAATTATTTTGAAATATGTAAATGTACCTACATCTAATTAGACTAATTACTTGAACATCGTTGTCTTACCTATGATTTATTATTATAAAAATGTTTAATACCTGTAAAGGCACCTTAAAAGCACACAAAAAGGAATTCATTTTAATAGAAGCCAATTTAATAATACGTAAATTTTATTCTACACTTATATTCTAATAATAAATATCATTTGCTCATAAATTTTCTCTTAAAATCAATTCTTTGATGTTAAAAATTTATGATATAAAACCATTTTTCAATAAGCCATTTCTTAAGTGCGTGCATAATAGGAGTGAAGTTCATCGAGAATATTCGATATTTTATATCTGTGTGGATCCTCGTGCAACTTCTACTTTTGTATCTAAAGTATAGTCGTATTATACGAACACCTGGTTTGCCTTGGCCTCTAAATAAAAAGGTTTCATTTTATTTACTTTAAACAATTATTCTTCTATTTACTCTATCACACTTAACCTAACTAGTAACTTGACCTATTCCTGCCAAGTTATCCCAAAACAATAGTACACATAGAATAAACCACACGTATTCATGATACGCCATTAGGGCAGTTCTCTCGCAAATTCTTAACAATAAACATATGAAAGGCCAGTATGTAGTACAATACTTTCTCAACGATTGAAAATACATTTATAACAAAGTAGCACAATATAAAAAATAGCTAGAAGCAAGAAGAAGAACAATGTAATAAACGATATACTTAATTACACAATATTACAATGTTCTTGTTCCACAAGAAACACGTTCCACCTACCACGGTAAAACTATGATAAGACAGTGATAATAAAGAAATAAATACATATAAAAAATACAACGTCGGGCGTTTAAAGACAATTTGTAACTAAACTGTAAACTTTATAAATATGGTGTACAATTTTAGTTCTTCCTCAATCCAAAACAAACCAAAGTTATGGTTTCCGTCAGAACTATATACTAACTATCACGATAGAAAGACATAGGTAAACGAGTCGTGTAATATTGCAACAAAGAAATTGCAAAAACCAGAGCATTTGTATAAATTATGAAAAATACTAAGCCATAACTGTAAAGAGAATTTTATTCCAGAAGTAAACGAAAACACAAAAATAATTTTATTCCATTACTTTTACATGTTTCAAAAGAGTATTAGACTCATAATGAAGACTATTTCCTGTAGCATATTTTTAGTACAATAATGTGGTTATATATGTTGTTAAGCTATGTTTAAGCGCTGATTTGGCCCGTATTAACCTATATAATAAGTAATCGTCACCCTTTGTTTTTAATGTCTGAGCTTCAGTTTAGCTGATGGAACCTATTCATATCGCAGCGCCACAAACTTTAAAAACAAAAGACATTGGCCCCAAATCACTTATTGCGGAAACGAAATGTATTATGTATGATACCTTAAATATTATTATGTACATGATATCTTAAACTCAAAAATATAATAAAATACATAATATTGTGTAATCCTGCTGTAAAACACAAATGACTTTTACGTGTACGTTCGAGTTTCTTTATGTCTCCCACGACGATGTAATATATCGGTGTTATATCTGTTCTGTTCCAGCTGCCGCCGGGCCCGCAATATGTATTATACTAGCATCATATGCGGGATGCGATCGGTTTGCCGCAGTCGCTTATTTCATCGCCTCTATGGCTCTCATGGGAGGTTTCTACAGTGGAATGAAGGTACTGTAGTAATTTTCCGATACGTAATTCTAAATTAAACAATGACACCGGTAATAATGTTGTGTTTCTTGAACCTTCAATATTGTTTTTCAAAATGACAGTCTATTAAAAGTTAAGTAATGTATATAAATTGTTTGTTGTATCAAACGAAAGAAGTTGTACGCAATAAAATGCTTTCAAATTATTAAGATTGTTCTACTCGATGTAAGTTTAATATCGATTTGTCAAGTCGATATTAATTTGAGTTGTTAAGCAGAATATTAACATTGAAACTGATTTCAATGTTAAACAAATACGGTGTATTTAAATATCACAATTTCCATAACTATAAATATTTTAATTAAAATGATTGTATTTTGAATCGATACGATGAAAACCAATTTCGTATGCTTATCTTAGCAACCCGTTAAGTAGAGTATGTAATTGGTTGCTGGCAACAGTTTATTGCGTACTTTTTATGGCATAGGTTTGAATCGCTGATCTCCAATTTCCTTCAAAAACTGTTTTAATAATATGATAATTTTTTTCATGATTGTGGTTGTATACATGTTGCAGATTGAAAAACTATATATTTAATAATATTTATATTTTATTATTAACTTCGTAACATAATAAGACCTTTTTTTTTTTTTTGTGCGTGTGGAAACCCCCTCGGGCCGTCACCCCGCCGGGGTTCTCGGCGGGGCGGTGTGTCGGAATCGAACCGACTAAAACCACACGGTGTGCCGTACTGCGCCTTAAGTAGGAGGGATCCGGGAACAGCTTTATTAAGACATCCGGAACCCTCCTAGCGCCTGCCCGCAAAAGCGCGGGCACCACCTTCGGGTAAAATTCTCTAAATTAGGTGACGTCCAGGCACACGCGGACGCCGCCTCCTCGCGGGGGGCCACTATAGCGGGTAGAGGGGAAAACCCGTCCCATCTACCCGCGGCCACACTCAGGGCGGCATGAGGCGCTGGTAAGCGCGCCTCCGCCGCCCGGTTCGCCGGCGGCGAATTAGGTCCGAGTGGAGATCGTCCTCCCGGACCCTTTCCGCCGCCTCCTTCTGCGAGATGACGTCCTCACAGAAGGTCGCGACCGCGGTAAAATTTCTGTCGCTACCGGCCATGGAGCGTATGACGGCCGGTAGCGAGAGATCCCCTCCTATGACTGCAGTGAGGGCCCGACGCTGCGTCGCCCAGGCGGAGCAAACCGCCAGCGTGTGCTGAGCCGAGTCCTCACTGCAGTCGCAGTGGTGACAGGCGGGACTCAGTTCCCTCCTAGCGACCGAGTGCAGGTACTTCCCGAAGCAGCCATGCCCGGAAAGGACCTGCGTCAGTCGGAAGGAAAGGGTCCCGTGCTGCCGCCCTGCCCACTCGACGATGACCGGCTGGAGCGCCTCCACGGCGGCAAAGCCAGCACGTGGAGCCTCCAGCCGGGACGACCAACGAGCCATGGTGGCTCGGCGAGCGGCCTCACGCCATTCGCGTACCTCTTCGGGCGGGGGCCGACTGCCGCTTCCCGCCCGGAACTCAGCCGTTCGCCGATATACTTCGGCGAGCACTTCCGCCTCCAAATCCCACGGGGGAGTCCCGGCCAATGCGCACGCCGCCTCCGTCGACACGGTGCGGTAGCCGCGTATGGCTCTAACCGCCATAACCCTCTGAGGGCGCCAGAGGCGCGCCCTATTCTGGGCGGTCAGAGCTCCCGCCCACACCGGTGCACCGTACAGTGCCATTGACCGGACAACCCCCGTGTATAGCCGTCTTGTAGCGACGCTGGGTCCGCCCAAATTGGGTAAGAGTCGCCCAAGGGCGGACGCAGCGCCGACCAGCTTCGGAGCAAGCTGTCGGAAGTGCTCGTCGAAGAGCCACCTACCGTCGAGGATCAGGCCCAGATACCTTATGTGGGCCTGAACCGGTACGAGGACCGAGTTAACCACGATAGAGGCGCCAGGGGGTGGACCACGACGGGGAACATAATAAGACCTAGGATAAGATCTGTTGTTAAATAGTCAAGAAATGTTAGTAACACACATTGTATGTCATTAGGTAAACGCTTTGGACTTGGCACCGAACTACGCGGGTTCTTTGACAGCCATGATCAATGGAACCTCAACGATATCTGGTATCATCACGCCTTATTTGATAGGCCTTTTGACTCCTGATGTAAGTACCTCTTCCGTTTTTTAAAATACAGTTACTGCATGCTGTGTAGATTTTTAAACAAAACGTTTTCAACAGAATTATTCAACGGTAAATTTTGTATAGGTATCGTATAGGCTATAAAAGGCAGTAGAAAGCTACCTAAAACAAGCGAAACTTCATTAAATTAAGGTATCTTTTTAGTTACTGGATTAATTTTACTACCACGTTCTAGAATAAATCATATTGAAGTAGTAGATTCGAGTGCAATTACTTAAAAAAATGTAAAGTAAACTGACACTTATATTCAAAGTTCGTGACAGAGTGTGTCGTATATTTCTTGACATATTATGTCAAGAAATATACAATTACATCACATAGAAAGGCCATTTTACAACTGAATGTTTTTCTTTTACAATTTAACCTCACCTCTTTAGTATAGGCAGTAGGTATTACAATGACAGAATGAAGAAAATAAAATTAAAACAAAATATCCGTATGTCGTTTTTAGTCTCGAGTAGGCTCCTAAAACAAGATATTGATTACATACATGTACTTGCCCCTGGAGAGGTGCATTAAACACACATTTTTCAAACAAGCTTGGGTCAAGCTTATTGTCATCAACCGAGCACTTTGGAGATTAAAGATAGGAAATTGGGAGTATTTTGAAAGAAAAAGGTAGTTAAGAAGGAAGACAATGTCAGGTAAGGGTTATAACATATTGCTTATACAGGTGGATTGGGGGACTGTAAGCAATATCTTGAGCAGATCAGGGTCTCATACCTGTAACGCGAATTGTGAAATGCAAACACTAGTATATTGAAATTTAGCGAATGAAATGCGACTGGCCTGTTGGCCTAGTGGTTAGTGACCCTGACTGCTATGCCATAGGTCGAGGGTTCGATTCCCACCTGAGTACGGGTGTTCTTTGTGTCCGTTGTTTGTATGTTTGTAAAGTCCCCTGCGACAGAGGAGTAATTCCTAATGCGGGAGTTCTTTTTAAATAAATAAAAAAAAATTAAATATACAATTACATCAAGCAGCTACAAAGCAAGCTACAAAGGCAACTTATAATCTAAAAGTTTCTCGTGAGTAATAATTTATTAACAAACATTTTCACGTCAGTATCAAGTTTAAGCAAGTTGTTGACTTTGGAACGGCTTTATTGTGCTTTGTGTGTCAACTTGGACGTCTTGAAGGTGCCAATATTGTTGATACTTCACTTTAAAGGTTAAATGGTTTTCGTAAATAAATGTCTAACTAGTAGATCAGTATGGTCTTTGTATTCTTAAATGTCTTTAAAACTATTGTTAACTTAATTAATACTAACAACCCGCCCCGCCTCCGCACGGGTAGTAGAGACATCGTCAACAATCATCATCATATTTCAACCAATTTACACAAAACGTTAACAAATTATACTCCTAAACCTTCCTCATGAATCACTCTGTCTATTAGTGAAAACCGAATGAAAATCCGTTCAGTAGTTTTTCAGTTTATCGCGAACAGACAGACAGACGCGACGGAGGACTTTGTTTTATAATATGTAGTGATTAGATATTATATTTTGAAAGTCATGAAACCTTAAAAAGTGTATATTATGTTATGTTAACGTAGCCTTAAAAAACTGTCAATGTGTATTAAAACCTTCTTTCCCTATATGTTATCCGACAAAAAAATTATAAGTCTATCTATAATTTACAAAATTTTCATATGTGTTGTCATATTGCAATAATTTTTTGTTTTTTTTATATAGTCAACATTAGGTCAATGGCGGGTGGCGTTCTGGGTATGCTTTGCGGTTTTGGTTGGGACAAACGTTGTATACATCATCTGGGCAGACGGCAAACAGCAATGGTGGGATGACGTCCGACAATATGACTATCCTGAAGGATGGAAACATGGTACATTAAAAATGGCCAACCAAGACACGGAGAAAAACAAAAAAAAGGAAGCGAAGAAATCGAATAAGTAAGAATTTGAAGAGAACGGAAGGCGACCTCTAGGCCAAAATAAATGTGAAGTATCCTCCAAGTAACTTTAATGGAGAGACGTTCTTTAGATTTTGAACAAGTTGTTATCTTGTACACTGGCTACTTACTGTGGGGCCTATAATCAATATTAGACAACAACTCAATGAATTTATTATTTTTGACAGGATTTAAATTAATTATCATCTATGTTTTTAAAGAATGATTTACTGCAAAATTTATACTATCATAATAATTTACGTATTTAGACCAAAATGTTATTGACATTCTAAAATATTTTTCATTGACGTTGGATGGATAGAATAAGGATGTATTATATGATGACATGTATTTTAAAACGTCTTACCATATCCTTTTTTACAAATTCAGACAATACTAATTTAATAATCTATGTCAAAATGTATAATTTGTTTGACACTTACACTATAAACACGAAGTTTATACGGTGAACAACGAAACTCATCTACTTGCAAATATTATACATTCGCAAGTAGATGAGTTTACGTATTGAAGTATACAAAAAAAATGTATGTGATTGGTTATTTAACGCGATGTTATGCTTGAGTAACCATCCAATCACGTAGAGATCAATGTACTCTTAATACCTTTAACCGCACTTCTATGTGGTTGCTAGGAGCAAAATTAACTGTTTTGTTCCAGCAACTTCGGCTGCTGAAAGCGCACCAAACAAGTAGGCTCATGATTTGGATAATACAGCAGATATAATTACCACTCATTTAATTTAGCTAACTTGGTATTATTTTCCGATATGTGAGTAATTATAGGAAAGTGTGTTAATAAGAACGTTCATTAAACATGAAATAGTAGTTAAATGGAATGAGTTATGATTTTAACCAATTTAGACCGATAATAATTTTTATAAATAAGATTTTTTTTCCTTAATAAAAACCTTGATGATCTTCAAACTCAAATCATAAAATTTTAAACTATCATTAGAAATAGCTCTTTTCTTAAATTGTGAATTCAACACGTGAAAATTCACGTCTGTATATAAAACTCCTGTCCTGTAATACAAAACCCCTCAAGGTGTGAAACTAATTAAGCTCTTGAGAAACATTTCTGTATATACTACAGAATCTTTTTTATTCAACGAAATTGTAAACCTAGAAGAACAACATCACCTAACGTATTTTATTTGTTCCCGAACAGCTTTCTGTTAATTAGTCTAGTATTTATTTAGAGGATAAAAAAGAACCGAATTTAATAATTATTATTTATGCAAATATTTGATTTTTTAACGATATTTCTACTACTTATTCCTGTTATGTATTCCGGGATAATACCCGGTCCGGACCAGTTGGAAAAATGATTCCGTGTCGTTTCACACGTATAACTACGTATCTAGTGAAATAGAAGAAGAGAACGCTACTTTGTCTCTCTGAGATTTAGCTTTAGTACGCTACATAAAATTAAAATCTAACGTAGTTTACATTAACTACCTTGGATTTTGAAATTGTTTATAGCAATTCATACGTGGGTGACGAACTAGGCAGAACAATTGTTCCTCCTAGTCATATAATATATGAAGAACTAAGTGTAAAGACTACCACGAATAAAGTGATGTCTGTCCTATAAGAAAACTAAACATTGTAAATAACGAAATAGAAATACAATTCCAACAGTACCAAACTAACTAATTTTACTTAAATTTCTCTGAGCTCTAATTTAAATATATATTTTCGTTGATTATTTAAAACTGGAATCAAGCCTTAATCAAATAGTATTTAAGCCCTTAATAGAATTGAGAATACATTCATAATAAAGAAGTCTACTGCGCTTGTGAAATGATTTGTAAAAACAAATTCTTCGAAGATATTATAAGTTATTTCGGCTTCACATCTAATATTTGATCATTTGTAAAAAAAATTATATTATGTAATTCGTTTGGCCGATCTCCCACTTACCTTGGACAGGGAATGCGATGAGTAAATTAAATAAATATTTTATTCTGGTCTGTTCTGATGACCTATTTTCTTACTTGTTAAGATATTTATTTATTTTTGCCACAATTGGAAACAAAATGTGATACAAACTTTTAACTTTTGTAAACTTCTTAATAGGCTTGTGTAGTTCACGAACTAAGTACTATTAGGAATTCATTCCTGACATGGAACTAGAACGAACTATTCTGTGAGCTTATAGGACTTCGTTCATTTAGTACATTAGTACTGTCAAGAGACATGGAACGACTGAATCGTCGGGTAAAAAGTCATACGTACGTTACGTCCCTGCGCTGAACATGGCGGTGAAAGAACAAATAAGAATGAGATGCATGCTGTCTGCATTTAATTTTAGATAATTCGTACTCATTAGTTTCCATTTTGAATTTAGTACATTATTAGATTAGCAAACAAACACCGAAACCAAAACAACAACACCATTTTGCGTGTTATTATTTTTATTCGGTATTTGTTTGCTTATGCATTGACTTACTAATTATATTATTATACAATATATTTTTGTCATATAAATGTAAATAAATTAGTATGGTTATTTTACGAGTATAAGAATGACAGTCGTAGGCATGCAAAGTATGAAGAAGATCCAAATATTCATTCAATACAGTTACAATGTACTACTGAACTAATAGAACTTAGAATTCCGAACTAGTACATGTGAGTGACTGTACTAGATTGGAGCGCTCTTTTCAGTCACCGAGCAAGAACAAGTCTACTTCTTAATTATATTATGTGCTAATTGATATTATAAATGCGAATGTCAGTTTTTATGGTTGTTTGTTATTCTTCAGGCCTTAACTACTCAACCGATTATTATGAAATTTTGCACACGCGTTGGCACATCACATCATATTGTTTACTGTACCCCGCAGAATAGGACATACAAGTGCTGTTTCAAAGGGATAGAAAAGGAACTTAAACCCGAGCGAATTCTAGTATTAAAATAAAGTAAAAGTAATAAACTAACAAAGAAGTAATAAAGTAAAAAGTAATAGTAAAGTAAAAGTAATAAAGTTACTTAGCTAAAAATAAACTATAAAAAAATATATAACACATAGTATACAGCCTATATTTTTTCTTTGACAGAATTTTTACTGTTAACTTTTTCAAATTCTTTTAGGTTATCAAACCGGAATACATCTGTAAGTTTTTATTTTTAAGAAGTATGTAGTATTTTTATGCATTACGAGTATTTTAGAAATAATATAAATATTGTGTAATTTATTTAATAATTTATTAAGCTATGAACACTAACGCCATTTACAGCATTAAGTGGGATTACCTGCTGCCCTGTCTAAATATTATCTGATTTATTGTCAGAAAAATAATTACTTAGTAGTAAACACGTGCATTAAGTGTAAAATTAGGCGTAGAAATGTTGAGTTCACTAGTACATAGCATTGTGATATATAGTAATTGTTTAGCTTAACAACTGTAGAAATCGAAGTATATATTATTAGCTAGTATTAAATATATTCTGTAAATATTATTTTGATTCCTATGGTTTAGTATCCAACAAATTAGTTATTAGTTTTTGAAAATTGATAAGCATGTATAAAATAAAGTGTCTAAAACATAGTTTTGCATTTTTTTATTGTCTTTATAATTGCCGCCATGAAGAAAATCAAAGCTGTACGCCAAATCTTGGATTACAGCTGGTATTGCTAAATAGAGTTTAGTACTACTGAAGAACTTGTAAAAAAATACGCCTAATAAAATTGTTATAGCAATACTTCAAAATAAAAATAAATACAAAAAAGAAAATATTACCTTTTCATGTGTTTCAAAATTATATTGCTGTGAAATTTTATACCATCCTGCTACTTGTATCTCCTTTTTTTGATAAGTGGAAACTTCTCCGAATTCAAAACTTCACGTAACGACGAAATGGTATGTTGGCCTGGTTTCGTTTTCTCACAAGTAGCTCGGGAACCCGGGTCAGACCTTGATGGATAGATACATATATATATATATAGAAGGCAACCACACAGGATTACCTGGGACTTTACCTCGTGTTATAAATGGGGCGCGTGGAACATATCGTACTGCTGACTTATACAACAGGTATAGGCATCGCTGATCTATACCTGTTTTATTTGTCTTTACTATCGTTCGGATCATCACAATCCATCGAGATCTTCATAGCACTCTGAGATACCATTTTTTTTTCGATTATAATGCACAGTAATGAATATTTTATTTTACGCAACTAAATTAGAAAACCAGCAAACGCGGTCCACTTGAGGTTAGTGGGTAGGTACGTATAATCATGTTGAGCGCATTTGTTACTACAGTAGGAGTACGCCGCCCGCCAACCTCGACTCGCATGCCTGCAGTTGCTGTCCTTTATTCCGCATTGCTGAGGTCTGCTTAGAGCACTGGTGATCTTACTTAATTGGAGAAAAAAGTGCTGCCTAACCGCGTACAGCAATCCTCAAACTTATTGGCTGGGCTGAAGTTAGCCGCGAGCCAGTGAGCAGAACGCGAAATTAAGGTATCAGTTGGGTTATCAATGAAATTAAAATCTATTTAGGAACTTTGATCTTATACTATATTAACATCGAAGTCATATTTGAGTTAATAATTTTCCACTCGATTGTACCATTCGCGAGATGGTAGTTGCACCAACTTCAGGCCGGCCATTAAGTTTGGAGAGTACTGTACTTCTGTAGGTTGCAGGTACTATCTGAGCTTAAAAGATAATCCGATGATGAAAAATATTTTTAAATCAAATTTAATCAGCACTATGTAATTAAGCCAAGTTCACGCACTCCTCGCTTGCACTTCACCTGCCTTTATAATTAAATAAACAGCACATCTAAGTTTAATCAGCTGCAATTAATTTACCTATTTTGAACAGACAGACTTGTTGTTGGAACTGCACTTTACTTTTTGGCGTAATTTAAATAATATATAGGTGTAAAATGTTAGTACGACCTACACATTATGTACAGGCACTGTTGATTAACAGTGTTTTGTTTACACATAGGTAGTTCGAGGGATAAAGCGATGAGGGAAGGGAGCGAGAGTTAACTGAGACTTGAATACGAGTAGAGTGTGAGTGAAAGCAATTTAACAGAAAATATTTGCTATCCCATGTTATGTTACTTTAAACTCGCACTTTTCAGTCATAAACGTTATGATAATAGTGCTCAACTCCACACCTCTCATCGATAGTGGCTTCTTAACATATTCCACGCATGACCACTATCGGTGCAATTTCGTCAAAACGTCGAGTAACCAAAAGGTACCTTACAAATATTATCGATATTAAGTCCAATTTACATATCTAGTCACTGACTAATGAAACATCAATCCGAATTATTACTAAACAGTCCACTTCTAATAAACAAATCCAAACAGTGGACCGCTTTAACTTGAGTTATCCAAAAGAAATATGACTTATACTTAAGATAATATTTGTATAGCACTAGCATAGTAGCTATTTTAGTAGCAACTTATCTAATTGTGTATTTAAATTGTGGATTATGTATTCTATATACCTTCGATTCTAGTCGCGTCATGCGATTGGAATAGTAAGCAACCGCTTAGCCTTGTCGATAGTAAATTATGCAAATTCTCTTCGGTATCGATATGAATAAATAAATTATGACATTACATTGTTAGTAATGTTATCTTGTATTATACTTACGTCTTTGACAATTTATTGGTATGCAATTAAAAAATATCGAACATTGAAAGTGGCAAATATTGCAGTCAGCATTAAATGTTGAACTCCAGTAGATGTGTAATAAGCTGCTGTACAATATATTTGTTACATTTAAACATAGATTAGTTAATTAGCCTTTTCTCGCAGTTTCATAGAATTTAACCTTCAACAAGAATTTGGCTCTTAAATTCTAAAAGAACTGGGTAGACTGGTAGTTAGACGGAGTATCACGATCAAGCAAAGAAAACTATTCAGCTTGTCTTGGTTTAGTACTTTATTAGGGGTATATGTATTGTAGCACTCTCTTGGGTGCTAAGAGGATTTCCTCGAGAAAGTGGTGTATTTGACAGGAGAAGAAAAATGATACTGTAGAATCTGTAAATACTTATTATTTGTATTTTACTTGTACCTACTACATTAACTTTAGATATTTTATAACTTCTGATGAATTTTTTTTCGTGTGGAAACCTCACTGGAGGTAACGGTGAAATGGTATATCAGGATCGAACCGACTAAAACCACACGGTGTTCCGTCACAAGTGGGTCTATTGCAATGGGCTCGGGTATATCCTAAGAAGGAAGCCTCGAGGAGCCCCTGCAGACCTTGATCGCCTCTTGGTCAGTAGGCAGCCACACCGTTGGGTACCGTGGCCTTGCCCCTTAACTTCTGATAAGCTATCTATCAATCAGCTCGGTTGATGTCAGCACTTCCAGTCTTCGACTGTCTTTTCTTTTTTCTATACTAACTTTTAAACTTTTTTCTCTTTCTTCATTCAAATCCTTTATATTTATATAATTTAAAAAAAAAAACTAAAAGCGACACATATACTGGATATCGCGCGATTTGGCTTTTCACATTTCATTTTAACGTTGTGGATTGGCTTTAATACATATATATAAAATATTACATTGAATTATCTTCTGACAATGTTCAGGCAATAATGGCGACCTTTTTATCGTGTGGAAATTCCCCCGGGTCACCTCATCGGAGCCAAGGGTGAAGTGGTATGTCGGACTTGAGCCGACTAAAACCACACGGTGTTTCGTGAGTGAGTCTATTGCAGGGGACCCTTGATATCCTAAGAAGGAAGCCTCTAAGAACTCCTGTGAAATAATGATACAAAAGCATTGAAGAGATTTTCAGATTTTGTTCCTTTGAATATTATTTTTTTTATAATATATATGTAGTTTTCTCACGCTTGCGTTTTGTTACTACAGTCAAAATGTGGTATCAAAATAGGATTTTTGATGTCACATGCCATTTAGACTTTTAAGCTGCTTATATATGTTTCTTTAAATTATTCTATTATTAGAGGATATTGTTTTGATATTTTTTTGTAAAATAGATAAGCAAAAATATCATAAGTATGCTGTATGGCCTGCAAAATGTGAGAAGTATTTTTGCAAGATAGTGTTAATTTTTTTTGCGCAGAAAGTAAAGAAGACTGGTGATGGCCTAAATGACTTTAGGAATCAATAAAAAGCTCACGTATACAGTATCTCAAAGGTCACTCAATGAGCAACAGAAGAGGTTTGCTAGGCATCTTTATATGTGCAACGTTATACGAATCAGAAAAAAAATGTAATTTACCACTAAAAACAAATATATGTTAATTTTATTTAACTTCTTAACACTATCCAAGTTTGTTATTTTTACTTCAAATTATTAAACGTCCAATACACAAACATTTCTAGTCTCGACATAATAGATACGAACAGTCTTGTAAGTTATCCATCATAAACACAAGCATGCTGACATCATTGTAGTTGAGCCGATCAGTAACTCCATTTTAATCAGTTGCGTAAGTGTGATATGTGTGATTGATAACATTGTAAGGGCAACAGAGCCAAGGCACTTTAGAGTAGTATCTATTAGTTAATCATTCACTAGGGGACATGTCAGACATATTACCTGTTTTTCATGTGGTATGTCTCTGCGAATTTGTGGGACATTTGCCTTGCCCTTTGACTACCCAGATTTCATTGCGATGTCGCCTGAGGAGTAAGGGCATAATTATTCGGAAGACCATTGCTAATCGTAAAAAAAAATATGGTGTGTTCGAGAATTTTTGCTTGAAAGGAAAAGATCATTAGGTATAGTAAGTAGTCTTCAGATGTGCGATGGATCCTTCCAACATTTTTCTACAATATCAACTACCCATTTTGAAACATGCTTGGGCCATCCATAGCCAAGCACTATACAATTCGAGCAATTTATTAAAGCTGTCGAATCTTACATCAGACACTAAAATACTTAATTATGTATTTATACGGAAATTAACGCGATCACGAAACAGGTATTAAATACCTCTGAATTAAAAGACGTTTCGGCCAGGTTGCAGGCTGACTGTTATTGTTCCAATGGTATAGTGCTTGACTCGTATATCATGGAACGGGAAAGTTTAAAAGTTACTAACATAATTGGCAACTGGAGGTAGTTATGATTCATTCATTCATTCAAGTCAAATTGTCATTGTCATTGTGTGTATAAATACCATCTCGTGGGACCATACTACCACCGTTTTAATGAGTATGTATGTATGTATGAGTATGAGTCCTCATTAAAACATTGACTGGCGACATATCCCGCGACCCATAGACGTCCCAGGCGACGACGGGCAACATCCAGTGTAACGTCCAGGCACTCGTATTCTTAGTGGCGGGTGACAAGGTCGCGAGACAAAGGTAGTGAAAACGGGGCATAAATCTGTGACATTTTTTAACAGGTGTTATAAATACGACTAGGTCGTGTTCTCTTGTGTCACTTTTGTATACATGTGTACATCATATTTTTTTTTAAATAATCCTCTTTTTTTCTGAAACCACAGTGCCTAAAAAAAGGCGGCCTACCATCGCATATCCACTACGTCGTAATTATAATCTTACACCTGATTATAAACCGCAGTCAGAACAAAACAACTACATAGTAATTCGATATATTTAGTTACCTTTTATAATAACTGTGTAATTATTTTAACATATGTATTCAGAATAGATTACTTGACACCTAATCCATCTACAATTCCACAAGTACATGTCAATATCATCAAGATATCACTAAGTACATATTATAAAGTAAAGTCCCCTGCCGCGCCTGTCTGTCTGTCTGTTCGCGATAAACTGAAAAACTACAAAACAGATTTTCATGCGGTTTTCACTAATAGATAGAGTGATTCATGAGGAAGGTTTTGATATATAATTTGTACCCGTGCGAAGCCGGGGCGGGTTGCTAGTTATAATGATTACTCAGTGGTCAATACACCTCAACTGACACACTCTATGTTCTATTTAACTTACGTGTTTATTTAATTGTAAGTCTGAAATTAGATTTATCATCAAGTTCTCGTACAGAATTTTAACTTTAACTGGTGCATAACTGAAATCTTCACAAAAAAAGGTAAACAAAGTAAACTTAGTGGGTGTTTGCATAAAGTGTGCCAGTTAGATGTAAGCGTCGACAACATATGTTAAAGGTCTACTCTCGAGGTTTATAGTTTTTGATTTGATTTGTCATTACGTTTGTTTTATTTAAATTAATCCCCAGGCCTCCTTCTTGACTCTCTTCGTGTACAAAGTTTATCATTTGTTGCAGTTGTGCTGTGCTTTCTGCTATCTGGCTTATGTCAACAGCAAATCTCAAATGATTCAAGTCGTTGCCGTTAATGTTTTTACAGACTTTATCCCAGTTTAACTTACTGATGATGGACTCTAGCACCGCTATGTAAATACTTGACTAAATAGTTAGCGAAAGCGGGTCTCCCTGTCGTACATCTCTTTTTATTTGATAATTTCTAGCCTTACTTTACATGTAGTATTGTCACAGTTGTTTTCAGACTTTTACTAATCCAGTGCTACTTCTTGAGAAAGCAGCGCATCCCATGTTGATGAGTGGTGTAGTGTATAAACAGCTTTTTGGTAGTCGATAAAAAGCATTTATTAGCATCTCTAGCGAGTGGATATAGTCCATTATTGAGAAACCTCTTCTGAAGCCTGCATTTTCAATAGTTTCTTTATACTTATTCTAATTGTTTTCTTTATTATTGAGGCAAACAGTTTGTTCAAAGAAGGAAGTAGGCTCATTGGTCTGTAATTGCTTATGTTATTAGGGTCTCCTTTTTTATAGAGGAAGCTGATGTGCGACTGCGACCATTAGCGAAGAGTACTTTTGATGCTCAGTATCATATTGAACAGTCGTGTAAGTGGTTTTACTGGATAGGCACATCCTGCTTTTATAGCTTCATTTGTTATCTTGTTGGGGCCGGGACTTTGCGCTACTTTTAGAGACGATCACGTCGCATTCATGTAGAACTTGTTTTTCATCAGCTATGTCTCCTCGGTAGGTTACGTAATAATTGATTTTGAGTACTATATAATTCTTTATAGAAGTCCGTTGCTATTCTTAGTACTTCTGTCCTATTTTATGTATTACTAGCAGCGCCCCGCGGTTTCACCCGCGTAAGTCCCGATTTCTTGGGAATATCAGGATAAAAAGTAGCCTATATGTTAATCCAGATCTCCAGGCGTCTACATACCACTAGTTTTATCGCAATCGGTTTAGTAGTTTTGGCGTGAAAAAGTAACAAACATCCATACATCCATACATCCTCACAAACTCTCAGGTTTATAATATTAGTAGGATTTGTTGTGGTCCTCAATCCTTTAATCCATGACCTGTGCTTTTGTAGTTCTCTGTACGCTCTTTCGCGCTACCTGTGGTGTTAAGATTTTTTTTCAATTGTTGTTCTGGCGTGACCCAATTAGTCTTGAATAGTCTTGATTAATACATCTGTTTATGAGTTTGTAGAGCACTTTTAGTTCGCCTGCATTTTGTACTAATTGCCTTCTGTTAATTAACGCCTATATGCGTGTATATAGACGATAACGTGTAGATAACTTACACTCTTTTTGTTATTATGCTAGATGAAGACTCATAAGCTATTTTCAATATGGTGTCTATTGCGTAACAGATTTTATCGTAGCACTTCTGAACGGTTTCGTAGTCTCTCCTTCTCAAGCAGGCACACAGAGCTGCCTATATCCAAAATCTGTATATTCTGTATGTTTCTGTATAGTTTTGTTAAAATGCAGTCTATTTTGTTTTTCGTAGCACCGTCTGGAGATAACCAAATCCATCTTCGCTTATCTTTCTTTTTGAAGAACGTGCTTATTATAGCCAAGTTGTTCTCGTAGGTAAAATCAATGAGTCTATGTCCTCTAGAGTTTCTGTTACCGTATCCATGGTCCATCCATGGCTGATTTTTGCGTTGAAGTTGCCCATGACTATTATATTTCCTGATAGTCGGATAGCTTTGTCACCTAAGCCTCCGACTATCAGAAAAAAATATTTATACAATAGTATATTGTATATAATAAATCTATTATAGAATATGAGTATACTAATTATGATTATGTAGTTCTTCCTCACTTGAGGCTTCAGTTGGAGCGTACACTAGAATTAT
This sequence comes from Euplagia quadripunctaria, assembly GCA_963859945.1. NCBI lineage: Eukaryota > Metazoa > Arthropoda > Insecta > Lepidoptera > Erebidae > Euplagia > Euplagia quadripunctaria. The sequence continues at coordinate 8,963,982 of OY982568.1, forward strand.
GCTTATTTCTAGTTTGTTTATATTTAACTTAAGTAGCACAACCCTTTCAGATACCCTTTTAAGTTTTCTATATGTTTTTTGACTATAAAATCAACTCCACATAATCCGAGCGGCATTGGCAATCGTCATTAATGCTACTTTAATCCTATAAAGTTATTGACAACAGATATTCTGTCATAGTGAAAAAACTAGAGACCTAAAATTTCTCTGCGCTTTTCGATCGCTTCACTTAGGTAAGCATTGGCTCATTTTGAAACAGTCAAACTATTGACTGGCATTTAGTTTCTGGATCGTATTGATAAATCTAAGATTCGTCACCTATCATAATGTCTGAGACAAGTCTGGTGCCATGATGATGCACCATACTTAGCTATCCTATCATGGCACCATTCCACGTGAGCCTGCTTCTGAGCGTCGGTGAGGTTGTACGGTATGATACGTAGCGCGAAAGTATGCTCCTCATGCAAAGGTGCTCAAGTAACACATTGTGAACGCTTCTTGAATCAATCTTTAATGTGTACTGCAACTTTTGTATTTTAAATCGTAAATGGTCTTATTTTTAAAATGCAGTATAATCTGCCAGTCTTCCAAACATAAAAACTCTTTTTCGCAAAACTTTCTGAGTAGCCTGGTATTGTATTCATTCAGTCGCGTTCCTTTTCATGTAGTATGACGTCACTGCGATGACGTAGCGGTTATATTGCTTCCCTGATTTCTTGTAATTGTTTATAATTTAAGAGTCGAATAACTATTTCCTGACGGTAATAACTAAAAAACAGTAACCACCGTTTAGTTTAATATACCTAAAGACACTTGCAGTTTTTTCAATAACCCTGTAATGAAATCAACTAAATGTATTTTATTCATAAACGTTACAAGGGAAAATATGTGACGGACAAATGTTCTATTTAGATGTAGTCTTAGTATACAATGGTCCCGATTCTATTGTACACTCGACTAAACTAAAACGTGACTTAACTTCTTCATATGAAATCAACCCTATCTTCTTTGCAACAACGTCTATTTGTTACTGGCATCTATTTCTCAGCGCCACTAAATTTCACTAAAACCTGTCAACATATACTCAACTTTATTTCCACGCAGCGAGAGTCCCCATTTATTCAAATGCCGTATAATTGCCGTATAAAAACTTGTTCAAAACGAACTAAGATGACGTTATTTTAATCGACACCTACGAAGACGCTTACTAAAAACACAGAGCAAAAGAGATGGCATTCAACGGATAGCGGCTCTCGCTACGTGGTATTAAAGTTTATTTAAGCGTGTCAGACTTTAGTCGACAAATAAATTGCTTATTTTGATAGCGACACATGTTACCTACTTCTTTAAATTTGAAATAAGACCTTGTTTCAAAGTGGACAAGGTTTACATTTTGTATGAGGAAAATTTAGTCAATTATAGTCAAGAGAGTAATACAACAGAATTGACACCAATGTCAAACCAAAGAGACTACAAAGTGAATGAATTCAACACATTCTTGTATTGTGCAATTAAACAAATAACACAGTAGAGAGCAGCAAGCAATAGGTCATACACTGAGATATAAAATAAGAAGATAATTAAATAATTAAATTTAAGCAGATATTTGTTTCCACGTGTAACGTGTACGCGAATGACAGTATAATCAGTGTGACTGCACTGCATTTTTGAATAAAAAGGGAGATAATTTATTTAAAAATAAATGGGCAAAGACAAAACAGTTAAATACCTTTTTTTCCTCTATTTATCAACCGATTTTTTGTGTTACCTTTAAACAATTTGGAAATATTTTTTTTATTATTATCGAATTTAATGAATTACGTTCAAATTCCAATCTCTGGACGACCACTTTTTCATTAAACGTGTGATGTAAGAACCCTCTATAATTTAACTAGTCCATTTAGATAACATACCTGCAACACAATTAATGTTTATCAAACATGATATGAATAGCCCGAGGGCTCCTAATGCAGCAGTCAGCGCCTAATTAATCTATGTGTGCATTATACAGTCATGGGTTGTTTTGGGTGGCTTATAAATCACAATGGATTAAAATCCACGTTGGAGAAGGGAACACAATTCTGAACAATATTTTACAAATTTTTATATGACTTACAATGACTGACGTACAAATGGTGATATAAACGTCACTTTCCATCAGGTGAGTTTGAAAACAAACGTGTCCGGATGATTTTGCAGGAACTCTCATCATACCTGGTACTCATTACCGATAATGAGACCTCTATGTGTGTGTAATATGTAGAGTTAAAGATTTTAAATCCATAAAAACGAACTAACTTGTCAGTGATGTTAGATTTTATGGAAAGGAATGAACAATTCCAAAATAAAATAATATGTACAATTTAAAATCTTTAACTTTAAACATTTCACCTGCTTTTATGAGAAACGGAATTTAAAATACCTGGAAATTGAAACGGTATGACCGTGTATTAAACGGATAGTTCTTTTAAATTTTTAGGGTTCCGTACCTCAAAAGGTAAAAAAAAGAACCCTTATAAGATCACTCTCTTGTCCGTCTGTCTGTCCGTGTGTCACCACAGATTTTCTCAGGAACGGGTGGACCTATCAAGTTGAAATTTATACCAGATACTGAGGTAAAATTTACCTTCATTTTCAAATTCTGCTTTTTTTTAGACTTTTCCCTTTACTTGTGCTGTAAGACCTTGCTTTTAACCAAAATTGACAATTCTTTCTTTTTCTCAGTCAACCGGAAGTACCCTATAGGTTTTGGGTCGAAAACCTATAGGGTAGGTACTTCGCATTTAACTTGAAACATGAAATTTGGTAAGAAGCAAGGTCTGACAGCACAAATGAAGGAAAAATCCGAAAGTCGTTAATTTGTTGTCATATCACATTAAAAGTAAGTTTTTGTGATTACAAAGTTATATTTTGCGGTTGGATCGTTTACTTTGCCGTACATCGCAACCGCAAAGTTAAGTTTGTCTTTCGAAAAAGACCGGCAAAAGTCGTTGAAAATTGATTCCCGAGATGGACGTATACAGGTTTGTTTGCACACTTGTCCGGTTTTGTTTTGTAACTGTCTACTAGAGTCATTCCCATTCAGTGATTTAAGTAAGTGTTCCATTGTCATATACACCCTTCATATATAATATTTAATACTAAAATGGCTAGTAATGGCATCTAAAGATAATTTGTTTTCATTTACCTTATATGTTGACTTTTAACCTTTAATAGATAATGTACTAGGCTAAGTATAATGTTACCAATCGCTTAATTTATAACTAACTTCTCCGCTTTTAAAGGTCGTTGCGTGCTGTTAAATAACCTATGTTATGGATCTCAAGAAATGGTCTACCAAAGACAAATAATTTTTCAAAAATCCTTCTTTTAGTTCCATAGATTAGGGTGTTCAACAATAAGGAGGGTTCCGGATGTCGTAATAAAGCTGTTCCCGAATCCCTCCTACTTAAGGCGCAGTACGGCACACCGTGTGGTTTTAGTCGGTTCGATTCCGACACACCGCCCCACCGAAAACCCCGGTGGGGTGACGGCTCGAGGGGTTTCCACACGCACAAAAAAAAAAAAAAAAAAAGGGTGTTCAACAATGAAAAAAACTCTTTCAGGTTTTTTATATTAGTTGGTATAGATATTGACTTTAATCTTCTTTTCTTCTATTGACCTTTTATTTCTTGAGCAGTAGGTACCTATGAATAAAATTATAAGAAATTAGAACTGTTTAACACGGCATGGCATCGGGATATCTAAACATTTTAAACATATTAATTTTATGTTTAAATAGCTACATTATTTATTATTGGCTGCACGTGCACGTGCCGTGCAAATATCGGGATAAAAAGCCTATGTATTAATCCAGGTTTCCAGCTATCTACATACCAAGTTTCATCGCAATCGGTTCAGTAGTTTTTACGTACGTACGAAAGAAATTTGTTGAAAAAATTATCGTTACTAGAGATCGCGTGGTGGTCGAATTACGACCATGGTTTATTTCATTGGCCAATATTACTTGACCTGTCATTGTTTAGACTTTTGTACCATGACAGGTCAAAATATATACTGAACACTCATAGCTGTATGTCCCCGTTTTTGCATTTTTTTTAACTTTGTAGCAAATATTGTTCAAAAATTTTAGCATTCGTCACTTCTTCTCTGTATAAACTATAAGTGTGCGAAATTTCATACTTTTCCGTCCGCCCAATTTTCGTAAAAAGGGATCCAAAGTTTTCGCTTCACGTATTAATATATAGATAAGATACAATTACTTTGAAAAGAAACAAAATTAATTCCGTCTGTCCTAAAAATACAATAATAACACTTCATTTTCATCTTGTTCTAAACAGTATATTTATGTTTAACGGAAAGTTTTATAGTTAAAAGCAACTAGGTACAGATAGCAAAAAAGAACGTTATCATGTAAAAAATCTAAAATACCTGAGACTGACACTGCTTCAGAAAATATGTATCACTACATATTATAAAACAAAGTACCCCGCCGCGTCTGTCTGTCTGTCTGTTCGCGATAAACTGAAATATTACTGAACGGATTTTCATGCGGTTTCCACTAATAGACAGAGTGATTCATGAGGAAGACTTTGGTATATAATTTGTATCCGTGCGAAGCCGGGGCAGGTTGCTAGTAAATGAATATATTGTAGTAATAAGTTCCTTGAACACTTACATATTTATTCCTCTACATGAAACAGATTGTTTGTAATTTTGGAATTGTTATTCGTCTTTCGTTTATTGTAGCTACATGTTTCTAAACTTATATATAAGACAATCACACTATGAAATTTACTTCAAGTTTTTACGCTATAGTTATGTGCAAACGCTGTTGGGACCTACTTCTAAATACCCGGTCTTTCTTATCTAGGAAGTTAACGCAGATATATTACCTTGTTGGAGTAGTTTTATGGCGAAACATCGCGTCGGGAAACCGGTTCTAAGCTTATTTTATCACTCTCATTCACACAAATGACGTAATATAGAACTGAAGTACCAAAGCTAGTGCTGTTTAAAATAAAACCGGTCGTTTGGAGGCGTTATTTTACAACAGCTCTAATGGAACTTTTGGAATTAAAAAAACGCGTGGGGTCTTTGGGACACCCGGTTGGAACGAAGTCCCTTTCGCCATATATAAATATATTTAACGGATTGAATAAGTTGTATCAAAATATAGTAAATATTGTAAAAACCCGAAGTTAAAATTGCGCCATCTGTGAAAGTTGCCAGAACTAATAAATACAACCAACATCAAAATACAGTAGTATCGCGCAGAATCCACAGATGCGTAAATAAAATAAATCGCAGTCAGCATTTTTCGTTGCGCTAACACATTATTCCGTTTCGCTCCTTAGAAAGAGAGTTATTGGATTACACCATGGCTAGCAAAAGAAATATAGTTACGAAATTAATTGTTGAGTATACATATAGAAACACGATCCGTGTAAAGAAATCACATTAGTTTTAGGTTTCTTTTAAATTAATTAATACGCAATATTGAGTCAGATTTGCAATTGAAATTTTAATGTGCTCTTTAAAAAGTATTAAATGACATTTGCTGCTGACTGTACAACTAGTTTTTTGTTTGATAATGTGAGTAAGTATTTATTTGCCTTTGGAATATTCCTGAGAACATTATTAAATTTGAATAATTCCCGATAATTAACACGTAGAAACCCTTGTTTCTACTATTCTAATGGCAAATAAATACTTTAACCCTCATTAACAAACAAAAAACTAGTTGCACAGTCAGCAGTTCATTCATGTCGTACCACACAGTAATTACTTCAATTCTCTTATGTTAAGCGTCTATTAAAACGGAGATCAAACGGTATTTACAGTTACACATTAGACATGACGAATAATGAACATACCACCAAAACATCATTCATCATCAGTTTTGCAGTAGAATATCTCCGTACAGTGCATATGTTTCAGTAGGACTGATATAATCTCTAGTGATATAATTATTATATACAGTAAGATAGTTATATGAAAGCGGTTCATAACTATCTTACTATGATTGTAGCTATGATACGAAAACGATCTAGTAATATAATTATCTTACTAGAGTTATCCAGAGAAACGATTATAAATACTTAAATATTTTCTTTCATTTGAACAACCGGTTACTCATTTGAAATAAAACTGTCCGATGTTTTTTTTTTAATTACTCTATTCAAGTCACAACCAAAACCAACAATGTTATAGGTAGTCATTCAAATAATGAACAGCGAAGCGAGAGAATAACAATCTGTTTTTATAAGGCATAGAATCAACATAAGTAAGTACTTCTTAACATTTTCTACATAATAAAGAACTATCTAACAGAGTAGTACAATACTTCTATCGTATTCGTTTAATCTTTAGCTTTTTTTATGAAATTATAATAACCAAAACAAACAGTGTTAAAAGTAGTCAATCTAATGATTGACACAAATCGTTAATAACAAAAAATAACTAATTATATTCCTAGATCGTGCTCCTTGTAGGATAGTTATGAACCGCTTTCAAATAACCATCTAACTATATCACTGCCATAACCACCTTACTGCGACACACACATGCATCGGTACGATACACGCCCAAGAAATCACCCAGTACATACATTTATTTTTAAGTTGTAACAAATAACAAATGCATTTATTTGCGCCAAAATGTAGTGAGTGTAACGCTCTGACACCGACGCGTCAGGATGCTTTACCCCTTGATAAAGGTCCCCCATCGAGTCCGAAACTAAAACTCGGTCATCCCGGAATTACACGTAAATGAAAACGCATATACAGTTATTTTTCCCTGCGAAATCCCTGACCTGGTTGGCAGTAAAGTTATTTTCATTACCATTATTATCATAATGTCAACTACAACAATATGTCATAGTTTGTTTGCTACCATTCGATAAGGAGTTCTGAACGTGTCGTCAAAGCAGGATGTTGGTAAACATTGACAAAGGGAATAATTTGAGGTTTTTTCAGACTTTCTTTGCATTTCATTTTTCTTCACATTGCATTTAACTCATTTTACCAAACTTTGTAAGAGTAACAAAGAACCTTGTAATAGTAAACCAACGATATCACCAAAAAGTAACCTGCGGAAAGGTAAAATGTATTTTTTTTTATGTCCACCTGATAGAAAAAAGAAATATGTTCATTTATTTAAGTTTAAGTTTTTGGAATGTTTTTTTAGCAACTTGTGTCTACTCTTTAGTGAAATATAAAGAAGCGTTGTTAAGTTACCTTAATTAACACTATAGACATAAATTTAAAAAAACATGCATAATTATATTTTCCTCTATCATGTGATAAGTCGATTTCATTTTGACTACATCTCGTATCTTCATCTTAAGGAACAATTCGTCAGTAAACGGCCATAAATACGGCAAAGTATCAAATGCAGTTGTTCCTTTTTAATTCGAAAATTGAAATGAACATATCATATCAGAAACAAAAAAGAAGAAAAAAAAAGCAGGAGCACTATGTCTCTGTGTTACCGAATGAGGATTATTTACATATTAAGACCTCGTTGAAACCACAATTTTGATAGCGGTATCATGAAAATACAACAATCAATCATTTTATCTGTTGTTTGAATACGAGTGATACAATCTGGTGGCGAATTTATCATTGTTCAGACAGATTTCACTGCTATCTGTCTAACTGGTATTATTTATACTCTGATACGAAATAATAATCGTATCGTATCGCGTAATCTACATTTTTATAATGTTACTTATTTGTCTGTAAAAATCAGTTGCCGATTTTTTTTGTATTAAGTTGCTCTTCTGTTGTTAGTCATAGAAGTATAAAGCTGTGAGTGTTAGTAAATATACTTAGTAAGGAGCTAATCAAATACCAATTAAAATCCTTTAAAACAGCGTCACCGCCTTCTTATAAAGCCCGGTCTGATTGAGGTCTGCAATGAAAATTAAAAGTTAGTTGGCTACTGAAAAGACATTTGTGAAGATTTAACAACAACTACAGAAAATAAACATTATTCTTTTGTGTCTATGATATACAAATGATACTGTAATATTTTAAGACATATTACCCAGTGCTATCTTGATTTAAACTGAACTACATGTTTTTTTTGTATACACTTTGCTGGTTTCCGATAATATCGACGTAATTCAAAATTCAGTCGAATTGAACTAAGTATATCAAACGATCATAAATCTTTGATATTTTATGATGAACACGTTTGTTAGAAAGCGACATGTTCATTTATATATTTAGAACAAAATACTCTAGCGGAAATCACAAAACATTGCCATTCTCTAGAATCAATAATTATTGGTTCGAGCGATTTGATTGCTCGAAACGCAAACAGAATATAATTCTAATGAATTATCTGAATATTGTGGTAATTATTACAGACCAACCGATAAACTTACGGTGGACCTAGGCTATCTATCAATTACCCATTTAGTTTGGCACCGACTTCAAACAGACCAGTAAGTATCTTCGTTTTGTTTTTTCATGTGGAAACCTCCACAAGTCATCACCTCACCGGAGCCAAATCCCTATTATTTCAAAAGTGTCACATTTATGTAGACTTTACAATTAAGTTTGAAACCGATTATTTTTCACTTTTCAGTGCCCTTTCTTAGTGATTTTCAAAGTCGGTTTAATTTTTTTTAAAGTGTTTATGTGCGAAAAAATTCAACATTTTGGTAATTTCGCTTATTTCCTACCTTATGGGCTTACCTACCTTGATGGGGCTCTACGTCTATTTGAATGCCAAATGACATATAGCTATAAAATTTAAATTACTTCTGAAACATGTAAATATTTTGAAGGACGTTAAATATACTTATACATCTTATCAACTGTAATAAAGAGCCCGTAAGACAATAATGTTTTTATCAACTAAACACTATAATCGTTTAAATTTGCATTTGTTATCACATTTTTTTTTCTCTAAATACATGACCGTGATTGGAACAGTCACTTTCACTACATTCATGGGGTAGGGAGTTTTTTTCGGCGTGCTTAGGTATGTATTTAACTACATTATTAAAACCATTACTCCACTACTCACAGTTTACAAATAAAATTCTATAAAAAGTGCATATTAGTATAAACACCATCTTGACGCGAGTCTGTTTCGCCTTTTAGGTTTTTTTTTAAAAGTAAGTCGGATAAATGATTTATATTCTCAGTCAAAAGCAGGCTTTAAGTTCACGCTAGTACGAGGCCAAAATCTATGCTGTCTCAGCTGTTCTCCGCGCTGAGTGGGAGGTTCAGATGAAATTATTTCAATAGGTATTATAATAAAAAAATAATACTTAAAATTACCGTGCTTAGATTTTGTTCGTGGGTTTTCTTACACCTTTTACTAGTTACTAATATTCTAATGTAAAATATTTAGGTTCCCATATACCTGGAAATTAAGTCACAATCTATATGTATTTAAAAAATTGTTTCAGTTTCATAGGTAAAAATGTGATTGAGTAACAAATATCTTCAGCCTCATAGAAAAAACACATTTTAAAATTTTCAATTTGCGGGACATTTAACAATTTTTCTTGCCAGATAAATATTTTTCGTGGTATAAGTATTATTTGTCAGCCTGATACGTTCAGTATTCACTATATTTATTCAAGAATAACTTTTACTTTTTCTTTTTCCAACTTATCGTCACCGGACAGGCTTTAACCGACTTTAAAAAAGGAGGAGGTTCTGTGTTCGGCTATATGTATTTTTTTTTATCCATGTATTGTTCACCGATATTTCCGTCATCAATGGACCTTTTTATTTTTTTTTTGTTTGAACGGGTATGCTCGTAAGGTGATCCTATTATCACCAAGTCCGGGTCTGATGATGGGATCTGAGGGAAAACGATGAATACCCTCAGAAATTAAGGGCACATGTAGTGTATTTGTGGATTTTTCTTCAAATTAAGCAAAATTGACGTTTAAAGTGATGTAGTTTATTGTAACTAACCGAGTAAAAAAAGGAGGAGGTTCTACATTTCGCTGTATGTATATTTTTATAACTTATGCAATCAAGTGTGTTGCTAGATAAACTAACAATCTGACCACATTGTTTAAATAAAGTATCGGGCTTACGAGGCATGCCTATTAGGTGTTGTCGTTTGAGGAAAAAACACAACTAGAACCTTACAGTACTTCTTATTGTTTTTCAAAGTATTCACCACGTAGTTTAATACAGTTTTCCATTCGCTCGAATCAGTTATTAAAACATTTATTCCACTCCAAAGTAGGCGTGTCCAATATGGCTGACTTGAAAGCGTCGACTGCTTCTTCACCGGACTAAAACCTTTGACCCCGAAGATTTTTCTTAATTTTAGGAAATGTAAAGAAATCGTTAGGGCTTAGGTCAGGACTGTACGGAGGATAGTCAAGAATTTCTGTTTTCCTGCTTCAAATATTGAATCGTTTGACGAGTGCTGTGTGAGCTTGCGTTGTCATGGTGTAGGATGATGCGTTGCTTTGGGTTAGATTTCCGAAGTTCGGCGATGAATTGTGGTAAACACACTGTGATATACTATTCTCCATTAACCGTTCTACGATCTTCAAGTGCAATCGTCGCACCATGACCGTTTTTTGCAACGAACGTGGCCACCATCTCAATTGATGTGCTTCGAGAGCGAACAACTTTAGTCGGCTTTGGCTCGTCTTGGATGACCCAGATTGTAGACTGTTGTTTAGAATCAGGATCGTAGGCACAGATCCAAGATTCGTCACCACTGAAGTGAGTTAAGCCTTTGAAGAGTTTTCTTACAGCATCTGACGCGGGCCGCCTCTTGATCGTCGGAAAGTAAATGCGGTATCCAACGCTTACAAGCTCTTCTTACACCAAGCGCCTCGTGCAAGATCTTTTGAATGGTTGTCCCCGAAATGTCCAATAACGCTTCTATCTCTCGATATGTCACGTGACGATCTTCGAGAATGAATTGTGTCACAGCAATGGTGTTATCTTCAGTAAATTCAGATTTTGCACGTACTTCACATGATTTGTCACTAAAACTGGTATGCCCCCACTAGTATTCTAAATACCAGCGTTCGACAGTCCGCAAACATGGGGTTTTATGAAGCGCATAACGGTCGTTAGGCTTATACTTCTGGCTGCAGGCAGTCCAAACTGGTGCTGAGAAAAGTCTCACTACGTTTAACTTGCACACTGTTCAGTCTTAACCAACTCGACATCCAAAAAATTTGTAGGAACCATTACGCGCCATTTGGATCTAGATCGTTCTCTATTCACCATCAATGCAACAGATAGTCTTCTTTGCATAGGATGTCTCAACGCGGAGGAAATAGCTGCTTACGGTATTCTTCAGTGCAAAAAAGTGGCCACATAACTGGCAAGAATACTCGCGGGTGCGAGGTTGCTTCTAGAAGCCCGTAATCGCTTTAGGATGTTTCAGTATATCTGGAATTAGTCTAGGCCAGCTCAACTAGCCACCGTTATCTGTACGCATATTGATTTGACTTCGAGTCTAAATACGGAAACAGAACCCTCTACCAATTCTTTATCCGAAGCTGCATTAAAATTAAAGTTAGAATACGCATATTTCTTGGCCTTATAACTTTCAATTAATTGCCTTTTAGTTATCTGCTTTATTATCAGTTTTAAATCTGAGTACCAAAATATATACAAAAAAAAAATACAAAGAAAAAGACTAGACATACGATCTCAAGAAGTCAAGTAATCACTTTCCAATGGTAGTATGGAAATAAAAACAACTAATGCAATATTAAAATATTAGAATCAAGCATTTCAAACTTGGAAAATTGAACCTAAGCAAATTGAGGAGACTTGACCATGAAGGGCGAACAAGTTGATTATGTTAAGATGTTAAGTCACGTTGTTGATTTAGCTCGCTAAGCTCTATAAAAACTTGTTAGTCTGTGCTATAAATAGCCAACATATTAGCAACCAAAAAAACAAGTATAGTTTTAGGTTTCGGTGTTAATATTATGATTTGTTTATTAAAATCTTGTTGGATGCAACAAAAAAACACAAGTTTAACAAAAGTTTACGGAATTCTTTGTATAAAAATATTTACAAAGGAAAAAATATATACATTGACTTCTATGGCAATAGAGATATTGATGCTGAATGTAATAATGCGGTTGTAGACTTTCAAATCAAAATAGTTAGGGCCAAAACATTTTAACGTAAAGTCCCGTACGTATAAAATTAACTGTGTTTATTTGTTTCTATGCGAAAGCCCATCCTATGACCCATCCATCTTGTTCAAATGCCTATTTTCTTTTTGTTTCCTTTGCTGGATTTTACGGTCCCATCAAAGTTGAAAAATAAACTTACATTTGTTTGTAGGCCTTGAAAACAATTAACACACTACTGAGGAAATGATATGAAATGCTGACCAATCATTTATTTATTTATTTATTCTCAACATCGCTATCGTTATAGGCTAACCCTAATGTGACAGTGTGGTCCTTAATTACTATAACATATACCAAACATGGTTACTTTTGTGAACTCATTCAGAGAACAAATAAAAATGTCAACATTTTCTGCCACTTTGTTTAACGTAACTAGAGTTCTCGTTTCCTCGAGCTCGAGCTTTGCTCAACAAATTTGTTCTAGCACACGGTACCGCTAGTAGAGTAGACTAGATAAGTCGGTAACCATGAAAGTCAACCACATTCTTCGGTCTGCCACCTTTAAACTATAAATGTACTATAACTCTAATATACTTTAAATACTCAAAATTGCCATATTGTTATGAAAATTAAGATAGAAAATGCTATCCCAAAATACAGTTTTATTCACAAACATAATAAGTATAAAAATGTTTACAAATGAAAATGAATGACATCAAAAAATAAAAACAAAAGAATACAGAATACAAAAAGCATGTTAAAGAAAACAATAAAATAACATGCAGTTTCTGTAAATGATGCGTTTTTGATGTGTGTATATTAAAAAGTTTTTACTACCTGCAGATGAAATGCCTGCATTAACAAGAGAAGTAATTCCATCTCCGATTTTGAAAGTTTTATTTCTTTGTCTTTTAAAGACCTATTTTTAAATCTTTTATGATTTTTTTATATTATAGGGGGTAAACGAGTTGACGGGTCACCTGTTTGTAAATGACTACCGCCTCCCATGGGCACCGGCAACTCAAGAGTCACAAGTGCGTTGCCGGCCTTTAAGCCCGGAGTAGGGGAAGGGTGGAAGAAGTTGAGAGGGGATAGGGTCTCCGGTAGCCTCGGTAACAACAGTGTTAAAACACTGTTGTAGACTAATTGTACGATGAAAATGCTTAATATTAAGTTATGTACGCAAACGTGAACAATTTTTTTAACATATAATGTATAACAAAGTTTCTATTTGAATAAAGTTCTAAACTGTTCAAGCTCAAACTTTGTATATGGCTTGGACTTTTAATATAGAAGCGTATACTTTGGCCTTTTTTGGCGTATTTTGGCAACTTAATACACTTTGGTGTATATAGGGCACACTGAAAGTTCTGCGCTCCTGGCAGCTCATAAATGTTTGAATTTCACATTATATTTTTTAAACATAAGAAACTCAATCATTGATTAAAAACAAATTGGCGGGAAATCGCGTGTGAATTGTTATTATCACAAGTTGAAGTTCAAAAATGGAATTAAGGTGAAATGATTTTAAGGCGGTGATTTTTCATGATTATAAAAGGCCACTGACTCCGCAAGACTGCACTGCTCGTCTTCAAAATGCTTTTGGGAAGGAAGCACATCATTTGAGCATCGTAAGGCGTTGGTACGCAGAATTTGATCGTGGCCGTGTTTCTCTCCATGATGAAATAAGTGGAGATGCAACTGCGATCACTGAGGAAAATGTGGCTACTGTCAGGCAACTAATTAAAGAAAACCGGCGTATCACCTATGAAGAGATTCGAGGACATTTGGGGATTGGCATGAGCCAAATTCAAAAAATCTTACATCAACATTTAAAAGTTAGAAAACTTTACTTGCCGCTGGATTCCTCATGAACTTACCCCAGAGAAAAACGAACTCGTGTTGATTGGTGTAAAAAAATGTTGTTAAAGTACGATCGGACGTTCAAATGCTGTGTATGACTTTGTGACAGGAGATGAAAAATGGATATATTGTTACATGCCGAAAAGAAAGCAACAGTCTTCTCGTCTCGTCTTGCCTCGGGAGAAGACTTGCGTATCTGGCTAGACGGTTAGTAAAAAAAAATCAATATCTGGACCTCGTACGGCAAAGTATATGTAAGAAAGCTACAGACTTCACCACCGATACGTATAAACAGCGAACAAGATTTAACCAACCCTATACTTAAATGACTATTCCTGGTCAAGTTTAATATTTTGTTATTTTGTTTCTTCTCTAAAATTGTCTTAAATTGTTCTAAAATTACTAACCAAACACTCAAACATCGCTATCAAACGAATAAAACTTATGTGAATATAACCACACGGTCACATCCACTACACAAATTTTATATACCAGGCCAGGCCAAAACATTTTAACGTAAAGTCCCGTACGTATAAAATTAACTGTGTTTATTTGTTTCTATGCGAAAGCCCATCCTATGACCCATCCATCTTGTTCAAATGCCTATTTTCTTTTTGTTTCCTTTGCTGGATTTTACGGTCCCATCAAAGTTGAAAAATAAACTTACATTTGTTTGTAGGCCTTGAAAACAATTAACACACTACTGAGGAAATGATATGAAATGCTGACCAATCATTTATTTATTTATTTATTCTCAACATCGCTATCGTTATAGGCTAACCCTAATGTGACAGTGTGGTCCTTAATTACTATAACATATACCAAACATGGTTACTTTTGTGAACTCATTCAGAGAACAAATAAAAATGTCAACATTTTCTGCCACTTTGTTTAACGTAACTAGAGTTCTCGTTTCCTCGAGCTCGAGCTTTGCTCAACAAATTTGTTCTAGCACACGGTACCGCTAGTAGAGTAGACTAGATAAGTCGGTAACCATGAAAGTCAACCACATTCTTCGGTCTGCCACCTTTAAACTATAAATGTACTATAACTCTAATATACTTTAAATACTCAAAATTGCCATATTGTTATGAAAATTAAGATAGAAAATGCTATCCCAAAATACAGTTTTATTCACAAACATAATAAGTATAAAAATGTTTACAAATGAAAATGAATGACATCAAAAAATAAAAACAAAAGAATACAGAATACAAAAAGCATGTTAAAGAAAACAATAAAATAACATGCAGTTTCTGTAAATGATGCGTTTTTGATGTGTGTATATTAAAAAGTTTTTACTACCTGCAGATGAAATGCCTGCATTAACAAGAGAAGTAATTCCATCTCCGATTTTGAAAGTTTTATTTCTTTGTCTTTTAAAGACCTATTTTTAAATCTTTTATGATTTTTTTATATTATAGGGGGTAAACGAGTTGACGGGTCACCTGTTGGTAAATGACTACCGCCTCCCATGGGCACCGGCAACTCAAGAGTCACAAGTGCGTTGCCGGCCTTTAAGCCCGGAGTAGGGGAAGGGTGGAAGAAGTTGAGAGGGGATAGGGTCTCCGGTAGCCTCGGTAACAACAGTGTTAAAACACTGTTGTAGACTAATTGTACGATGAAAATGCTTAATATTAAGTTATGTACGCAAACGTGAACAATTTTTTTAACATATAATGTATAACAAAGTTTCTATTTGAATAAAGTTCTAAACTGTTCAAGCTCAAACTTTGTATATGGCTTGGACTTTTAATATAGAAGCGTATACTTTGGCCTTTTTTGGCGTATTTTGGCAACTTAATACACTTTGGTGTATATAGGGCACACTGAAAGTTCTGCGCTCCTGGCAGCTCATAAATGTTTGAATTTCACATTATATTTTTTAAACATAAGAAACTCAATCATTGATTAAAAACAAATTGGCGGGAAATCGCGTGTGAATTGTTATTATCACAAGTTGAAGTTCAAAAATGGAATTAAGGTGAAATGATTTTAAGGCGGTGATTTTTCATGATTATAAAAGGCCACTGACTCCGCAAGACTGCACTGCTCGTCTTCAAAATGCTTTTGGGAAGGAAGCACATCATTTGAGCATCGTAAGGCGTTGGTACGCAGAATTTGATCGTGGCCGTGTTTCTCTCCATGATGAAATAAGTGGAGATGCAACTGCGATCACTGAGGAAAATGTGGCTACTGTCAGGCAACTAATTAAAGAAAACCGGCGTATCACCTATGAAGAGATTCGAGGACATTTGGGGATTGGCATGAGCCAAATTCAAAAAATCTTACATCAACATTTAAAAGTTAGAAAACTTTACTTGCCGCTGGATTCCTCATGAACTTACCCCAGAGAAAAACGAACTCGTGTTGATTGGTGTAAAAAAATGTTGTTAAAGTACGATCGGACGTTCAAATGCTGTGTATGACTTTGTGACAGGAGATGAAAAATGGATATATTGTTACATGCCGAAAAGAAAGCAACAGTCTTCTCGTCTCGTCTTGCCTCGGGAGAAGACTTGCGTATCTGGCTAGACGGTTAGTAAAAAAAAATCAATATCTGGACCTCGTACGGCAAAGTATATGTAAGAAAGCTACAGACTTCACCACCGATACGTATAAACAGCGAACAAGATTTAACCAACCCTATACTTAAATGACTATTCCTGGTCAAGTTTAATATTTTGTTATTTTGTTTCTTCTCTAAAATTGTCTTAAATTGTTCTAAAATTACTAACCAAACACTCAAACATCGCTATCAAACGAATAAAACTTATGTGAATATAACCACACGGTCACATCCACTACACAAATTTTATATACCAGGCCAGGCCAAAACATTTTAACGTAAAGTCCCGTACGTATAAAATTAACTGTGTTTATTTGTTTCTATGCGAAAGCCCATCCTATGACCCATCCATCTTGTTCAAATGCCTATTTTCTTTTTGTTTCCTTTGCTGGATTTTACGGTCCCATCAAAGTTGAAAAATAAACTTACATTTGTTTGTAGGCCTTGAAAACAATTAACACACTACTGAGGAAATGATATGAAATGCTGACCAATCATTTATTTATTTATTTATTCTCAACATCGCTATCGTTATAGGCTAACCCTAATGTGACAGTGTGGTCCTTAATTACTATAACATATACCAAACATGGTTACTTTTGTGAACTCATTCAGAGAACAAATAAAAATGTCAACATTTTCTGCCACTTTGTTTAACGTAACTAGAGTTCTGGTTTTCTCGAGCTCGAGCTTTGCTCAACAAATTTGTTCTAGCACACGGTACCGCTAGTAGAGTAGACTAGATAAGTCGGTAACCATGAAAGTCAACCACATTCTTCGGTCTGCCACCTTTAAACTATAAATGTACTATAACTCTAATATACTTTAAATACTCAAAATTGCCATATTGTTATGAAAATTAAGATAGAAAATGCTATCCCAAAATACAGTTTTATTCACAAACATAATAAGTATAAAAATATTTACAAATGAAAATGAATGACATCAAAAAATAAAAACAAAAGAATACAGAATACAAAAAGCATGTTAAAGAAAAAAATAAAATAACATGCAGTTTCTATAAATGATGCGTTTTTGATGTGTGTATATTAAAAAGTTTTTACTACCTGCAGATGAAATGCCTGCATTAACAAGAGAAGTAATTCACAGAAAGGTCACAAATTATGAAAAAAAATCCCAATCCTGCTATGGATCTTTCACAAACCCATTATCTTCAGCAAATAATGTTAATAGCTTTTTTGCATCTGTTGGTAAAAACCTAGCTGATAAAATACAAGTAATTGACTTACCAAAGATAACGTATGTGAACTCCCATCCTTCCTCGTTCGCCCTATCTCCAACCTCCGAAGAAGAGGTTCGTTGTCTCATACTGAGCCTAAAGAAAGTTAATACAACCGGACGTGACAACATCTCTGGAGCTTTCCTAAAGCGATACCATCAGATTTTAGTACCTCCACTAACATATATTTTTAATCTCATGATAAGTACTGGTGTCTTTCCGAATGACTTCAAACTAGCTGAAGTAATTCCTATCTGTAAGAGTGGGGACAGAGCCTATGTAATAACTATAGACCCATCTCTATTCTTCATGTAATTTTAAAATTAGCAGAAAAACTCTTAAATAAACGATTAATCAATTACCTAGAAGCGCAAAACCTCTTATCTAAATCCCAATTTGGTTTTAGAGCGGGCACCTCAACTCATGAAGCTGTTCACGAATTAACGGATCATATTGTTAGCAAATTAGAAAATAAGAAAAAAGTTATAGCTATATTTCTCGACTTAGCAAATGCATTTGACACGGTCTCTGTCCCACTCTTATTAGAGAAACTAGAAAAACTAGGCATACGCGATACACAACACAAGTTATTTAGCGATTATCTTGCTGGTAGATACCAAAGAGTGAGAGTTGGTGATGTTACTAGCGGGGATCTACCTGTTGTATTTGGGGTTCCACAGGGCAGCGTGCTCGGCCCGACGCTCTTTCTTACCTACATCAATGACCTGTGCAATCTCTAATTGAGGAATGGCAAAATCGTAACTTTTGCTGATGACACTGCGTTGATCTTTCATGGAGACACCTGGGAAGATACCTTTCACTTTGCACAAATGGGGTTCAACGCGGTGTCATCATGGCTTAGGAACAATGGTCTGACTCTCAATGTTGACAAAAGAAAATATACCATTCGCAATAAAAAACTTACCACCTAACACACTTGTACATAAATCTATTATAGCCCACACCTGCCTAAACTACCACTCTTGTTCATGCAATCACCTAGAACGTTCCACACTTATCAAATATCTCGGTGTTATGATAGATAGCCCTCTAAGCTTTAATTATCATTTAGACCTTGTTTCATCTAGAACACGAAAATTAATTTACGTATTTAAAAATTTGCGTCACATTGCGGATAAAGCCACAATTAGAATGGTCTACATGTCCTTATGCCAACCCATATTGTCTTACTGCATCTCAGTATGGGGGGGTGCCTGCAAAACGTCATTGATGAAGGTGGAAAGAGCTCAAAGGGCAGTTCTGAAGGTAAGCCATTCCCTACCTTTTTTGTACCCGACAAGAGACCTCTATAAAATTTCTGATGTCCTGACTGTGCGTCAACTATATCTGCTAAACATTACACTCAAGCAGCATACCTTACTCCCCTATAATCTCTTACCTTCAAATAAACGCCTGAAGCATAAAGTCTGTCCTGCAAATGAAGATAGACGGTCGACATCCTTTGCTGGCAAATTCTTTGGCTTCCTAGGTAGATACATATACAATAAAGTGAACCTGAAATTGCAAATATATTCACTAACAAAATATAGCTGTAAAACCACTACCTCTCGTTGGCTAAAGACCCTTAGCTATGAGGAACCCAAGAGCCTATTACTAGTCCCATCTTGAATAAAATTATAATGACCTACTTCAAAAGTGATGTTTTACTTACCACAACATCGCAGAGATAGCACCTAAACATTCATCCCCACGCACACACTCACATTCGCACACACATGCACACTCACACACACACACATACACAAACACACATATAAACCCACATACTCATACCTAAACCCCCCCACACACACACATTCTCATTCACTTAACATAATAATAACACTGCTTTCTTTTATCTACTAAGGTTACACCTGCTTTAAGAACCATGCTGTCTAGAGTTAGGAGAGGCTGGTAATTTGTAATACAGGTCTATTTACCTAGTACAGATACCAGTCTCTCACGCAGACTCATATGTAACATAAACAATTAGATTAAGAATTGTTAGCTGTAACCATATCTGTGTGAGAGAGAAATAAAGTTATTATTGATTATTCTGTATAAGTGTTCGAAGGTGACATCAAACCAAAAAAATTAAGCTAGGCAAGAAACGTAGGCAAAAAACTGATTGCGTTTTTTTTTCTCCTGGACGGGTCCCGCCTGCGCGATCCCACTTGAAGAACAAAAGACAGTTAATGCTGAGTGTGGTACACCACCACATTTGTTTGCCCAGTGTCTTTGAAAAAGTTAGGGAAAAACAACCAAAAAGTCGCATCCTATTGCACCATGATAATGCTTCGGCGCACACCTCGAACAAGACAAAGTCATTGTTGGCTTCTGAAAAGGTAGAGCTAGTGACTCATCCCGCATATAGTTCAGACCTGGCACCATTCGATTTCTTTATTTGCCCAAAAATTAAAGATTTGGTCAGAGGTATGACATTTAGCCACCCAGAACTGAATACACAGAATGTCCCCTCATCCATCCAATAAGAAAATGCTGAGTCATTCGAATAACCTTCCTATAGAACATGTTAACAACTAGCAACTAAGAAACAACAACAACGTTTTAAATAACCAACAACAAAAAACCACGAAAATATCTTCCCCAAGCCAGCTGGTCCCATGGGGGAAAAGACCAAAATCCTCCAACAAACAAAACAGAAGTAAAGAAATCAAATAAACCTTTCAAAATTGAGATACTCAATGTGAGATTTCTCGAAACAGTGGAAAAATATATAGAATTGATATACTGTTTATAAAAAAATTAAAAAATGGTTGTAACATAGAAGAACAAAGCGACTATAATTGTATTCTGTTTCAAAGAGGAAACGCCAGGCCTACACAGAGTTAATTTTTTGATTAAGAAGGAGCTTGGAGTCTGTAATCAGGTTTAAATGTATTAGGACCTTACGTGATAACTAACTAATAATTATAATTATGTTTATCAGATGCTTATTAGTAAGCTAAACAATACGTTGGTGATCACGTTATATCTGAACGATTTGCAGCACAGAATATATAATTGCTTGCAATAATTATGATGGATATTTTGACTTAGTCACTGAATATGTACTGTTAATAAAAAGACAATTCACAAAAAATAGTTTTTTACGTTCGTGAAAATAAAAAATTGTGAAAGATAATATGTTAAAATATTTGTCAACACATTTTTGTTTATATTTTATATGTTATAATATAAAAATACATAAGATGACAATGTCGAACAGAGAAGTTTCTCGGCTCTCTGATTCCCACATATGATTTAGGTCATATTTACACAATATATTTGTGAAATCGCAAAGACGGTATTATATTGGTTTATAACTACGTCATGCTACATAGGGCCGCGATGGAAACCTTAAAAAGTATCGCCAAAAGCAAGGCGTGTTAGTTTACGTTAGATTTTTTTACAATTCGTTTCATGAGAATAAGTCTTTCCTCTCACCTTATTATATCTATCATACTAAGCTATAATCATCATCATCATCGGCCTATCACCGTCCACTGCTGGTCGGCGTTCCCAGGCCTCTCCCAAGAACCGCCAACTATCCCGTTCTTGGGCAGTCCACATCCATCCGCTGCCAGCCATCTTCTACAAGTCGTCGGTCCATCGTGCCGCAGGGCGCCCTACACCACGTTTGCCTAATCGCGGTCTCTATTCTAACACACGGCGGCTCCAATAAAACTAGTTAAATAATTTAAAAAATAATATTTTCTTGATAAAAAATATCATAAACTTGCATTTTTCCTTCCCTTTCAGAAGTTTTAGGTGTATATTCCTTCAAAACGATGAAGAGCATTAGCGAATATATACTAAATACTGTTACAAAGAACTGGTAGTTCTTTACGTTTTTTAAAAATAAGTTATTTTGACTCAAATTTTCAAGATTTTTTTTCAATGTGAATTGAACAGTCATGATGAAACATGAATGTTCAAATATAGTCGGGATCGTAATTCACGGAAGACTGGCCACGGGCAGTCACGACCCAGGTCAGTCTCAACCCGGTGCTTTGCTGGTACTGCACTTTAACTCTTTAGGCTCAGTAAGGCCACTCACGTAGGTAATACAAGCCTAAAAATAACGGTTTATATTTAAACCTAGTATCATTTCTGTTGGTCTATTTATAAATAATACTCAAACCTTGAGGCCACTTGAGTTGAATCACCTTTTTTGGAAGTTCACATTGTTTAACATATTAGTCAAACACACAATCCGTTGGTTTCAAGGTCGCAGTTGGCATTAAATCAACCGTTGAATATGATTACATTATTGAGCACATTAAATATGTACCTACGCTTGATTCATTCACAAGATGTTCTAAATTCTGTAAAATGACGTAAAATAAGGTTAATGTCATTGCATATTAATATTAACCTACATTGCAACGAGCTTGGAATGTAGTGCATGCGATGCGACGGCGAATATTAAAATATTTCCTTCATTTTATTTCAAAGCGTAATGCTTTGTCAACTTGTATTTCAATGAAATAAATGCTGCTGGCCGTATATATGCTCTTGTAATTCTACAGTAATGAAAACTAAAAGTTTTACTTTGACTCAATTTGACATTTAAGCGATACAATGTTCAGTCGTTTTGGTTGTGATTAGCGCATATCATGTTGTGTTTATAAATTCAATTTAATAATAAATGAACATTGGCTGTAGGTGATAAAATTTACATCACATTTTTAATTGGACTTTATTGTAAATTTAAAATAAAAAGAATCATTGTAATTGAGTTAGACAAGAAACTGGAACGCGAACGGATGTTGACAATTCCATGTTCACGAGATGAAATAGCCATGAGGCAATTGACCATAAAATATTACGTCATGCCTTCATCAAGTTGTAGTAAACAAGTTAAGAATAAAAAATATTCAGCAATAAAAAGTGTCCTTCAACTTCGTTACCATTTTTTGTTTTAAAATGGAATAAGACCGTTAAATTTCAAAAAATGATGTCCTAAAACTAAGTGCTTTGTTTTATTTTTAGTCAAGAAGTTAGAAATGCATGTCGGAACCAAGTCTGGACAAACACAACAAACATAACTAAATATAACTTATTTTTATAAAATCGATAGATGTAGTAAAATATAGTGTGACATAATTATTAGAGTGGTTGCGAAGCTTTATTGGGGAACTAGTTTTAACTAGTTGCTGTGGTCGCTGTCTTATCTGTTTTTACAAGTCAAGCCCGCGTCGTCTCCAATATTTATCTACAATACTGATTGCGTTAACCTAATACTTATTAGGTATACAAAGTTGCCATAGTGATAACTTGGTGTCTATTGCGATTTCTTTAAATAACGAAGAACGATAACTGTCATAATTAACTGGTTTGCAAGTTATTTTCACTAACTTAGTTATTTAAATTAAATATTAGTTTCATTTGCAGGTTTAAAAAACTTGTTTGATGCTTATTACTTTCCAATTACGTTTTTATTTAATCGATCGAAAATATAAAACAGAGGTAGATACTAAAGTTAAATTATTGGTGTTAACTAATTTACAGAATTTGCTTCATTTTATAAAGAATTTTATAAATGTAAACATAAGATCAAATATAATTTTGCAATGGCTTGTGATTTTCCTTAATTAATTAATTATTTGCTGTAATATATTTTATACAAACATAATTTGAGGAAAAGTGAGGTGTCCAAAATTATAAATTGTCTTATTTTACTTTATTCTTCAAAACTCTGGGTAGTTTTATCAAGTACTAACACACCAGCAGAGTCTGTACTGTGAGACTATCTAATGAAAGGTTTTATTGTTAAGGCTCTCTGCTTTCCTCTCTTTTCTTCTTTTCTCTCTTAGCTTTTCTTGCTTACCGTGGGAAAACCAAAAATGTGTCCTATACACACTTCAAGAGGAAATAAAACGTTACTTTATTATTTATTATACAACATGTGAAGACTGCCTGTAGTATTTTGAAAAATAAAGTTTAAATTTAATTGTAGACAAAAGAAAACAGAACAATCGGTCGTATTTATATATTATTATGATTTTCCAAAAGCGAGACAGAGACAATCTTTTATTTTGATTTCATATATCTTACTGTTCAATAAAAGTGTATCCATAAAATCTTGTGTACGCTATTAGACCAAACAGGATACAAGAGAGATATGGATGTGGTTAATAGGCACTTAAAAAGAAACTTACATGCGTAAATTTTACAGTACAATATACTTATTGTAGGTATTTATTTTTACTTAGATTAGTACCTACATAAATTTGTGTGATTCTGGCAAATAAAATGAAATTTTAATTTCTTTTCTAAAAATTTGCGTTTTACGCATGCCGGCTGCCGTTGACTTAGCGCCACTCGTTGACCCCGGCAGGTATGGTAACATGTATAAAACAGTTTATGCGATTCAAGGCCGACAACCTCGTGTGCCTGGTTGAGCCGCGATTCAGAGTTTAGTTGACAATATTCGCCATGCGCCGGCGTTGAGCACGCGGCCCGCAACTTTACAACCTTTAATCTTGCGCACAATTGATAAATGTAAAATACAATAAATACGATAAAGATTATTTACGAGTGTCACTGTACTTCTTACAGCCGTTGTTGTGTGTTGTGTGTAAAATATGTAATTAGTAGTGATTTGCAAGTGAATTCTGCGTTATTTTGTTGGATTATATTTTCGATACAAGTTTAGGAGAACTTTATGTGAGTTGCAATATGTAAACTAAGCTTATAATATTATTTTGTAGTGTGGTGGTTATTTTGTGTTGTTTCTCATTTATGCGAAACATAAACAATTGCGATTTAATTTACGTAATTGAAAATGTTGCTGGTGGTTTAACATACTTAATATAATATGATTTTACCTTCAAATTACCATAGTAGATATAGTTTATTTGTAAGTAGAAATAGGATGTATTAAAATTATTTATTGTTTGCTTCGAATATCTACAACATCTGCAAAGCAACACAACAGCTGCATTTATTTTGAAGGTATATTCCATTCATAATATTTAATAAAACGAAGTCATTAAATATTATTATAGGAAGAGATAGAGTTTCCAACGCCAATTACTTCATTGTTTCTATGAGTGTAGTTTCTTTGAAATCATTATAATTAAGTCTTCGGCCCTGAAAATAATTAAGAAAAAGTTAGGAGAATCATTGCTTGAAATAATGATAGCAAAATGTATAATCCTAAGGGAACGAATCAGATATATTGAGCAAATGTGCCGAAATTGTAAAAACACATTTAAATATCATAAAAAAAATGCACATTAATTTATCCACCTTAACGATTAAAGGCAAACTACGAGGCTAACAGTGCAAGGTGCTTATAACCCCAAAATATTAAACAGGGACGAATTACAACTACCGTTTCTATATCTTTTTATTTACGTTTGAACTGAGTTTTTTTAATTGTTATCATTCATAAAATAACGTAACGGACCTTGGTAATACATGATTACCAAGAACAAGCACTCGTAGCTTCGACTCTTTTAGCTATCTAAAGGTCTAGGTTAAAGATAATTTGAATTAAAAGTTGTTTATAACTAATTAAATACATCTATAGTTTGCGCACATTACTTGCTTTTTTTATGGTATAGGGGGCAAACGAGCAGATGGGTCACCTGATGGTAAATGACTACCACCGCCCATGGGCACCTGTAACTCAAGAGTCACAAGTGCGTTGCCGCCCTTTAAGGTGGGAGTAGGAGAAGAGGGAGAGGGGGAAGAGTGGGAAGAGGGGAGAGGAGAAAAATGGGAATAGGGGAGAGGGAAGGGTTAGGGTTTCCAGTAACCTCACTCACGCGGCGAAAAGCAATGCATTGCTTCACTGACGGTTTTCTGTGAGGCCGTGGTATCGAGCGGAGTCGAGCCGGCCCATACGTGCCGAAGCATGGCTCTCCCACGTTAACAGTATAAAGTATCGTCTCTATCTGATCTCTGTAAGTAACTTAATTAACGGTGTTTCAAGCGCATTACGTAGGTTCCGTGTTCCTTAACGGGTGTGTAAACCTGTTTTACAGAAATATTCACTGTATTTGTAAAAACTTTTGTCATAACATTAACTCCGCATAAATAATTCAACACTTTTTTACCTTCAATTGTTATTGTTATAATTGTCTGTAGTCGTTTATTTATCATTCATTAACATATACAATATATTTTATTAGCGGTGGTGGTGTAATGGCTCAGGCGTTGGACTTGCGATCAAGGGTTCGAACACATAGTACACTACCGCAGTGAACCCACTCCTAATAAAAGCATTTAGCTTAGTTGGAGGGGTTAAAAAATACTAGTAGTGTATGACCCAGACCACGTTGTTGGTATTCTTAATTTTAAAAAGTACCAATAAACGAATGACTACATATAATCAATTGCTTATAACAATAACCAATCAATAACCGCAGGTGTAGGTTGTATAACCGAAAACTATTAGGCTGCATTTTCACTAGAGTTGTCCGAAGTAACTAAGTGGTGTCCGAGAGAAAATGCACTAGAATGACGCAATCCTATTGGTGGATTGCGTGGTTTTCTAGTGTACTACATCGCACACTTGTAGTGGAACGCAGCCTTATCTAATTCTATAAAAAACCTAATCTATTCGCATCAGGGTGTTGCGAGCATCTCATCTCGCACTCTTCTAAGTTAATCTGTCAGGTTAGTTACAGGTTAAAATCGAGAATCTATTCACTTTTTCTTTAATATCTTTAATCGTTGGTTACGCTAAAAATGTTACTCTTTTTAAATATTAGAAATAAACACACCATAGACCGAATTAAAATATGAAACATAGCCCTACACAGTTTTTTTTGTTGTAAATTTCTAATCTTTTTTTTTGAGTTTCAAACTTTGTAAAGAAAAGTATAGGCTCACTGGTATTTATCACTCTAACTGGCTATCAAGACCATTTCTCTTAGAAAGTGGGAGAAGTATCATATTGAAATTAAGATCAAGTACCTAGGTCTATAGTCCTGGAGTAAATAAGCTTTTAAGTTCACATAATAAAAAAAAAACGATTGACTATGTTGCATAAAAGTCATAATCTGACACTCCCAACTTAATCGAAACGGTATTAGTTTATTTTTAATATTGAAATAGAGCTGACGCTTAATATGTTTAGCAAGAGGTTAATTTATAGTAATGTTACATTACATTGCAGTTGGGGAATTGACCGTGAAATAATTGAATGAACAGATGCATATTTGAATGTTTGGCGATTGCAAAATTAATTAATAATGTTTAGTGATAATTTTACCTATAACTTATGAAATTTAGTAAGTTAGACTAACGTTTTCCGTAATATAACTATCAACTATCCATGTGATTAAGTTTGTATTGAACACCTAGAGCGCGAACCTTGCTGGCGATAGTCTGTTATTTTCTCTCTCAAAATATAGTGTTCCCTTTTTTCATTTAAATCTTAATTTAAAATATCAAAATAAAAATACAATTATGCTTAAATAACTATTAATCATTTCACCGATATTACGTTTATAATATACTTGCGTACTAAAGTAATGTTGAGTACAACAAAGGCATGTAAAAGTTGTTTAAATGTATAATATAATCATATTACGTTATACATACACAAATATTAGAACTCTATATAAATGCGTATGAAGTGGATACACGTTGAGGGTGAAGCCATATTCAAAGGTGTTGTCGGCATAATAAGCAATAAAACATCACGAAAGTGTCATGCCTTTTTCTAATACGTCATTTTTGCAATCGCTGTAATTAAAAATTAAACACACCCTTCCATTGACAACCTTTATGTTTTGAAACCCATATTAAAAAAAAAATACATCCATACTTTTTTAATGTTTTTTACTGGTAATTACGTACTTCTTATGTATTATCGACACAGTACATTGCAGTAAATTGAATAGACGTGCACTCGAGAGCAATGAATCCGGGTCACATAAAATTAAAATCTGAAGTCACTAAATCTGGCCAAAAAAGGCTTAAATTGTGTTTAATAGACAAATAAATACTCCTTACATAAAAGTAATAAAACTTCTTGGTTGTTGTAAAGGTATGCCATCAAAAATGTGAAAATAAAAAAAAATTGGAACTACGAATTTACTGCATCTGTTTTGTTGTTATAGCTACAATGACAGCACATAGATAGCAAAAAGTACAATAAATTTACCTTTCAAACAAAAAAACGCATTTAAATTGGTTCATTCGTTTGGGAGTTACGATGCCACAGACAGACACACAGACACGTCAAACGTATAACACCCCTCTTTTTGCGTCGGGGGTTAAAAAATTGAGAAAATTGTAAAGTTGTAGAAAAATATTCTGACATGGGAGAGCCATGCTTCGGCACATATGATACCACGGCCTCACAGAAAACCGGCAGTGAAGCAATGGTTGCATTGCCTTTCGCCGCGTGAGTGAGGTTACCGGAGGCCCTTACCCCTCCCCTATTCCCGTCCTTCCCCTCTCCCCCCTTCCCCCTCTTCTCCTACTTCCACCTTAAAGGGCGGCAACGCACTTGTGACTCTTGAGTTACAGGTGCCCATGGGTGCCGGTAGTCATTTACCATCAGGTGACCCATCTGCCCATCTGGTTCACAAAATAAAAATGTATGTGGCGTTTTACTATTTTTGTTATCAAATAAAATGTCTGTAAAATGAGCTCTCCTTCCTAATTCTTTTCATTCCTATTTATCGAAAAAAAACCTGAATAAAAAAAAAATGTAATTTCCACGAATAAAATCACGTGCACAAAAAAACCCTAAAACAGATATTACTGTAGTATTTGTAAATAATTATCCATTACCACGTTATTTATTACTTGTCATCAACCAGTAGCGCACAACGCGTCATTCTATGACACGATGGGATTTTTCGATTACAATAAATTTTCCACACATATTCAAGTGATTTATATATTATATATTTCGACCGTTATTATATTTAGTAACGGTAATGTTAATAAGTGGTGGACACAAGTGGGGTATGACAGTTTTAATTTATATCATGAAATTAAACAGAAATGAAATAAAACCAATTTTGTATGAATAAAAAAAAAACAAAAACTGTGAATGAATATTGTCACAGTTTATTTTTTTCACATTTTCACTTTCAGCAAAGCACACAGGTTGCGTATTATTTTCCCAAATGAATATAATATGGCATTCCTCAAAATGGGGTGCTTGACACCCTTGTAATTTGCAAACATAAGTTTGTAATTTACAAAATTAAAACGCCCGTAGAGTATGGACAATCTTCCAAATATTGGAATATATTACGTTAAGCGAATTCTTTGTATGCATTTTGGATGTGAAATTTGGAATACTTAAATTGTATATATAGATGTGTAGGAAGCTAAAAATTTTAAATAATACATGTTACAAATTTTAAAAAATACGTGAAATCTACGATATCAACCTACACGTCCAGTATGTCTGTTGAAATGTCATAGTACCGAAAGCTTCAATTTATACTGGCCAATAAAATAAACTAAAAAAGTAATTTCTTAATCAATTATTATGGTTGAAATTCGACCACACTATTTCCATTGGGTCGATGTTGTATTTAAAGAGTATATAACTAAAAAATAATGCATTGAGCATGTTCAGCTTAGCGACTTTTAGTCAGCAATATGTCTGCTATCTTTGGATAAGCATCTTGTCTAAGAATATTGAAAATTTTTGTAAACCGAAGAATTATTATATCAGAGAGAGAGCGGTCAGTATAACCGAAAACGATTAATGGTTATAAACAACACGATGTTCGATAATTTCTTGTTGATCTAGTTATAAGGCTGATGTGGCTACCGTCACCAAAATAAATAAAAGAAATTAAGGTGTGATCAGAAAAAAACTAACAACATGTAACAAACAGTCTTACAACCACTGATATAAACTATGGAAATCACTAACTAACAGTAACTACCAAGTTGTTCGTACCACTATTCGCACTCAAGTCAATTGTTCTCGTCTTATTCCTACCCTTTTATAATCCCACTATTCGTTAATATTTATCAATCGACCAATAGTATTGTGTTACCGGTATAACCAGTCAAAATAATGTCTATTAACATTAAATAGTGAACTGTGTTATCATCTATTATAGTTTGTTTAATGTGACGACAACAAACATTATGTAGAAGCAAGTTTCAGAAGGATCAAATAGGAGTACATATAGGAATTAAATTTAGAAAGAAAATTACTAAAAGTTTCTTGCAGTTTCCAAATTGGGTACCAAAAAAAACACAGTATTTTATGTATGAAAATTAACCCTCGTTGAAATTCGCGTGGTATACCCCGCAGATGCCACATTTTAATTGTTCAGCTAAACTAAGATATGCCATTCTAAATTTGTTATAGTCAATGACAAATTCTCGTAGTACTTGAAAACAGTAATCTGAACAGCAATTTTATCACTGTCTGGTGGATATTGTTATGAAGAATCATAAGGTTACAGATAAGTTATTTCCAAGTATGTAAATTTTGATAGCTTAGTTGACGTAATATAAGATTTTATTGACAATAAACAGCTTAATTATATTCACGTGTTACTTTCGTGTTTTATATTATTAAATATAATAGAAATTCGAGGTGACATGAAGTTTCTAAATTTTATAAAAATACCGAATGAATTCTGTAACTTTATTCGTATCTTATCTTTGTGGTTTGTTGCTATATATGTATGTATTACCTCTAATGTAAATTATTTCATATCAAGATGGAAGATATGATAAATTGTCTAAAACTAACAGCTAGCAACTATATAATTATATATATATAAGCAATTTAATACCTATACATATATTATATATACGTATATTAAATTGTTTTTATTTAACACCAAAAGTCACACATCACAGTACAAATAGCAATTATAAATCATTAAAAGATTGTTAGTATGTTCCAAGGTACTGACTAAAATACTGACTCCCAAACTAGGCTGAACCCTGTATTTTGGGAGACAGTGTTCAGTCGTATTCGTAGTATTATGTAAGTATATTTAGTAGTATTTTATGATACGGAATATTTTTTTTAACATACGATATGTAGCCCATTTCATCAGCCGGCATCGGCATTAACAAATATTAATCATTGGAATTCACAAGAATTACTTGTTTATAGAAAAACGATAATACCGCTTAACGCTTTCAATTAGACATATTCTATTTTGCTTTAATCGGTTTTGAAGAATTCAGGATAAATATTCGATTACTACCGAAAAATTTATCATATTATATAAATATATTACTAGCAGCACCCCGAGGTTTCACCCGCGTAAGTCCTGATCCCGTGGGAATATCGAGATAAAAATTAGTTTATGTATCCAGGTCTCCGGCTATCTACATACCAAGTTTCATGGCAATCGGTTCAGTGGTTTTTGCGTGAAAGAGTAACAAACATCCATCCATCCATCCATCCATCCAAACTTTCACATTTAAAATATTAGTGGGATTATATTAGACACAGTACTTATACTTTAAATAACTAGAATTATTGTTATCAACATAATAATATTTACACGGGAAGTATTTGTTTTCTTCATTACCCTATATCGCCCACAAAGCCTTCATACAGGCCGCGTTTTGTAAAATTTAGTGTTTTGTAAGATTCAAGTAAAACAGTCCTAACACTTTTTAAAGTTAATAGTTGACCTACAAACCTACATTTTCACTTTTATAGAACTGGGTTATAACTTGTATTTATTTTAATTATAATCATCAATTACCATTTGCATCCTATACTTAAACGATTGGCGGATATTTTCCTTAATTAATCATTTAGGTAGCATAACTTTACCTTCAGAAGAAATATAAAATTAAACTAACAACAATGAATGCTTTGTACTCAGTATAGGTATATGTTGTTTTGTTTGTTTAAAGGCGCTAATCTCTAGAATAATAAGACAGATTTGAATAATTCTGTTGAATATTTGTATTGGATAGAGTAGGTATTCATTGAGGAATATTATAGGCTTCGTAACATCACGCTAAGACCCTTATGAATGGAGTAGTGACCATAAATGCAGATGAAACTGTTTACAATATTTACGGAGGGGGTAATATTCATTAGCAGGAGAACGTCTGCCGGAATCTGCTAGTACCTATCATGTATTATTCGAATAATTTAAACATAAACTTTTTCTTGAAAAAGTTATTACTTACTACTAGCAGTGCCCCGCGGTTTCACCCGCGTAAGTCTTGATCCCGTGGGAATATCGGGATACAAAGTATATATTAATCCAAGTCTCCAGCTATCTATATACCAAGTTCCATCGCAATCGGTTCAGTAGTTTCGGCGTGAATGAGTAACAAACATCCATCCATCCATCCATCCATCCATCCATCCATCCATACATACAAACTTTCACATTTATAATATTAGTAGGATAGTTGTATTGAATATAGAATCTTGTACAAACTGTTTAAAAATGATTTCGATTGAATCGTAATAAACGGTCTTCACGTTGTAAAATTATAAATAGCATACTCAAATATCTTAATGTCAACCAAAAATCAACTGACTTGGTAGTGACATACTGGTGTACGTGTATACTCAGGAAGACAGCAGGGAGCTCTGTTCTAAACAGGGCTGCCAGATTGTATAATTGGATACAAAATTCGTATAATTCGGTTATCTTTTGTATCCTGTTTGAATAATAGATTGCATTGTATAATTGGATACAATGTCAAAGTTAAAACACCTTATATTGAAATCCCCAAGGAGTGACGTACTATAGTTGTACAACACTGATTTTGTATAATAGTACGTGATTTTGTATAATTTCTGAGACTCAGCGGTATAAAATTAGCGGCAGGCGGCATTAAGTCCGCCTCATGCAATTTATCTGCAGGAAGTGTTATAAATAAATAAATAAAATAAAATAAGTTGTCCTTACTGGCAGCCCTGGTTCCAAACTTCACCTGTACTATTACGTTATAGCACTTTCAAGAGGCTGTGCCTTACTTATTGGCAAAAGGCATATCTTAATTGCTTACCAATAGTACTGTTGCTAGTGAAAGTCTGATGATATTTATATATATAACTAGCTGTGCCGTACGGTTTCACCCGTGAAGTCCCGATGCCGTGGGAATATCGAGATAAAAAGTAAAGCTTATATGATAATCCAGGTGTCCAGCTTCATCCAATATCAACAAACAACAACAAACAACATCCATACCAAGTTTCATCGTAATCGGTTGAGTAGTTTTTGCGTGAAAGAGAAACAAACATCCATTCATTCTCACAAACTTTCACTGATTTGTACTGAGTATATATGTATATAATTTGTTTAGTAGTGACATACTACTAGCAAACCTGTTCATTAATTAATAACAAGGATAGAATAAGCTACTATATATAATATGACTCGCATATTATTGGAATTTACGCGATTATCTATTAGTTTATGTACCTTTAACTGTCGCGTTAATACCATAGCGCGTCACCAAGTAAGAATGGTGCCAATTCAGGGCAAGGCAAGATATTATTAGACTACGGTGGCCTATCATCCAAGTTGTGGGTTTCATTTTTAATATCGCAACCTTATCGAAATGACAAGTAATCAAAATATAAGTAATGACGTCACAGGTCAGCTTGAGTGGACATCTCACTCACTGAGGGTAACTCACTGAGGGTTCCGGGGGTTTTACGTGAATCACAGATAGTTGTTTATTTACTTATTTCTATAGTTATGCGTAACATAGAATAACATAACTTTAAAAGACAAGTCTTGTTAAGAAAAGAATTATCGCAATCGGAACACACCGTTAAAAATATGCGTGTTCCATCTTTACGTTGTATAAAATAAAACAAAGTCGCTTCCGTCGATTGTACGCTTGATCTTTTAAACTACGCAGCGGATTTTAATTCGGTTTTCATGTTCAGTTCAGTTTCAATAGATAGAGCGATTCAAGAGAAAGGTTTATTATAAGTATAGTTTTATATTGTTTTGTGTTAATTTGTATAATGATGTGACCATAATTTTTCACCACATTAGCATCTACATTGCATCAAGTGTTGTAAAAATTAACGCTGAGAGTCGAGCGTTGAGCGCTGAGTCGACGCTTTTGAGCGTTAAAGACTTGAGCGTTAAACGCTCAGGCGTTGAACGCTCGCGAGCGTTAAGACTCGCAACTTAAACGCTCGAGCTGCCAGCTCAAGCGTCGAAGCGTTCGTTTTAATTTTTCATTGTGGGTATATTTAATAAATAATTATTTTGACTATTAGAATATTGTGACAGTTACTTTTTGCAAGTAGAGTAGTTAGTCATTCAGGGAACAGTTATTACTAGTGGCAATAAAAATGAGATCATGGAAGTTAGTGATGAATTATCGGATTTACCTAAAAAAAATATAGAATAACAAAAACATATTTTTATTTGCTGTTCATTTTGCTTACACAATTAAAAAATACTAAATAATATTGTTTTTTTCTTTTAGATTATAATAAAATATAGTTTTGGAATAAAATCATGTAGTATATACATGAAATATGACATAAATAGCAATAAATCTCTTTTAAAATTACTTGTACGCTTGACGCTCAAGCTCGACTCGAGCGTCGAAGCGTCGAGTTCGACGCTCCGAATGAACTTTTTTTACTAAAACGCTCAAGCCACAGCTCGAGCGTTTTAGACCCGACTTGAGTTCCGACTCAAGCGTTTATAAACTGCTCGAGCGCCGACTCGAGCGTTTTTACAACACTAATTGCATCCGTGCAAAGCCGGGGCGGGTCGCTAGTAGATATATTATATAAGAAAAAATACGGATTGATTTGAACCTCATCAGTTTTTTCGTCGGTTTTAAATACTTTGCTTTTAAATGACTTTGAAATACTGTGTAAGTCAGAGTGCCATCTGCCCAATAATACAATATCACATAATTTTTTTTTTATAAATGAACAGTATTTGAATAATCAAATGGTTTTTCAGTATTCTCCTATCTAGAATCCTTTATAGCTAGTATTTCATTTGTACAGCAACTATGTATTAGGTTTTCTTTGATTACCCTATAATGTAATACAATGCAAAAAAAAAATTGTTCATTTATAAGAAACCTCTCAATAGCTGTTTATCTTGTACTGCAATGTTGTTGGATAAAAAAGTTGAAAAAATGCTTGTAGAAAATTATATAAGAATGTAATCGATAGATATTTATTTCCATCGAGAGTAATATTTTTTTATCTATTTCAGACAAAAAGAAGATTTGTTGATAAAAGCGTAACAACTATCAACAAAATGGAAGAACAGGAGGCGCAGGTGCAGGCTCACAAGCTTCTTGGACAGAAAACTCAGATACCGCAGCG
Organism: Euplagia quadripunctaria; assembly: GCA_963859945.1. Lineage (NCBI taxonomy): Eukaryota > Metazoa > Arthropoda > Insecta > Lepidoptera > Erebidae > Euplagia > Euplagia quadripunctaria. Next base: position 8,999,008 of record OY982568.1, read on the forward strand.
GTACGACAATGCATACACAAGAGCTCTTCGATCTTGTAAGTATTGTTGATCAGTATAGATTCTTCTTTTATTCTTCTATTTTGGTTCTTCTTCGCGTTGTCTGTTAATAAACACCAGTTGGGAATGTTAGTTACTTAAAAGTCACCAGCGACTGCATTTAAGAAGGAACAAATTATATAAATACTATCTACATATCTGGTTGAGGACAGTACAATGCAAGGATGAACAATGGAATGAAAATTTTTAAAGCTAAAACAAAGAAAAAAAAATGGAAAAATCAATATTTAAAATATCATAATTGTGTCTATATTTAAACATTGCTAAAGTAAAATCATTGCTATATCTTGCGACAAGAATTATCAGAAAAGGTGAAGAACCTATTAATTATTGTTCTGTTTATATAAAAAGCAAAAATTCAAGAATCATGTTTTGGGACTGAAAATTGTAGTATTCAATATTATTAAATAGGGAAATTAGTTATTTCCCTTAACAAGGTATGTATATTTGTTTTAATATTTTGAGTTTTGCCCGTGTTGAATTTAGCGTCTAGCGTCGAGTAGTGGTGATATTTATAAATCTGTTTTATTGGTCGGTAGGTATTGAAATAATGAATAAAATTGAAATATTTGAGTTAGCTCCATTTAGATCTAGATGTGCGATATGTGCATACTTCTTTCCTTATTAGTGTACAAGTCGCCAAATCCCGGCATGAACTGCCTGCGTCTATTTTTCCAGACAAATAGTAGTCATAGAACTTTCAAGAGTTGTGTGAATAAGTTTCTTTTGGATAGGCGTGTACCATCTTGGTCTTCATCATCACTTTCCATCAGGTAAGATGGAAGACAAACGCCTAGTCCGATTATCAATAACTAAACAATAACAGGCAACCGTAACAGTACAACGGTCACATCTACTCTTTTACATAAATGCTTTGATAAATGACAATATTTAAAATTTAATCAAGTAAAATTACACTGTGAATTTGCATACATACTGTGGTTCAATAAACATAGAACGATCTTAAAGGAATTTCTATTGGTCTCATAGTACAGTCTAACAGTCGACGTCAAAGTTCAATTATGATTAATTTGCAATCAATATATTATAGATATTGAACCAAAGTGAAGTCTAAAGTTAGATAAGACACACTGCTTTTTGAACAAAAAACAGTCGTAGGACTGCACTTCAGAAGTGAAAACATAACTTCACAATGTATTTGCAGATACATACACACACACACGCACATCTGTATATATATATAATTAGGTTAAAAATAAAAAGTGGGTAATAACATGTCTAAATGTATACATAGGGTACACTGGAATTTCTGCGCTCCTGGCCGCTCATAAGTGTTTGAATTTCGAATGTTATATTTTTTTAATTATAAGAAACTCGGCTCCGTCTTGCGAATTTTCAACCAGGTCACGTATCCTGACGCGATGTCCTGACGCGAGTTTAACATTTTTTACCCAAAAACGGACAAGTGCGAGTATGACTCACGCACCGAGGGTTCCGTAAACAAATTTGTCAAAAATCTTCAAAAAATTTTCCCGTTTTTTTTCGAAAGATAAACTTTGCAGTTCCTAGATGTACATCATAGTCAAATTTCCAACCGCAAAATATAAGTTTGTAATCGCAAAAATAACTATTAATGTTATGTGATATAACAACAATATAACGACTTTCGGATTTTTCCTTTACTTGTGCTGTGAGACCTTGCTTATTGCAAAATTTCATGACTCTATCTATTCAAAGAGTTCCTAATTCGAAATTTAAATACATTTTTCATCGGCTGCTTTTCTTACTGGCCTAATCTAAAAACTTTCAGTGTGACCCACGTATAGCGTAAAAAGTAAAAGTAATGGAATTCAGTTGGCGCTCAAAGTTAAATTTAATTAATTACAACATATATTTTATTTTTCATGTTGGTTACATTTTTATAATATTATTATGTTTTCGATACTAAGCATTTGCGAAATACATTTGATTCCATTTGTTTAGAAGTCTTATCGGTCACAGCCTAATTGATACGAGTAGTCACAAATGAAGTTCATCAAGCGAATCATCACACACATTCATGTCTGCTTCGTGTATTACATTACAGTGACCTAGTTTATATTACAGTTGTATGAATCAGCGTGACCACAATATGTGCTTATACGAAAACCACGGTCTCACATACCTGTATATAAATAGACTGTACCTACTGTACTAGTACCAAACAGTATTCACTTTTTAATCATTTTTATACATTTATTTAAATAATTTATATCTCATGGTTTCCTACATGCAGACGCGAATACATTTCATCCTTCCAGGTCATTATTAGACAAAAATCTTAAGAAAATTTACAAATCTTTTAAAATACACTGTAAATATCAAAATCCTTGAAATTTTGTAACGTGCTTTCAGTCATTTTGCAATTGATATACTTTTTCTGTGTCAGTACTGCTACAGTTTGATCTCGATGGTTGACATTTTATGAAATTCGTTGATAAGCTTTATTAACGTGTGATGCGTGTACAGTGCCACTACTGTCGACACAGCCTACATTATGTATTTTGTACATAGTACAAATTATTGTGACATTAATATGGGATACACTTAAGGACGTATATTGTACAGCAAGCTTTCACCATAAGAGCTACTTTGTAGTCCATATGCATTGACAGTTGTTTACTGCATGTGTTACTAGGAGTAAGGTTCAACAACAAGATGGTTACCACTCGAGCTTTTGACCTTATCGCATTATGAGTGATTTAGGATATCTCTACGGGAATATTATTTTTTAAATCCAAAATTTTTTCGTCATTAAACTCCTGCAGAAATTTTATTCATCGTGGGTAATTGTCGTAAAACATGATATTAGTTAGATATAAAGAATATTAGTTATAGGATAACTAGCAGTACAGAAATAGAAAACGTATATCAGTTTCAAAATGAGTTTGTTTTTAAGTTACATCTCGATGGCAAAAAATATATAACCTAGGCTAGATACAGAACGTTAGCATACAACAATGAACAAAATTTGCAGTTTAGTATTCGTCAGTTATTGCTGCTATACGTGAATGAAGTAGGAATGTAGGCTTAATATTATATAACGGTGTAGGTGTACGTGATATAATCTGAATTGGAATGCATGCTAAAATAGCAAGGATTATATATATATCAAACAAAAACCGATCCAAGACATAAATAAAAACGCAATAACATTATTTCAGAAGAAACTGTTAAAAACTCAGTAATTTTAATGGTATCGATCGCTACCACTAAACACAAAAAAACTTAAATTTTTGTATGAAAACATATTTGTAATATCATAACATATTGTTACAAGCTGGTTTTCGGGATTAGATATGTACACCCATTTGTTACGATATAGACACAATTTATTTAAATAATTTACAATAAACTCAATAGTCACTGTTAACAAAAATGTTAACAATAATTGTCACTAATATTCGCTTGTACCTAACTACCTACTCTTCGCTATTATCGTACTTGTTCACTTGCTGTTCGCAAAACTAGAACTCAAACCACATGCCGGGGCATTTTTATACCGGTGACCTTATCTTATAGAAAGTTGATGAACTTCCCGAAAAACCCCTCTGGAATCTGGGAGACATTTTATATACATTCCATTAGTTAAATTAATCGTAGAAAGATGGTGCCACCATCTTAATTTGGCGAAGGCAATAATATTTTGTGTGAAAAGATACTTGTAATATTATTGAGTTATGGTACTTAATGTAAATTTAACAAACATATTAATAGTACCACATAATGCATAAAACCCCAATTGACTTAATAGACTATAACTTCCTAAGACTGGGTATACAATTACACTACTTACAAAACGAATTAAGCTATATCATATTACTTCATATTATGAGCTTAATTAGGTTTTGTCTAGCGCATGAACTCGACAGGTTAACAACTGACCTTTCATTACCTAATACATACTTCATATATCGTGGAACAAGGTAAATGCAAAAGGTGCACGAACATACACGAACAATAGCATTTCTGCACATCTACATGGTGTTTTCAAAGGTAATATATTTGAACCGCAACTGTAGTTTAATTTAAAACGTTATCATAATTTTATTTTATTTCAGTAAAATCTGTCTAATAAGTTTAGATATAATTTGATTTTGAAATTTGATTAAATCGTGTAAAAATATAGTTTCACCAATAGTTAATCAAATTATCAAAAACATTACAGTTCTCCAAGTTGGCGGTGTTATTTAACCGACTCCTAAAACGAATAGGATGTCTATTCGATGTATTTATATATTTTTTTGTATATTAAGCAATGTCAGTTATTATTATCCTTTCATTCGTATAAGAATGGTGGTGCTGTCTAGTGATCTCCCATTAAATTTTAAAAAAGTAATTCATACCCTAATACAAATTTTGTTTCTAAGACAAAAAGATAATTACTAAAATAAGTAATAGGATATATATTTTTTTAATTCTTCTTTGACCAGCCTTACCCGTAGTTAATTAGTATGATACAATATCAAACACCAGTGCTCGTTGTACTCGAACAAGGAATCCGGCGGATACGAGAAGAGATTTATGCGTCGCATCACTCGCGTCGCCAGTCATTCTCCTTAAACTCTGTTGTAACGAGTACAAATAGCTTCTTCGTTTAATGATAACTCCATACCACCCTATTTTTACTATCATTGTTTTATCCTGAACAGTTTGGCATGACTTGTTGTGCTATTTTTTATTAATTCAGAATGATTATGATTAATTTCACTCAACTCATGAAAGAAACGGACTCACCTGTATATTTAACAGGGCGCTGCTTTGTACTTTCCACCGACTTTCTCGAACATTGCAAAAGTAATACGCAGCTGCCTTATTATTACAGAGCTGGACGAAGTTTTCCGAGTAACGTTACTCGAGTAATTTCAAAGTTTGCAAGCTATTTCTGCTAACTATGACGATGTACCTAATGTTATAGTAAAGAAGTTAGAAGGCTCGCAAAATTTAGTACTGATAATACTATGGAGTGATTAGGTTTACTGCACTACAAATTTATAGTAATATTATAAATCTGAAGAATTTGTTTGTTTGTTTACTTAAACGCGCTAATCTCAGGAACTACTAATTTGAATTGAAAAATTCTTTTAGTGTTGGATAGCCAATTTATCGAGGAAGGCTATAGGCTATAAAACATCACGTTACGACCAATAGGAGCGAAGCAGTGACCATAAACGCAGGTGAAACTGCGGGGTCGGCTAGTTATTTTATATTTTTTTAACTATTGCACGTGCAACTACGTAATATGTGAGTAATCAAACGTGATAACATTTTCAACAGTGATTTTCACCGATAGTCTGCAACGTGCTAAGTGTGCCTACCATGGCATAATTTAGAACAACATACCTACTCAAGCGATCTCATTATGACTTCGAGATAGAGTTTGAGGAGTTCCGTTTGTTCTTGTCATTCTCTCTTGAGTCTAATTTATAGTACTACATTTATAGTCCATGAATATCACTGATAAAAATAATATTCAAAGTAAGTAAGGAAAACAATATTAGATTTTTTGATTTTGATTTTTTAAAAGACAACTCCGGATATACGGATTAGGAATATTCCTGTATCGCGGGGAACTTCACTACCCAGAATCGGGACAACTATTTATGAACCACACAAATTTTTGTCCCGTGTCGGATTTGAAACCACAACACTCGGGGCGGCACACTATGGAAAATCGAGGTCTGTTTCGGATCAAAAATCGATAACTTTTTATTCGTCGATAAAGATGATTGAAATTTTGTACAAATACAGAGTAGTATATATGGCTTCAGGTGTTATACTTTTGTCGGGATTTATTTTAGTAGTATATGTTAAAAAAATTAACGAAAACAAAATGTTTGAAAAGATTACCTTTATTTTATTTCCTTGGTAAAAATACTATTTATATTGTGAATAAATATAATTTTACTCGTCTATTGTAAAGGAACAGCCCTATTTGCTGTATAAAAGTAAATTTCTCAATCCATTCTCAAACACCGAATCTATAGCCAAAATCCTAGCTGCAGTTTGGTCCAATAAATCTTAAAATTCAATATTTTTGCATGTGTATTTGTAATTTCCATTGCTGAAGATGGTGGATAGCAAGTCTGTTTGATTTCTTGTATTTTATAATATGGTGGGAATATAAAACAGTTCATTCTTTAGTTAAATTCCTTAAATACATATATTGTGCTCTCGTTAAATCTAAATCAATTAAAACACTCATGGCTTCTTGATCCATTAGCATTTTTTCTCTGTCTTACATTACCCATGAGATTCAAATATTAGGTCTTTTCATCACTATCAGCAAGCCTTAGTGCTTCCACAAGTCTTGCTTCTTGTCTTGCGTCTTAAATGTAATTTATATAAAATAACTACATTATAGTTAAGTTCAACTCATAAACTAATCAATAAACTTAAAAAAGTGTGCCAATAACGACATTAGTAGAAACGATTTTTGATAAACCATTGTTCTACCATTTTCCATAGTGCGGCGTAGTGGCGAGTTGACCATTGCGCCATCCGTGCAGTCAAATGTATTTGCATATTGTGGAACACATCTGTCTGTTGCATTCGAAATTAAAATTTACGTGGGAGTTCTTGGGTATAATTTATTGCAGTATACGTTATTGTAAAAGACGTTTCTATGTATCTATGTATGAGTATGGAAACGTACGGAGCGTCTGTATGTATTTCTACTGCAGTTACAACGCTATCTTGCATCACGTGGGATTTCTTTCAATTAAATTCTAAATTTTAATATATGAACTTTGACCCTCTTGTTACGCAAATTGTGACATTTAGCCTAGTTAAAGTTCAGATAAAAAATATTAATAATATTCAAAAAAGGGTGTAAAAAGCGAATATATTAGAAATAATAAGTCTTAGGTGTTTATTAATCCAAAAAAAATAAAACGATAATTGTTTTTATTCATATTGCCAAAGCGAAATACATAATGATCTGGCGTTTTTTAACATATCACTTTATTTATACAAATTCAAAAATAACTATTCAATGATTCCATTAGCTATTTTGTCAGCCTAGGTTGTTTCTTATTTTAAATATTTATATTTTTATATGAATAGCTTATCTAATTAAAAACAATCACTCGAATTTGTTCACATGTTAGTACCTCAGCAAAAAAGTAAAAAAAAAAATTACTTTTCATTTTGACAAGTACCTAATCAATTTCGGTTATACCTTACCATCGTTTTAAAGTGTCAGATACCATGCCCATTTAAGGGTTTCGCAGAGTTTTAATACTGCAAATTACATTTGTTAGCGAAGCGGGGAAACCAGCTTGGATATTTCCTTCTTATTAAACCGCGGAATCCACTTTGAGAATCGCTGAATATATACCACAAATAGAAACTTACTTAACCTCCCTGTATCAAACCTGCACATGCACTCAAACAGTCCTTTTGTAATGTCAGCTAAAATATACAATAAGCTTCCAGATACAATAAAAAAACTAGAAACTACTTCGGCTTTTATAAATAAATTAAAAAGTTTCTTGATAGAAAAGTGTTACTACACTATCAACGAGTACCTAAATGACAAACAAAATAATTAAACTTAACTGCAGATATATACATATATTCATAAAATTACAGTAAAGTCAAGTTCTATATAAAATAAATATTCTTATTATATAATATAAAAATGTAATGGGTATCATCCTCTCTCCTACTTTGCTGTGCCCGACAGGGTTCACAATGACTCATTTAATCTAAGCACTACCACCTAAGTACACATTGTGAAACGCAATAAAGTATTGAGTATTAGAGTACTAATAATTTATCAAACACTGCTAATGCCGCAAAAAAATCTATCTGTTGAGGAATTTTGCAAACCCCTAAAAGTGGAGTCTAATGTTCTATTACCGAACCACATAGGGCGTTATATAAAATAGAACATTAACAAATAGTTTGATCTGTAATCTTATATATTTTACTTATTTGATTAGATTGCCAAGCTGATTTGGCACCTGTATCACATAGTCGTCATTATTGTATTTATATCATTTAGCGAGATATAAATATGCATATGCATAGCTATTCTACATTTACAACTCGCTCCTCGTGCATGCTCTTTAGAAGATTAGTTCATATTTATGGTTACTCATTCGTTCCTATATGACTGCGAAATTATATGCACACTTTATTACTTACAGGCTTTTAAGTCTAAGGTTTTAAAAAAAATATACCTATACTTTTCAAATCTTAAATATAAAATGACGGTGGTATAGATAACCTCTATATGTTTGTTCATCACATTCTATTGCAGAAAATTCGGGCAATTACATCGTTCAATCAATTAAGAACATTTTATGCATGCCGTTTTACAATTAAAATAATTCGTTAACTTTGCAGAGTAATCTCATCAAAGCGGAACTTTTAAATCTCACAGCTTTTGCAACATTAGTACGTTACGGCACATGGAGTTTAAGCGCTTTAGCAGCCCATAGAATCGATTAAGTGTAGAAAGTAAAGGGCTTTAATCTGCTTGTGGGTGGAATGTTGGGTAACTAACTACTGACTATATTGAGACCGGCATCGGTTTCTGTACCTACTTACACAATAAACGTTCACAGAGTGGGTTAATGTTTCTCATTAAGTTCGACAGTGCCTTGAATTTATTGTTTTATTGGCGCCGTTTTCTGACAAATGATATAACAAAGATTTTCTTTAATCATTAAATAAGCTAACTTTATATGTGGTTATATAAGAATAGTTTACTTATTTCTAGAGGCTATCAGAGGATGCAGTTCTTATGAAAATGTAGTAATACTTGAAAATATTGGACTAAAAAAATATCGGCATAAAAAATAGCCTATGTGTTAATCCAGGTATCCAGCTATCTACATACTAAGTTTCATCGTGATCGGTTCAGTAGTTTTTGCGTGAAAGAGCAACAAACATCCACACATCCTCACAAACTTTCACGTTTATAATATTAGTAGGATTCGCGTCTAGAGGCGAAACTAGAAAAAAACAAAATTTATATTGCAACTCTTTTACGCCATAAACTACCCAATTTTTTTTTTTGTCCAAGGATATGAGTTAAACAAAATACTGTTCCCAAAAGATAGAAAATACCTTAATTTAAAGCGAGTGAAACCAAAAGCTAGTTTTGTAATACTATATATTTATCAATGATAAAATGAAATTGACAATATCAGATTTCTAGGGATAACTTTAGATAAATTCTGTAATTGGAAAAATCATATCAAAAATGTCTGTAATAAGATAAATAGATTTGTATACGCAATAAAAAAAAAATCGTTTTGCGGCTGACGAAAAAACAGCATGCGTAGCATACAGTGGATATGTAGAATCCATACTTAGGTACGGACTAATAAAATTTGGTGTAATTCCATAGATATAAATAGAGATTTTATTGTTACAAAAAATTTATAAGGGCCATCTGTGGTGCAGATCCTCTGGAATGTGAGAATATTTAAATAATTAAATATTCTCACACTCCCGTCAATGTACATTTTTAAAATATCTATTTTAGCAAGAAAACATTATGAGCTGTTTAAATCTAGAGGTGACAATGATTATAAATTTAAAGCCAAAGATCAAACGAAATTAATAATACCATACTGTCCAACTATACTACACAAAAGAAATGTACCTATTTCATATGTGTATTAAATTTTTTAATACACATATGAAAGTGCCAAGAGAAATAAGGGAACTCCCCTTCAAATATTTCAAAATCAAACTGCGGAAATGGTTAATTAACAGTTGCTTTTATTCTGCGTAAGATTTTCTTAAAACTAAAGCAATGAAAATTACATAAAATAACAATGTCTTCGTCTTTATATTGTGTGTTTCTAATTATATTAATTCATTGTAATAAATGTTTCTTTCTTTTTTTCTAATAGTCAAAATAAAAACTTTTATTGGATGAACTTTCAGAACTTTCTTGTCCCCCCTCCTCCCATAGTTGGGAGAGAGAACGAAAATGGACGACAGATATTTCTTTCACACCTTGGCGATATCAACGTAACGCCACTAACCTAACCAAAATAAACTTGAAGTAATTTTGACGCATGTATTAGCCGACTTGCAAAAAATATATTTTCCGAGAAAGTCCATTCTACCAAATACGTTCATGTTTTGATGTGGGTTTTAATGTTCAAAACATTGTTTCAGAAAACAGTTAAATTGCGAAAAGTCATTACCTACGCAGTATGTAAGCTATAACTCTGCTAAACGTGTTAACGCATTAATACATAATATAAATTGTACGTATAACGCGGTGAATTTAACTATATATTGCATAGTGAGAACATCTTTTGAATAACAATATTTAACCTTTTCTAGGATTATAAAATTTAAATTATGGGACCCTTTGAATAAATCTAAATCGCTGACTGTGTGTCCGTATATCATAAAGCTTTATGTGTTGCGTATGCGTTAAATTTTCAATACAATAATTTACAGTATAAAATAAAATACAGTATAAATTTTCATAACAAACGAATAGTAGTAACACTTGTGTTATGAAAATGTGCTGGTTAATAGTAGTTGCCAGCTTATGAGATTAATAATAATAAGAAGAAGTAATCCCAACCAAATGCAAAAAATATATTTAGGAATGATATAAGCACCAAATTTCGTGTTAATGTGTACACTGGACAAGGAAAAACTATATAAACGGTCTCTACACATAGACGACGTACTAAAATATACGTCTTTTTTTTCAAATAACCGCTTTTTAAAATCTAATATATTTAATAAGATATTAAAAAGCGGTTATTTGAAAAAAAAATCGATAATTATGTAGTGTTATACGTCTCACGTAAAAAAAGGTATACCTCAAAATATCGTAATAAAATCAGTCAAAATCGATATTTCTTAAAAATTCCAACGCGCTCATAAACTTAAATGGTTCTTTGAATTTTCTAAGCTGGTCCCACTAGTTTTAGTAGTTTAGAAAAAAAAATGGCGCATTTCGCAATTAAGGCCTAAAAATAAAATGATCGTTAATAATTTAAAAAGTTTTAAACCGATCTAGCTGAAATTTATTGCACTTTTAAGTGTCATCACAAACTACAATTTCAGAAAGTTTCAGAATTCTACGTACGTTCTTTTCAAAGTTATTCAATGTTGAAAAAACGCTATTTTTAACTTTGACCTTTATACCATTCTTAATTAGCGCATTTTTTTACTATTAATCCAAAAATAAAAAGGCGTGATAATTCAAAACTTTGATTGTTCCTTGACTGGGCTAACCCTTGGATTTTGTTTCAATATCTTAATACGTTTTTTTTTATTTTTGTTGCATTAAAACACTACCTGCACTAGTAACAATGTTCAAAACATATTCCGTAAGCTTCAGATCACTATTTTACTAAACACTTTCCCACACCTCACATTTTGTTAAACAATTTCAAACATTTTTTTAATATTCACATTACGTTAAGTTTTGTAACAATATTATTAGAATTTGTCAAATATTATCTTTATACATTTTGTAACGTAATGTTATCAAAGGTTCCAGACAATTACTCCATGTCATTTCGACTGCGGCTAGCAAACATTATACGTGGAACTGTAAGCTTATCTCTATTATAGCTTAAGTAAAAGTAGAACAAACAGTATTGTCAGTAAAAACGATGCCTTTCAAAGTTTTTCTACATTGCAGACATTTTATCGATTTGATGTTAACCGAGGTACTTTTTTCTGCGTTCTGTAGATAAACAGAAATAGGGCACATCGGGATTTCCGTTTATATGGGAACGTCCGTCTGGGGAGGTAAAGACAAAGATATTTTTTTCTTGTTGTAACTTATGCTTTCAGAATTTTATATAGAAATTACACAGTCCTATTCATTCCAAGTTAACCGAAGTTTTTAAATGCTTATGAAAAAGGCAATATTTTCTTAAGTTGAGGCATGTTGGTTTTATAATAAGATGAACTTATTCAAACAATGGGGATGCATGAAGAGGTAGATCTTTAACTTACAGAAGATCATTTTGAAGGCATCCTTGTATTGAGTTGTTTGTACTCCTTTGCGTCCCTTAAGATTTACAGAGTTGCATACGAAAGACTTGTCAAAAGCACTTTCAGCAAAAAAATCTGCGAAATTTCTTGAGAAGAGCATTGTTAAACATGCTTTCTGTGTTGATAGTTCGAAGTAACCACTTACCAAGAGTCACGCCATAAAGCATAATAGATTTAAATAAAAATATGTATAAATCTATTACTTTAAACGAGCCATTCTTGAAAAATTTAAAAGAATTTTTAAATTTTTTTTTTTAATGTTTTGCTTAACTTATTGTTTTTTGCGCTTATTTGATTGAATCTTAAGAGGATTTTGATTTATTTTCCACTTTATGTGTTTCTATGTTTACTATCAGAACCTATATGATAACGAACTATATTTTCTTTGCTAACTTTAACAAAAAATCTCAAAATACTAAAAGTAGTATCTGATTTATTTTGTCGACAACCAACAGTCCAGTGACAGTTTGATTAGTAAACGATCGTTCAACAGCAAGCTCGAGATTAACCCATTTCCTCCAATCAACTCATATCACCCTCGGGAAATGAGAACGTGAGCACTTAATAGCCTTTTTATATACGTTACGTTAAATACACTTGAAGTGTAATACTTGTTTCTGTGTAATACTGTTCCAAACAAGCTCAAAGTTCAAAATTATTTAACATAAATTATTAACTTTCCTGGAAAACTAATGGGGAACATAGATCTTAAAGAAATCAATAACAACAGATAATATCCTCCCTTATAGTTGCCTGAGGAGGAAAACAGGGTTGTAGGTATTAATTCCTACTAGCTACTCCCCGCGGTTTCACCTACGTAAATCCGGATGCCGTGGGAATATCGGGATAAAAAGTACCTATACCTACCTAGCCTATGTGTTAATCCAGGTCTCCAGCTATCAACATACGAAAGAGCAACAAACATCCATATATCCTCACAAACTTTCACGTTTATAATATTAGTAGGATGAGAAGAATTCATATCCGTTGTTTAAATCTATGCAAGTTTGGAAATGAAAATATACCTCACGTTTTAATACCTCTTTTAATTGTTTTTAAACTTTCGCGACTTTGATTTTGATTACACATCTAATATTTACCTCTTTTTTTGCATATGATCTGATTTCTTATATAATATGTATGTGTGTACCACAAAATACTTCAACGATGGTATAATTTTTATGTGTGTGTTGTTGTTGTGTGCGGTTTATATTGCACATAAAAAAGCTGAATGCGAAACATCAATTATATTAGGTATTTAGTGTTTGAATTCTTTATACTTTTGTTTTGCTAATACATCTGTAACTATTACATATAAAATGTATCTATAACATTAAATATTTATAATAATAAATATTTTATGTTATACATATATTTTGTGGAGTTTAATCATGGAAATCCATTAGCTTCCTGACTTGACGTTATGTAAGTATGCTAAGTAGTAAATCCCACTTACACTATGCTAAGTAGTAAGTACCACTCTAATTAAATACGTTTAATTCATTAAGTAGTTTAATCGTGCAATGGAAATCGCGTTATATATCCTGCTATTCTTTATACCAAAGAGTTTTTTTTTAAGACGTAAGTCACACTCTACTGGTATAATTGTAAACCCCTCCAGCTAAGCGAAATGCGTGTGTTAAGAGTGGGTTCACGTCGGTAGTGCAGTGGGTGGGGTTTGAACCCACAACCAGTTGATCGCAAGTCCGACCTTAGTTATTACGCTACCGCCGTTTAGTTGAAAAGAAAATCATAGTTCTTTACTAGGTAAAAAAATAAGCAGTTCCTTGGTGGCTAATACAAACAAACACGTTATGTCAAATTTTCACGCATTAACTAGCTGCACAACCGATCATTGTATAACAGCTAGTATATATATTTTTAGGGGTACAGAAAATGACATAAGGTAGGTGCACCTTTTATCCAGAAAAAAGAACTGATCCCGGGGGATAGAAAACAAACTATAAGACAGTTGTCAACCTGAAATCGGTGGTGAACGGGTTTCACGAAACCATTGAAGAGAAAGACTGGTCCAACTGCTTTTTACAATGGTTCCAGTGAACGCAAAAATGCATAAATTGTGAGGACATATAGTTTAAAAAACAATAAATGCATCATAAGTCTAATAACTGGTCTGATTTCTCAGAATACAGAAACTTTCAGTATGACAAGTTTAATATACATATAATTTGAAAATAAAAAGATAAAGATGAAACTTGCTGATTGGTTCAAAGGACATAATAGTGTTATCTTTTGTACTTTTTTTAGATAGTAGCTGACAAATCAATTTTTTTAAATTTTTATGAATTAATGTAAAACTGGCATTAGTATTTTTTGCTAAGTGCTTTTCTCTGGTGCTCTTCCTATATATTGTTGTGCGAAACTGACAATTAGGTGTGTCCTATTTTTTATTCAACCAAAAATATTTGAGAAAGTATTCTTAATCAACTTCTTTAAAGTAAAAAGTTATTAACAGGGTTGACTATGTGGCGTTTTCTATTAAAACCATAAACAACATAATAAGCTTGTGTTATGTATTATTGCTTGTGTGCACGACAGTAGCACCACCTAGCATGCATGCTATTCGGCATAATGACAAATAATGAAATACAAATGTTTTATTGTTTTTTTATAAACAAAGTTATTTAAAAGTGCATAGAGTAGGTGAATTATTGTGGTTCTATGTGCACCAAATTACACACTCAATGCTGAAAAAGTCAAGAGATTTTCATTAAGGTTTGTGACCCACCAACACTGTTACTTACATTTTTCCTCTTTACAACGGCTTCTTATCTAATTTCCAGGCCTCTGTAGGAAAAGTATAGAACTTACACTGACTATATTTTGTGCCTGTATTTTTGCAGTTCACAACACAGCATCAATAATTATATACCCATTTCAAAAAACAAACAAATTTTAGGAAACCTTTGTTTGATAGACTATCCCGAATTGTTGCAGATTTCTGCTACGGCATGCGCTGCAATCGCTTTACGATACCCACCATGCACTTCGCACATAGCGAATAGTCGTCATTGTCAGAACCTAAGAGCAATAATTAATTGCTGAACAAATTCGGTAACCAAATTAACCGAATCTCATGACAAATCGAATAAAAAGTCTATGAATTCAAAATTGGTTCAATTCATCTATCACCCTTTTAGTGGTGGATTGTGAAATAATTAAATATCAGTCAAACATTATCCCCTAAAGTAAATTTATAAATTCAACCGACTGTTCGCTATAAACTTTCTGCAATATATTTAAATGTTGTAAATTATTATACTGCCCTGCTGTTATGAAATGTGCAACACTTTCAGTGAGGACTTTTGCCATTTGGCAGAAATTATAACTTTTTAATGGCGCTTCAAGCTGCGTTTGAAACTGCCAAACTTCTCATTGTATTTTGGAAATTAAATCACTTAAAGCTTTTAAGAATTAATTGCATTTTAAGAAGTTAATTCATGTTTAAATTAACTTGCTTTAAAATACTATATTTTATTTCAATTAACTTGTTTTCATTGTACAATACACGTTATTGAAAATTCAATTTCTCAAAGTGCCCAATGTCTAATTTAATTGCGTCAAACTTTACTACAATGTATATTTAATGAATCAAACACAATTTAGTTAAACTGGTTTCACATCTTTGATTTCAAACCTCGCATTCGGTTGCAAAAATCTTGTCGACATGCAGAGTTTTAAGAGATATAGGCCATGTAGTGATTTTTTTTTATCATAAATTGTTGTCATTGATAATTATAGTGTATTTATAATCCTATTTCCAACATTAATTCAAGCAGGAAACGTTCAGTGGTCCTATCGATAATCGGAAAACCGATTATCGATAGGACCACTGAACGTTTATAGATTAGGTAATAACTTGTACATTATACGATATAGAACACATATTATGTTTCTGATAGTATTCTATTAAATTTTTTAACAGATTAATTTGTTTTTGTCCTCAGGTTGTGTTATACCCCAGCGTTACATTCTCGGTGTGATGGGTCTCCTAGGCGTATGTAACGCGTACACAATGAGAGTGTGCCTCAACCTTGCGATCACGCAGATGGTCAACCGGACTAAAGTTGGTGGAGATCACTATGTGGATCCTGATGCGTGTCCCAGTGACGATATTATTACCAACAGCACTACGATTGTAAACAGACCGGTAAGTGGAAGGTTATATTCTATGAAAAAAACTTAATTGAAAAGGGAAAACTATTAGAAAAACTAAAGTTGCCTGCTAAAATACTCGCATCTGCCAATTGAGTTTTATTATACTATACTAACCGATAAACTGACATTGCTCCAGAGAGTAAAGTATGTACCTACATATTTACGTAGGTGATAATATTATGATACCAACTGACAGCTGTCAGCTTGTTCATGACGTAATGAATATAGTTGGCGTTCATAATTACATGATAAAAGTGACTATTTAAGCCTTTTTTAATCAGTTTATTAAATTCATTATAGTTTTTTAATGAAACAATGTGGTTTTAGGTCTTAAAACATTACAATCATTAAGTTGAATCTTAACACAAATTCGTGATTAGCATCAACATCCCCATTATTTGGTTTCAAAATCAAATATGTTTTGTTAAATTCATTGATCTTTAAATCTGACTGAAAAATTATAATGTTTAGTTTGGGATTTTTAAATCCATAGATGGACTTGCTGGATTAGTTAGCGTATGCATCATATCATAAATTTAATCATATCCTTTCAGAGCTTTTTGACAGGTGGTTTTAGGACATATCTATGTTATTACACACCGCAATTAGACTTATGTGGCTCTCGTATTACGGGGGTTTGGTAAGAATATCAAAATCTGAACTGTTTTTTCGAAAAAGTTTCTAATGTTGTGGAGAGATATTACTTTTTCAGTTCAAGCTCATTATGCATAAACTGTCATTAAAGCTGCAATTTGTAATATTCTATTAGGTATCCGTTTTTTTTTAAATTACTATATGTCTTATCACAAATAGGGTCAATGACTGCAAAGTCAAATCCTTTTTTTTAGTGAACGTGAAAACGGTAAGTTCAGTACGTCGAACCTATAGTTGACCGTACTGATGACGTCACGCCTTACTGTTGGCAAATCATTCACTTTAAATGGTAATTGGAAAACTGGACGACAATTGTCATAGTATTTTAAGTTATTTTATTGACCGACTTGGCGGAATAGTTTATTTTGAGCATAGGCGGAAGGACCATGATTGCTTCGACAACATCGATTTAAATATGTAAGCGGGATTTACATCATTTGTTTGTGGGAATAAAAAAGCGACAATAAAACCTTGAACTGGATATCAAGAGGTAACGATGACAGCTGCAACACTAGACTATCAATGTAAACGTACTCCTAACACAATCAATTGAACTTAGTTGAAGGGGTTAACGAGAACTATGGTTATATTTGTTGTTGTGTTTGACTGTTTACATTTACAGTACTTTGTAACAAAACATAAGTACCATTTTTAAACGATTATAACTAAAATATAATGACTGTCTCATGCAGAGATCAAAGATAGCTCTCCACGCTGTGAAGGACAGTCAGTGTGTAGGACTTAGTAGCGGCTTTGTGATCATCAAACTACTGCACCAAATGTACAGCAATTATTTTGTAATGGTATTATTTAAACATGTCGAAGTCAATTGGATGTGTAAATCGCGATAGTATTTTTTATATAAGTTACCTTTTTGTTTGCCTAACGTTTTGAAGTTATTGCACCGATTGTAGCCACGAGTAGGCTGATGAGAAGTCAGCAACACCTTTGTGAGTTGCGAGTTTCGGCAATACCCGTATTTGCTCTTATTTTTGTTTGCATTGAGTACTTTAAAACACTTGTTATTTTCTTAGGAATATGTTTATTATTACTTTGCATCTTAAGAGACTGCATTCAGGTCACTGTTGCTTTAGTTATCCATACTGGGATTGATTTGTAATCTGAATACGCAACACTGTAACATTTTTGTTACATTTATTAGGAGAGTAGGTTTAAATCGGTAGTTTAGGGTAATGTAGTTTGACCATACAAACTTTTATATTGACCATCCTTTTTGTTGTTACTTATAGTGTCCTTAATAAAAAATTTGATTTTAGAACTACAATAAATCAGTCCTAGGTAACTCTTGAATTCAGTGTTTTCATGCATACTGACTTATCAACAGAGTGCGATGACTTGTGACGAATTTATTTTATACGCCAGTGTATATCGAATGGGTTTGTGTTCAAAATGCCTTGGCAAATAGATGCTTAGAAGATAACATTTACAATATTTAATTTATAGTTATAATAGCTACTTCATTAACGGCATTCAAGGTTACCGAAATAAGATAAATATAATCAGAGTTTGATTTGTAATCGTGACGTGAAATATTTTAATACTGTTACTATAATAGACTGTTACTTGATTTGAACAACTATACCTAGGTATAATGATAACACAAAAGAAAATGAAGATTTTCAATTATTTATGTTGTGTTCGATTCGTGATTCGATATCTCGAAATCTCGGAATTTTATGAGTGATACCGAGTAGTAGTAATACATTGGGCGTTGTCAATCAAGTTTTAAGCTCTTATAAATATCTTCAAGAATATAAGATTGAACGATAAATAGGCTTTTAACTCTAACTACATGAATACCGAGTTAGCTGTTTGAGTTAGTTACTTATGATTTAAATAAATTCATTCATTTGAATGAATTTGTTTGTTCTTTTTTATTTCCTACATCCAGCATACATATTTTTATACATATATGTACCTATGCCACTGTAATGTTATCTATGTTATGATATATAATATTACTGTGCCTATGTACTTCATCGAGTGTCACACACACACACACATGTCATAATATTTTTAGCGTGATTTCATATTTCATGTTTAACCCTAATTTAGATAGCACTTCATATTGATTTTGGCATAATAATGTTGTTAAATGTTCCTCACGAATGTTTTTAAAAGTATTAAATTATAACATCTTTCTATTACACGTTGTATATTATATTACATTTTAAAGATCTAGCATAGACTCACATCAGGAACCCTAACCACCGGTAACTTGGTCCCTGTACTTGATACAGGGATCAAGGATACTCCAGGGAAACTCGTAAAATCTTTTTATATTTTTAAATATTTATTTTTTAATGCGAATGTATTTAAAAATGTTAGTCATATGAATATTAAATAAATAAAGGGAATAATAATAATAACTTAACAACAACAAACTAGACGGGCCCAATAACTGAAACCTTTTCTTACAACTAGTTTGCAAAGTTTCCTCAGTCCGAAGTTTCAACTTGATTACTTTTAATTTCAAACGCTTCAAACTTCAGCTTCAAGATAAGGACCTTTTATATTATTATTACGCTAGTTTTCGTACAAGGTTTACAATTTTTTGAGAAATGTATACGTATACGTCCAAAAGAAACTTCTATGTAGTATATAGTGTACAGCAAAAGTCCATAATACTTCTGTATGTAAAAATAAATAAATACTTGTAATATTCAGTAATATTACTTTTGAGACCAAATCTACTGCAAGATTCGTTCAGATTGGTTATAAGTCTTTGGAGTCCCTCAGCAGTTTCAGCTACAAAGTATAAATCATCGGCATACATAAGGTCCCTAATTTAATCGTAAGATACTTTGGTGTAAGCTTTTAGCCTTGCTAGTTTAAAAAGAACACCATCTGAACGAAATCGTATTCTTATACCTTCGTCATTTCGTTCGTCATGAGCCTCTCTCATGACGGAAAATATTGGGACTGCTCAACTTTTACAGTGACACAGCACGTCATTTCGTCGTGAAAGAGCCCCAACATCCTCAAACATTTATCCGTACACCCCAGTTTTTTCAAAATTATCCATAACGCATCATGAGGAATACTTTCAAAGGGTTTCTCCAGATCGACAAAACACAAGAAAAGAGGTCGCACTTGCTATCTGCTTTTCTCCTGTAGTTGTCGCAAACAGAATATAGCTTTAATAGACGAAAGCCAAATTGTGTAACAGGCAAAATTGTTTCGGAAAATAAGTACTAAAAGACTATTCAGAATCACTCTAGCCAAGGTTTTGACTGAAAATGACAGCAACGAGATGCCTCTGTACAAGTTACAGTCCGAACTTCACCTTTGTTCTTGTACAAGGTACACATGCGTGAAATTTTGAAATCTGAGGGAACTGTCTCATTACCCCACATTGCAGTGAAGAATTCCCAAATTTTAATATGCAGTTCTTCTCTGCCATACTTAAGTAGCTCACCCGGTATATAATCAACCCCAAGGGCCTTTTAATTTTTTTGAGTCTTAATAGCGGCTACCACCTCTTCAAGAGTAGGGGGGTCGTCAAGTCCATTAGCTTGTGGATATTCTGGAAGAGATGTTAAGAAATCTATAATAACAGAGCGGCCTACATAAAAGGTTAGCACGTTCCATGTATCAAATGTCTTTGGTTATGGTTTTATGTTTTCTATTCTGTGACCTTCAACCGGGATGTTTGGGATGGACAGGGAGCCGTGATAGCTACCTCCTATTATATATTGGGGTAATCATTTGTTTGGGGCACATTTTCTAGCCCCCTCCTCGGCTATGCGAAGAAAGCAGTGTTTCTCTGAATAGACCTGCTTTGTCACTGAGGGTGCTACCGAACTACACTGTTACCCTGTTTTCAATGTTAGAGCGACCACTCTCCCTTAATCGCCTGTGTGAAGCCGTCAGACACAATCCGGTAAGCATCTTTACCAGACCCCTCTATCTCTGCCCATCGCCACAGGACTTTTTTCTCGGGATCCTTGTATAGAAGTCTAGTCATATAACATATGCTCAGGATATAATTATTATGGCGCATGAACGTATACACAAACACAAATGCACCCTCTTGTCTAAAATCACCTACATCCGATGGAACAGAGAACTGCTATGATTGGAGGAAAGTTAAAAACAGTGTCTAGTCGACGATAACTTTTGACCCTTATCGTCGCCATAGACTTTCTACAATGCCTTGCTGTATCGCTAAATCCACCAAAACCCATTGTTGGTTTGCCTTCATTACCGAAACAGACTTTTGTTTAGTGCAAGGGGTGACTACAGGTTTCCCTTAGCCAGGTTTAGCCCACGAGCCGACGTGATTACCGGCGTGTGGCCGATACAAAGTGTATCTTCTAGGAGCCACTGGTGAGAGATCGCGAAACGGCAACGATTTTAACTACACTTTACTACTTTGCAAACAAAAGTTGGCTGGAAAAGATTGACACTATCCTGCCCCGACATATACATTGCCTAGGACGGGTATATAATGATGAACGATAGATAAAATATTTCATACAATACCTAGATGAGCACGGCAGTGTATAGAATGACTAAGTTTTTAATATAATAACTGGATTATATTCTTTGCCGGTAACATATACACTATTAGATATCAACTTTGTCATTTGAAGTGATTATCCCAAAATGTAACAAATATCTTCCCTTTATCTTTGACATCGTCTATGTCACCAGCGTATTTTAATGAGTTCTCATGGGAACTTCCCAAGGGTCAATAGATACGTCAATCTTCGTTATGTTACTGTATTTTCCACTCCAGTTTGACACAGTTATTATTATGTTGTTGATAGGAATTAAAAACTAAAGTAATGGCCACCCTGTCAAGGGAATTATAATTATCTTCATTAACCTCTAGCGCGTTTTGTTATTAAAATATTTGTTGAGTCACTACTTGGATCTTGAATTCATAAAGTTTTTAAATTAATATTATCTTCTAAGACTTGTATTATATGTTTAGATCTTTGAGCATCATTACTTCTTCAAGACTTAATTTATTTTAAAGGGTTCATGAAATAGTTGTGTTTTGGAGGTCAAATAACAAAACTTGAATTCAATGTTAATAAATAAATTGATTTTAAGGAGAAGCGCATTCAATAATAACGATTATGCATTTACATTTGTTGTCGACAACATATCTCTTCTATTTTAGTTGAAGACAGCCCCTCTTCCTTTCTAAATTTCATATTTAAAATTTTCTTTATTATCCATCTTAGAGATTAATTCTGTGATTATATAAAAATCTTTGCAATTAGCCAAACATTTATTGACTTTTCTCACACAGGATTAATCTACAACTCTGGCCGAAACGATAACACTATTACTTTAAGTACGATTAAAATAACAGACAGTATTCAATTTGCCTTAACAGTATTTATAGTACCGGACAATACTTACTTTTTTATTAAAATTTTAAGGAGTGCATAAACCCTATATAAAGGAATTCTTACTAATATTATAAATGCGAAAGTGAGTTTGTTTGTTTGTTACGTTTTCAAACCTTAACTATGTAAATATCAGGGGTTCAGAAAAGGACATAGGGTAATATTAATCCAGAAAAAAGTACTGTTCCCAAGGGATCTAAGAATAAAATTTACGCGATCGAAGCTGCGGGTAAAAGCTAGTCCAAACTAAATGCGAAAATTACGGTTTTTTTTGTTTGTTTGTTACGCTTTCACACATTCACTACGCAAATGTCAGGGGTCCAGAAAAGGACGGGTAACATTAGTACAGAAAAATTACTGTTCCCCAGAGATAGCTGTGGTGATGGACAAAATGCACAAACAGCGAGCGAAACCACAGGCAATTTATTAATTATATTAATTTATTCGTAATGTATATGAGATACTCGGAGACATTTAATTCATTTTCATGATTTATGTTGCCACCGTGACCAGTTGCGATGACGTCACTTACAACCTCATTATAAATCTGTTCTTTAATATAACTGCTTTATAAATAGAAAATTTGCATTCTATAGGCATTTAATCAACAGGCGTTAAACCGGAGTCTATGAATATATCACACTAATGCTCTAACTTATGTTTAAAACATCTGGTTAATGGTTAATGTTTATTATTAGATTGCAACATTTAACTTACAGTATGTGATCCGTCGCTATTTTGAATAGTTCCTGCAGATGTTCAATATGTACTGGGCTGGAAAATGTATACGCGGTACACAAATGTATCTTTCCTTAAAAGGAGACGTTGTTGCTTCAGGCGAAAGAAAGTCTCTATTAAAATAAACCAAATAAACGGACAAGTCCCACAAAGACATTCAGCCAGGCGCGCGGCCTAGCGCTGCCATCCGTCCGGGTTGCCCCGGATTTGTCCTATTTTAGAGGGCATACGGGAAGCGTAAGGACGGGGTTTTTAAGTGATGGCAGGCCTAAGCCGGCCAAGCCATGACCGCGACCGTCTTCAAAAAAGCAAAGTTGTTCTTCGTTCAAGTAATCTTTGATAATATTAACCGAAAAAATATATTAGTATTTTATACCAATTTCTCGATTATACCAATTCGATTAAGGTTTATCCCGAGGTAAGTAGAATATACCACTGTAAAGAAAATGCACACGATTAAGTTTAGATCGAAATTTAAACTTCATAACATCGCGAAAACATGTAGCCGTTAATGTCAGTGTGTCATATCAATTTCCGTTGTCATAGTATAAATAATTCACTCGAAGTAAAGATTAACATTTGGTATTTACTGTAAGAAATTTTATCTACAACTCAAGAACATTTGATGATATCTATAAAATAAATATGTATCACATATTAATCTTGAAAATACAAGATTTGGCCGCAGAAAGCCGCTGAGTTTGTTTGAAGTATCATTATTTACATTTGTTACAGTCTGATTTTATTTTTTATTTATTAATAAATCATTGTTCTTACTATTTGTATAGTGCACATATTATTGTTTGATACAACATTGTATTAGTCACACGGCGTAGGCTAAGTAATAAGCTTACGCTCTTTGCATGTGGTTCCATATGTAAATAGCTTGTAGAAAAATAATATTAATCACAAATTTAATTATTTATCAACGTCCTTTATTAGAGACTACGAAGTACTAACGGAACTAAAGTTATACTTGCAATAACGATGTTAAAGCAGCTTACAAAGAGGGATCAGAATAAACAGCTTTTGTGTAAATATCTGTTGTGCATAGAAGGACTAATGAGCATCACGTTCCTGTTGTTAACATCATAAGCTGATACTGCAGACTTTGTGAGACGTAATGTTTGTGTATTATTTTAACTAGCAGTTTACATTGTTAGGATGGAATATTTAAAGTAATTCATTGTTGATATAAACTATGCTTTAGATAGACGGGACTGACTACTCGAGAATATATTTGTGTACAGTCTGTGGTGAAAAAAATAGGCAGTCATGGGACTGGCAACAGAAGTGAAAACTTAAGCGAAACGATAAACTTAAAACGTCACATTAGCAGGTTGGTGACATTAATTAATGAGGAGCTGACAAAACTCAATGTTTAGCTTAACGCCCTCTAGTGGATCTACATATGTATTATTAGCTTGACGGTCACGAGTTCAGTGCTTTTTGCATTTAGCAAAAGTGCACAAACGTGGCTAAGGAAGTTTTCACTTCAAAAATCTGATCGAAAATTTGGGCCTTTGATTACATACCTAGTCAAAATTTTGGAGAAACTTAAAGAAGATATATTTCTAAAATTGGTGCTGATTAACTGAGAAAGTATATCCTTAGAGAAAACTTATAAAATACTGTGGTTAACTAGCACTACCTAATAGTGTTATTTTTTTCTAAAACTTCATGCTGGGGGATGGAGTTCCGATGCGGGTAGAAAATATTTTCTTTATAAACTCTTTTTCTCGACTCGAGCAAGAGAATCAGGAGGGGACCGGGTGAGAGCGGCGCGGCAAGGGCGTCGTTTTTCGCGCCCCGCCAGTGCGCACGACAACAAGGGCATCAATCGGTCGCGCGCGCGCATCCTAAACCTTTTTACTTGTTTGCCGTTTGAATGTTTATATATTATTTGATCTTACTTATCGTACTCGTACTCATCATTTATATACAGTCCACTCATTTAACTCTCTAATCTAATTCTATAATCTATATAATCTAAACAAATTGGTCCTTCAAGCCGGATTTGAACCAGCGACCTATGGAATGAGCTGTGGACTAGGGAGGCATTGCCATTTCAGAATTTCTCTGTTTAAAATCTAGAAAATTGCAAAATAATAAAAGATTGTGTTTATTCTAATAAGACGTCTTCGTCTTCAACCTGTACGATCGAACCTAGCTAGAAATTAGGTATTATTTTTATTTTGGGGAAATAAACAGATGGTAAAAATATTTTGGCAATAGAAATAGCATTTTTACTCCTTAACTACTTTAGTAAACAAATAAAAAAATTCAAATAAAAGTTAAAAATAAATAGCAAACCTTAATTTAAATTAAAACATTTTTGATAGCGATAGATTCTGTAAACCATTGATGTTGTAACAACACGTTTTCAACTGCGCCCACCTTTTAGGTGCGGAAAAGCACACTTAAGATTAATAAACGTATTGAGCCCTACATCATGGCATAACTTTCTCAAATTCAAATTCAAATTTTATTGGGTAGAATCTAAATGAAAACGATTAGTTTGTAACCAGTTTGTTGGCTAATCGTCCTAGTAATAAATTAATTACTATTTATTTCAAAACAGGCAAGGGACAAACAAAAGCCATTTCAACATCAAAAGCAAAATTATTTTTATTCGTAGTTCCTGTCCAAGTCCGAAAAAACTCCAACTTAACTATTATGTAAGATAAATAGAAAAACCGCTAATTTCAGGACAAAAGTTTCTGCATCGATAGAATTTTTTCGTGGGAGAGCCATGCTTCGGCACGTATGGGCCGGTCCGACCGGAGTGATACCACGGTTCTCACAGAAAACCGACAGTGAAGCAAAACTTGCCGAGTGAGTGACGTTACCGGAGTCCTAAACCCACCTCCTCCTTTCCCCCTTTCCCCTACTTCCCACCTTAAAGGCCGGCAACGTACTTGTGACTCTTGAATTGCAGGAGTTCATGGGCGACGGTAGTCACTTACCATTTGGTGACACGCCTGGTCGAGTGCCCCCTATCACATAAAAATAAAATAAAAATAGAGATTTAAAATTCCATTATGTGAATATTTCATTCATATGAAAAGTTTAAGTTATAAGCAAAAAATAAATATTAAAAATTCTATTATCCTCTTATTATTAATTCAGGCTCCTTAGGATTCAGATTGAATCTAATAAGAGCCATTCTATTTATAAACCTTTTTTTTTCAGTATGCCATTTTCGACTGGGACGAAAAAACGCAGGGTCTTATTTTGAGCGGCTTCTATTACGGGTATGCGGCTACCCAAGTGCCTGGAGGCTACCTAGCGGAGAAGTTTGGTGGAAAATGGACCCTAGGTCTTGGACTATTGAGTACAGCGGTGTTCACATTTCTAACTCCAGTGGTGATCAGAGCTGGTGGAGCTACGTGGCTGTTCGTACTTCGAATCTTACAAGGAATGGGAGAGGTGAGATAATATTTTAATGCCGGTGTATTTTTCTCAACACGATTTGCTAATCTTAC
The DNA here is from genome assembly GCA_963859945.1 of Euplagia quadripunctaria. Taxonomy (NCBI): domain Eukaryota; kingdom Metazoa; phylum Arthropoda; class Insecta; order Lepidoptera; family Erebidae; genus Euplagia; species Euplagia quadripunctaria. The sequence continues at coordinate 9,025,502 of OY982568.1, forward strand.
TCCAACTACCTGCTACTACTACCTACTCTAACTAGATAATCCATATGTTTTATTAAATAACTTGTTTGCTCTAATTTATATTGATTACACAGGTATTAAAATATGATCAACAGAACCGCAATGCAAACGCAAAATTCACTTTGAGATTTTGTCACTACAGCCGTTAAAATATAATTTTTATATTAAGCTTGAGTTTCAATATACTACCGATGCCGATATACTTTTATAGGTGGAGTAAGGAAATACCTCTATATTATAGATGACTTTATTTAACCTTCACTATTAGGGTTGATTTAAAAAAAAATTAACAATCGCGATTGCGGCTTAGGTCAACTAAACGACTTTCCATGATACTCTAGACACCCTGTCGGTTTCAGTTTATGCAAAAATGTAAAAAAATATATCAACGATAAACTCTGACAACATTATTGAGAACGGCCTAGCACTTTTAGTTTTTGAAGAATCTCAGTACCTTTATTATGGGTGAATATTAAACGACCTCAGTTTAACTAATTAATTCCGGTCCTATATAAGTTGTTATTTATTTTATTGAAATTAGAAACTCCATTTTCGTAGTCTGATAAATCGAGTTAAAATGTATGCTGCAGTTTATTAACTGCGTCTATATACACAGAAGGGGTAGGTTGAGGTTCATTACTCATTTACACTTAGCCAGCCATATTCTTGGTCCAACGTCATAGCGGGACGAACCTAGACTTTATTGCCGTCTGGCAGGCATCATTTCAGACATCGTGCTGTTCAAACAAGGCAATAACAATTTACCTACTTAACCAGAGAATAGAAGAAATCTATCCAACGGACCAACCAGATAGTTGACTCTTTATTCCAAAGTAAAGTTGCACAGTAAAATAAAATATTTAGATTTCCTAATTACTACCTATTAATTATTTACAATCCATTATTTTACGGATAATATGCTGGAAGATATTTAAAGCAATCTCTTGAACACTTCAGCACAAAGAAATACTTTCAACACCCATTTATCGGGTAATATTATTAAATGGACACCGTAGCGGTTTGTATATCCACGGATAAAGCAAGTATTTCCCCACTTGACTCAAGTGCTGTTCCAATATATTGTAAACGGGTGATTGGTATAGATCGGCTACACTCTATGCAATGAACGGACTCCATTTAAGGAATTTTTGCAGTGATATACCATGTTTACTTCTCTACTACAACCGTGTATTATGTCTTATTTTGTTCTTAAGTTATAATTAATAACAATAATATCTCGAGACACCTCAAACATGGCCGTCTGATCCCATACTAGGCAGAGCCTATACTACGGTTACCAGACTTCTGATAAAAGTACTTATAGATTTCTAAATACTTAGATATTATAGATAAATTACACCCAGACACAGAACAAATGATCGTGTTCATCACACAATTATTTGTCCTAGGTGGGAATCTAGCCCACGACCTGAGGCTCAGCAATCAGGAACTAACCACTAAACCAACAGGCCAGTACATTTTTTATATTTTTAAATACTATAAAGAACTATTTGCTCAGATTAGGCAACTTTCAAGCAAAATACAGTTGCCTCTTTGTAGCTAACCAATAACATTAATTGTAAATCCTCAAAAAATATAATATTGTCAGACTTTCTGACATTTCTTCAGGTTAATTATTATAATTATTTATATGTAATTATTAACTGTTTTTCATCCATCAAAATCGTTTCTCTCTAGTATAATAATGCACCATACACATCGCTGTAATGAAATGTTTTTGAGTTCTTAAATATTAAAACTTGATGGGACTCGGTATGAAAGATAAGGTTAAGATATCAAGCTGTCTATAAAATAAATTACTTAAAAGTCAGGCCCAGTGCGCTAAACAGTCAGTGAAGACGTTTGAATCTTGTATCATAAGTTCATAACATGCCACAATATTATATCCTTGAATTATTTAGTCATCAATACAGTTTTAAAGATACTTATCACACAGAGAGCGGGACAAGTGTAAACATATTATGTAGGTCATGCAATGTCAAGTATGCAGCCACAGTGATATACAGATACAGAGTATTTGCCATTGGCAAAAATTTTTATAAAAGTAACTTGGGCCTACAATGAGAATAAAAATGTTTTTTTTTCTATGCTAGTTACCTAGATTCTAACTTTGGTTTTTTTTATTTTTTTGGCCCCTTAAAGTTTTTTATTTACTAAAATTTTATATTTTTATTTTATAAGAAATACGTAATACATACATTTTATTATTGTTTTTAATGTGCCACCTAAAGCAATACATTTCATAAATTTAAATACAAATAAAACAAAAAATACATGATTTAGTTATTAACTGAAGCATAAAATATACTTATCTCTTAGTATTATTCTTAGAAAAAAACTCTTTTCTCTCCTAATGAAAATTTTGCTGTACCCAACAGGGTCCATAATTAATTCTACCCTTATATTTTACCAATGTAATTGGGGAATGCAATAAAGTAATGAGTAATGAGTAGTGTGTCTTATAGAGTACGAACGAAAATTATAATTTTTGATTTCTATTTTGAATACTGATAGATATTAGATAATATATTTTATATATAATCCGAGTTACATTTATTTTAACTGACTTCAATAAACGGAGGAGGTTCTCAGTAGGTCGAAGTATTTTTTTTTTGTAAGTGGAAGTGTGTAGGTAGGTATAGAAATATAAAGTATTTGTAGACATTTTTATAGGAGGTCTGTGCGTTTTTGAGCATCGACCAGTTTAATTAGCCACAAGACATCGTAAGAGAACCATTACCTATAAATGTATGAAAAACATGTACAAAAACATGAACAATAATAACAAAAAAAATGTAGATTTTAATGTTAATCAAAGAATACAAATGTTATCCTCTTTAATAAACAAATATAGACGTTCGTCAACATAACAGCTTTATTGGAAATGTTTGGTGAGTAAAAATATTACAAAACGAAGCAGTTAAACATTAAGAAATTTGAATTCATATTGAAATGCCTGACGTTTGCTCGTTTTTATTAAAAAACGGGCAAACGTCTGCTTCTCATATTTAAGATTAAGTAGCGAAACATAGCACGCATCTAATACATACCTTCAATTACTCTGTCTATTCTAACTTATCAAGCACAATGTAAAAATACTTTGTGTGTAAAATTACTAAAAGATAACTTACAGTAAGATAGTAAGTGAATTGTAGTAATAGTTTTTTACTAAAGGCTCACATATGTCATTGGTTATATATTATTATAGGTCTGCTACACATAGCAATGAATTATTGACAAAGACGCGGCGCTCTCTGGCTCAAAAAAAAAACGACAAAAATTTGGTTATTATTTATTTTTTAACTAATATAAAAGTGACAGATGCACGAGTAAGTACTCGTACTTGTGGCTCGACGATCTTTTTTTACGTGTGTATCATCTAAAGTACGCATACTTTAAAATCGACGAGCAAGTTCGTCGCCATCGCCACCGCCCGTCGCCGTTGTTTCAATAAGTTACCCGATATTTTACGGAAAGTGATACCAAATGGAACTTTAAGAGGTCTTACACAATGGCTCAGGCATACGTAAATAATTCCAAAAGTCATCTTTCTCCTGATGTAATTCCTTCATTAAATTCATATATATGATAAATGCTCTGTTTTGGTTAGCGATACTTTTACATCTTTTGTTGCTTGTCATAACGTAATATGATTTTACTCCTAAATAACTCTGGTGTTCGTCATTGCGGTAAGTTCGACGTCGAGCCGAGTAAGTACGCGTATTTTAAAACCGCGACTTTAAAGTTATTGCGTCTGTCACCCTTTACGATACAATATTGCGACAATATAACGTGTAAAGGGGATAGAGCGATAAAGATTGAACTTTATTCTATTGTACACCATACATAAATAAACACCAACTCTACCCAAGTTGGTGTTTATTCAAATGTACTGTAAAAGTAATTAAAGTAAACCATGTGCTATAAGAGTAGAGAGTAGAGACCTTATTTATCCTTATGATGTCCTGAGGAACCTTTTTGAAGTGAAAAACAAATGCAAATATTGTAATAAAATGTTACTTTATATAATATTGTTACTTTATACTTTCTAATAAGATTTTCTGTATAACAATCCCAATTTTCAACAGGGCCCTACAATGCCAGCTCTTATGATCATGTTGGCGCGATGGGTGCCACCACACGAAAGATCATTCCAAGGAGCCCTGGTCTTCGGTGGTGCACAAATCGGCAATATCTTCGGGTCCTTCATGTCTGGCATTTTACTTGCAGATGGAAGAGACTGGTCATATGTTTTCTACTTTTTTGGCGGTTTTGGAATTCTCTGGTTCGTGTTATGGGTAAGTAATATTTTTATAAATGAAATATACCATGAAAATTATAGGAAAAAGGAAATTTGTGTCTTCCGAGTAGATTACATTTTTTTTTCGGAATTTTGTACTGTTTCATATATTTTCGAAAACTAAGATAACGTTGGTCATATCGATCATCACCAACCATTTACTCTAACCCATCCAACTAATCAAATTTCTCGTGTTAATACAATCTTTATGTTCCTTTACAAAAGGAAGGGTTTGAACCCACAACCCGCAACCCTCAATTCATTGAAAATTGTTTTCGTTATTATAATATTCATTGAGTTTGCCACTACAGCTGCATCTAAAACTTTCAAACTTTAATATTTAATATTTTTCACAAAATTAGCAGGACATTGTATCTTCTATTTTGTATTTTACAATTAGAGATGTTTCTCTTGTAATAGAATAGAATCAAAATGTAGTTACTTGCTTACAACGATTATCTGACATGTTGCTAGTTCCTAGTAAAATCTAAATTATGAGGCAACCATAACACAAACAAATACAACCTCACCTTGTCGAGTATTCTGGATAATTAATTATTTCCGTAATCCACAGATATTTTCTATTAATCCGCGTAATCCACAGAAATGTTGGTGTACTTTTTTGTTAAAGTCATAGTGACTCATGGCGAAATACCGAGTAGAGAAAGGACTGTAAAATATTTTTTTACTACAAGTAGTGTAGGAACACATTCTCCATTTCAACAAGGATAGGATAGTTCTAAAAAGGATGCGATTCAAAACAAGATTATCTTACGAGGGTGTTAATTAAAAATACTTGCATACGCTTACATCTAAGAGATAAACTGTTGTTTATAGTTTAAAATATTAATTACAATAATACATCTGCTCTTTAGATACGAGAAGAGCCGTGTGTGACCCATGTTAAATATTACAAAGCCCTCAATAAAATTTTTTTGACGCTAATCGCAAGGATTTGCAAAAATCGCCCGGGAGTTTTATATCCCAATAAATTGATAGACACGCTTACGTATAACTTTTATGTTCGCTTCTGAGCTAATGGTGTCTATAAAAATGGAGTGATTAGTATGTCTTGTAGTATTTATTATGGGGCTTAAGTTAGTAGGTAGGTAGTGTTATCAGATAATTATATAAACAATGCATGGTGCTATATTTCAATTACTATTACTACTTCGACTACTATATACTAAACTAATACTACTTCGATTTCAGATTTTTCTGAAGCGTAACTTGTAATAAGCAAATTTATTAAATTACATACTTCGTAGATCACTTTTGTCTTTCCGGAATTTACAAAATACATGTTGAGACCATATATTTATTATTTCAATATGTAAGGGTAAGGAGCTTAAAAGAATTGATAGGTTTATCTGTGAAACATCCGATGTCTGATGTTATTGTACGAGGTAAATAATGATAACAATTTTATTGTACAAAACATCCAAACAAATATTATAACTTACAATCTGAGGCAGACATTAAGCAGGCGTTGTAGCAACTGACTATAGATACATGTGACACATGAAGTTTAACTTGCTACTTTTTATTTGAATGTCTTAACTTGACACAAAACAAAAATCTAGACAAAATATCTAAATAGAAGGAAAACCTACCAATCACACTCAGTTTGTAAACCCCAAAAGAGAACAAAAATTAACCATTTATTGCCGAATTGTCCGTGAGGCTGTCTTGTGTAGAGGCAAAACACGTTTTGAAATATCACTTAATGCCATCAGAAGATTGTAAATTAATGTACCTGCCACACTGCATATCTCACAGTTCAGGGCCTTCAGTTTGCTTTCCTTGCCTTTACAATACTTTTAGGCTTATCCTCGGCCTTTGTCTTCATTGGGGTTCATAAACCAAGGGTGAGCGACGAGGTTTTTCCTCCTCAATTACTATTTGAGGGCGGTTTTCCGGGACGTAATGCCTTTATATCAAAATATTTAGCTATAACAGTGTTTATCTACATACAACTATTCTATAAAGATTTTTGGATACACCCAATTGATAAAAATATTTTATGACCACGTACCAAAAACAATATCTCTTGTTTACCGTTTCCAGAGTCTGACATGCTTCAGTACACCAAACTCGCACCCCTTCATATCGAAGAAAGAACTCGCATATTTAAACAATTCCGTTACCACGGCCGAAGTCCAGTCAGCTAAGGACCCTGTGCCATGGAAGGGGCTTCTAAGATCTGCACCTGTGTGGGCCTTAGTCTTTGCTGCGGTAAGTATTTTTAAACGACTATCATTATCAACTTAGCCATGTGACGTCTGTTTCAATAGAGGTTATGTTATGATTATGTAAATTATAGAGATTATTGAAGAGCCCACCACTTAATGTTTAGACATCTTTTCAAATAATGATAATTTAAAAACTAAGATTGTCTAGAGCCAGTATGTTATTAGTGCAAGGTATCTATTAGTGTCTTTAGAATTGCAAATTATTATTACTGGTTTCGTCCTCTATTTATTAAAGCTGTTTCGGTATATAGTTATACACATGTGTGTGTTTCAAGCATGCCCGAATAGTTACAGGGCTTGATAAAGGCCGCGGTACACCTAGCGCCTGACATCGATGCGACAGATGGCTTTACCCCTAGAAGGGCATAAAACCAGACTATCTGAAACATATAGTCTGAAACATAATCGTGGGAGAGCCATGCTTCGGCACGTATGGGCCGGTTTGACCGGAGTGATACCACGGCCGCACAGAAAACCGGCAGTGAAGCCTTACATTGCTTTTCGCTGAGTGAGTGAGGTTACCGGAGGCACTAACCCTTCCCTCACCCCCCCTCACCCCTCCACCACCTCTTCCCCTCATTCAGTATAACTGTGTATCTTATCATATTTTAGATACTTTATCTCATATTTTTGAAGATAATATATAAAAAACAGCAGGAACCGCACGAACTTCATCATCGGCTCTAGTGGTAAACATTTTTTAGCCATGTTTTCATTACCAAGTTAAGGGTCAGTTATTATAACTAGACCAGTTGGTCTAGTTATAATAACTGACCGAATTACTGACACAGCACGCGACACAGCTGTGCCGCGTGCTAATATCCGCGTTAAATGAATATGGTTACTGCTCCATTTCAATTGTGAAATTATATAGTGTATAATAGTTATCAATAAGCAAACTAAAAGTACTATTAAAACCCGACCGATAAAATTGAGATTGTGACAAAGAAATAAGATTTGATTATGGGTTTGATTATCAGAATTTATTAGACCCAATGATACGAACAGTGTTCAGCTATTTCAAACATACTGACCATAGCACCAAATACATAATAATAACATAATTAAAATATTAGGTATATATTTAGTGATTTGAGCTTTATTATTTCTAAGAAGTACTCGTATATCAGTTGACTTTTGGCCAGAAACCTCATGACCGTGTATGGAATGGAATTGACTAGGTCTCTTTTCCTGTTGAACTATATTCTGCACAGGATTGAATACTCTACCCGTGTTCCTCTGGTTTGCAAAGGAATATTGGAGATACATGGAGGAATGTAGACAGGTACTCCGTGTGATGAGTTCTTTTGGAACAGTGACCATGGCTTGACCTTTAATTTTTCCAAAACCAAAGCCCTGCTCGGCAACGGAAGGGTCATTCGGTCATGGTTTTAGACCATTCTACATATTTGCTTCGTCATGTCTTTGGTGATGTCGCATGCGTTTTAGTATCTGAAGGCCATAAAGAAAATGAAAGGTTTCCAGGAGTAAAGTACAGTAGTAAAGTATACGGTTACCGAATAATACGTGCGAACCCAATAGACGATAAGTATTGACTGACGAATCAATCACGTGCAGCGTCAGCGTAGTCAACGTCATATCGACCAATGAAAAGTGTGCTCACGACTCGTGCCGGTAACTTTACATTTTGTTAAAAAAATATGGCATCTCTGTATGACTGTATAAAACTTTGCTGTTCTATCAATTCAGGCCTTCGTCCTAGTGTATTTGAGTAAAATATTATATCATTACAAATCATTGCCCGCTGATTCATCCGCTCAAAAACAATCTCTTTAACTTTCTTAAATAACTACAGATAAAAAGTAACATATGCTACGTATACTAGTCATAATAAAATACAATAATTATAAGTAATCATGTCTATCTGTCTATGTTTTATCGGAAAACTGTCAAAACTGTTTTATAGCAAGTCCACCGACTTTTTTCATCGACACCACCGAAGTTACGCAACAGCTACATTACAAATCGAAATGACAGTTATGAATGAACGCGGTAATAGTATGTCGTATTGAGATAACTACACATCTGTTTTCTGTCGTTTCCACTCACTATATCTGCGTGAAATAAACACTGATATTACACATCTAAGATACCAGAGCTATCGTGTTTGACAAAGATTATTGGAGCTATTTTTATATACAGACTTACACTCAGGCCTTTATTCCCGAAGGGGCAGGGGTGTGGGCTTATTAAACACCCACATTTTGCCAACTATTATATCGTGTCGCTCACGTTATAGGGGGCAAGTCTATTGCCATCAACCGGGAAAAAATATGAGTATATTGAACGGGAAAGGAAGGTAAGGAATGAAGGTAATGTAAAAAAAGAGATATTGCAGGCATACCTGTAAGTGGAACTGGCTCTGTAAGTGGAACTGGCTGTTGCCGGGAAGTCCGAGTGCTCCATTTTTCCATTTATATGTTTTACAAATACGAAATCACGGAAAAATAAATCTAGAATATTCCAAACATTAATTTGTTTTTATCATGATACTGGGTACTATAAGATTTAGACATGGTATGAATGAAAAAAAAAATAGGCAGTCATGGGACTGCCGACAGAAGTGAAAACTTAAACGAAACGACGAACTTAAAACGTCCCATTAGCAGGTTGGTGACATTAATTAATAAGGAGCTGACAGAACTCAATGTTGAGATTAGCGCCCTCTAGTGGATCTATATAATATATGTATTATTAGTGTGACGGTCACGAGTTCAGTCTTTTTTTCCCCATAGCAAAAGTGCACAAACGTGCTTAAAGAAGTTTTCACTTTAAAAAATGTTTTATATTATCAAGGTAAACACAAATATTTAGATAATACACCAATTATAAGTAGGCACCGGAAATCGGAATGATTAACACGGAATAACAACTATAATTAATTTTGTATAATTTATCATCGACTTTAATAGTCAATGGTTACTGTAATATTAAATTAGTGCCAAAAATAATAAAGAAAGTTCTTCAATATTAGTTACAGATATTCAATTAAACAAAAAAAAATATAAATTAAGTTGTAAACGTTAAATCCGAAAGGTACAAGTGCAACACTTATCATATTAAACGGAACTCTGTTTTTATAATATAAAAAAATGTATCTATGGTTAAGCCCTATTCAATGGGAGGAGTAACAAATTTTTGATGTTATTTGAAGTACGATTCTTTAATTCACTGATTATTTACTGATTTTTCTACTGCACTACCAAATTTTATATAGGATGTCTACGTCTCTCGTTGTAATTATATACCTATAATAATAATAAAAACGTATTTACCATACGTTTATATGTCAAGTACCATACCCTTACTATACGAAACAATACAAATAGAAGATGTTAATTGTTAGGTTAGGTATCCTGTAAACATTTTGTTTTTGTTTCAATTTCTACTTAACAGTTTCGAAGATAAGGTTGCTCAATGGTTCATTTAGTACATTTTATTTAGCATTTTCACAATCATTAATTGTAAAATTAGTAGGAAATATATTTCTTCTGACCGATACGTCGCGTTATGCAAAGTATATTTGGAGAAAATAGGTTTTGACTTACTTGTCACGCGTCATCCTGCGCCCTCCTATCGAAACCTTGCGCCACGCACTCCCCACTAAGCCCTGAGATGCTCCCCCGGCCGCGCGTAGACTTGGCCTCTTCCTCGTAGGCCTTAAATACTCTACATCTACTAGTGCCGGAACTACGGCCAAAGCCTCTGAAGAACTCCACCCTGAGCACACTTAATGTCTACGTTCCTTCAAACATTTGTACCACAAGTCTCATTATAAACTGTAAAAGCGCTTTTCGTGTATAATTCCTCTCCTCATTTAAATTTACCTACGGGGGACCACGTGCAGACCACGAAACCACCCTCCACGTTACAACTGACTGCAAACTTGAAAAATATATTCATTTGTCATTAATATAGTCGGTTTATTTTCCAATTTATACTATCCTACAAAACCCAACTGCTTTACTTAAATAACAGTCAACAATTAGATTTTTATGCAACTAGGTTTACCATGTGAAAATTACTTACTAACGACCTTAATTCTACTTCTAAAAAAGATGTTCATTTATTACTCCTTAAAACTAATTATACTACGTACGAACGCTTATCTAGCAATCTAATGGTCTGCTATCCAGAAGAAATGTATTTAATAAGGTGAATGTAGAAATAATTTCTCCTATATCTGTTCTTTTTACATCAAACACTACCAACGATGTGTTTTTCAGTGATGTGTCAATGTCAATGTCAATTTACTTTTGGTTTTTGTATTGACGTTCCATCCGAAGGTTGTATGTAAAAAAAATATTTTTCGCGATAAGTCCGCCCCATGTTTTTCATTACACAAACATGTTTTTTTTTAATACACTTTGTGCATTCCCTGTAAGCCAATTTTGAATTAGTGTGGTATTACCTTTAATATATTAGAGTGCTATTTACTTTATTAAGTACTAGCTTTCACTCGTGGCTTTGTTCGCGTTAATGTGTTTTGTCAATTAATCTATCCCTCGGGAATAGTACTTTACTGAATGAAAGATACTCTTTGTCCTTTTATGTACCCCTAACAACATGTGTGTAAAATTTCATGATTATCGGTTTAGTAATAAGCAAACAAACTCACTTCCGTTTTTATAATAATAGTTAGGATAATAGGATTTTGTTCTAAATCTCGGGTCGCACTAGAACGTGTATGTATGTCACAATATTTGAATACACAAACAGTCTAAAACTGTACTTTCATTCAATAGTTTCCATTGTTTGAAACAAAAACAATTGTATTTTGAATATTAATATGATTTCGAAGCGTAATACTATTCAGATACGACAATCTATCATAACATGTGTTGTGACAATAAACCACAATGTATGAGTCAGGTACCTTCATTGAACTAAAAATACATTGTTTTACATAAATAACCGCGATTTAGACCATGTGTATGGCAAGAGTAGTAAAAGATATAATATATACATATTATGTCTGACCATGTATTTCGGAATATATTTTTTTTAAATGAATGGTTGCAATGAATTGTGCTCCCAACGTTAACAAGAGTACTTGATGCTAAAATTGTCTTCTCATTAATCGTATCTAGATTAGATCTACTTAGTATCTGTTAGTTGGTACGACCCCGCGATGCAAGAATAATTTCATAAAACGGAAATTGTCTTCCTACGAAAAAAAAAAAAAAAAAAACCAAGAAGAAAAAAACCTTTACACTCATATGCGCTTCAAACTCTTGTATGCATAACACGTGTGCAATAAAAATAACATCAAAGAAGACGATCTATGGTCGTGAACCATGTGTACAATATGAACGACATATAAATTTAAATCGTAATTAAATTTCAGCTGCTATTTGACCTGTAACAATTTATATTCATTATATTACTGTAATAGTATTACAAGAAGAGAATATAGTCTATTTGTAAAATAAAAACCCGAGTCTAATTCGCACACCGGATAAATTATTCAAATTTAGATAGAGGTAGATATAGTTCGTCCATCTCAGGATCGATCCTTTAAGATTTTTGCCTGCTTTTGTTACGTTATGTAGCAAAGAATTCACGACTTTCAGCTTTATTCTTTTACTTGTGCTGTGAGACATTGCTTCCCGCCAAATTTTATGATTCTAAGTTAATATGAAGTACCCTATATAGGTTTTAATTTAACAAGTCACAAATATTGATGTAGTAAATTTAACAAAACACTATTTGGATAAAATAAACATGAAAATTGGAAATTCGAATACATAGCACTTGACTTTGATCACTAATACCGTATTATAACCGTACTTAAACTCATCACTTTAAACTGGTTTTAAGACAATATAATAACAAACTTTTCTTTCCTAGCATTCTATCATAAAACGCAGTTAAGTCGAAACTAGTTTTTAAGTGACAATTTCAATCACGTTGCGTTCGTTTTGTAAATGGGAAATAATTGCCACAGAACAAGTATGGTAGGTACTACCGGCACTAAACTAAATGTAAACAGGCCATAAAATACGAGTATAATGTATTCACTCTGTGTATATGCAAATTTATATTGCATTTGATTGAGATAATGTCCGTGATGAATATAATCTTTTATTATTACACGCTTTATATTAGCTTCACCTGTATGTTTGTAACCGACTCCTTTGGGCGCGATTTTGACCCACTTTAAACGGCCAGATTTCATTCAAAATTTGCACATGTGTCAAAGACCGATGACAATGCAATAATTCGATTAATTTTTTTATTTTTTATACTTGAATTTTCTATAAAAGCGTGTTTTTTAGTTTTTTAAACTATAATTATATTTATGTCTAACTTCATTACGTAATTATGACTTAATCACTTTGTTAGGAAAACGCCCTTGAGTGGGCAGTAAAATAGAAACACCTCGATGAAGGACGCATGTGAACGTTGTTTACAAACACTTATTGATCTGTGTACCGATGTTGGGTCAGCTCTCTGATATAATTTGTTTGCTATGTTACTGTAGTATCTATAAGCTGGGTATGGTTAAATAAGGGATCAATATTAAGCTGTGAACGTAAAGTTGCGCAGTTACCTTAGGGTAACTGCGCAACATTCACGATTAGTCGAGATATTAGCATCAGGCGATTTGTAATTATACCAATTTCAACCAACTCCACAACCTAAAGGAAAACCTTTCAATATTGCGAAATCCCCGCAATCGGGGAAAGAAAATAATTATCAGGGAGAATCATAAAAAAAAACACACTGGAGTAGCTAGCCACCGACAAACCCACTCCATGCCAACCGAATGTAACTACATAGTATATTAAGGAAAACCTGCCGCCGAGAAGTCACATTCATGATGTATCTGACGTCTGCCGTCATTGTATGCAACATCCCATTCTTGATGATATAAAGTTGGGTTTTCAGCGTTGTATTGCCCTCACTAATTGTTTTGTTTTATTTTGTCAGTCAACCCTCTTAATAAATACAATCACGAGTTTAAATTTAAATTGACTTTTGAACGGCTGAACAAAATTTGTTAAATTATAGGTAAAAACACTCTCGATCAAGTCACCTTTCAAACAAATCAAAATCGGTCCATCGGTTTAGGAGCTATGACGCCACAGTCAGACACGTAGACATACAGATACACACTTTAAACTTATAACACTACAACTACCGCCCATTGGCACCTGCAACTCAAGAGTCATGAGTCATAAGTGCGTTGCCGGCCTTTAAGGTAGGAGTAGGGGAAGGGTAGATGAGGGGAAGGGGAGAAGGTTGAAGGGTGGAAGAGGGGGAGGGGGCGAGGGAAGGGTTAAGGCCACTCACTCGGCGAAAAGCAATGCAATCATTGCTTCACTGCTGGTTTTCTGGGAGGCTGTGGTATCACTCCGGTCGAGCTGGCCCATACGTGCCAAAGCATTGGTCTCCCATGATTAATATACATTTATTGTTTAAATATACATCTCTAGTTATAAACTATCAGTGCTAGATTATACGAGCAGGGAGCACACAACAATATGTCAAGAGATTCAACAGACCATTGTTGTAGTCATACATTGAACTAGTGACAATTTAATGGAGAGTTAACAAGTGTAAAATTAACTTGGTCACGTAAATCCCAACAGGAAATCATTACCAACGTAGGATGATTCCATATGCACAACCTACGTATATGTCAACTATAACTACATTCATAGGTATAACCATAAGGTTAGTTGATAACGACTAATACAAAGGCTGTAGTTCGAGTATTTACATAAAAAAATACTCCTAAGCTTTGTTGCGCTCAATATCCTTATCAACAAAACCGCAAAGTGGATGTGCAAAACATAGAGCTAGAATAACAACCAGAGACTATATTAACACAAATATTTACAGACTAGAATTTGAAATTAAGTTATGAATGTGAAATACGTCTTAAATTAACCGCAACTATAAAATCGTTCAACTATATATCAAAAGTAAAGGCGCTATATCAACTAGAAGATAAAAATATACGGGTCGACCTTTTCCGTTTTTTCGACGGTTAACAAAAAGATTCGTCTCATAACACCGAAAACGTTACTCAAATATATACCTTAATAGCAAGAAGTAAAGTATAATAAGTATTTTATCAAATATCAAAATCATTTATTTCAATTAAACCAATTACATGTATGTTTTGAATTGTCAGGGGTAGCAGTCATTCGTGAAGTTGCCTGTTCTAATACGTAGATCTTAGGGAGAAGAACAGGGAAGAAACTCCAAGGATACTCTTTTTCAACACTTTTTTTTACAAGTCTCTGGTTACTGGTTAATAAATAATATCTCTTTTGTGTCCACCAAAATAATTTGAAGGAGTAGGATCACAGCAATGTTGAGTGGCTTATACAATTGGCGGCCTTATCGCACTGAGGCAATCTCTTACAGGCAACGCCAATTGCCATTGATATTCTAGTCCAGAAGCTGAAATACATCTTCCAGGGCCGCAGTGTAGCGTTTAATGCACTTCAGTACCCAAATATACTAAAAAACTTTTTGCAATACATAAGGGACTGCACAAGTTTTGAATGAATTGAAGTGATAGTCTACAAATACAAAATAACGCTCTTTTCCATATTTGTAACCAAGATCGATTTTATTTGTCCGTTTTCTGCTAATGCTTCTGAATGACTTTTGAAGAGAATTATGTAACAATCATTATTCAAAGATGAAGCAGTCTGCAAATATTTAAACGGGTACCATCCTCATATTTAATGTTTAAAAGAACACTTCTGTTCGACGCTTCTTTCGTAATACCCTCAACGAGCTTCTGAAGGACCTCTGTACCGGCGTAACACCCGCTTTGAGAAGCTTTGTCGTGATTGGGTCGCAGCCCGATGTTTTGATGTTTGCTGTTTGACAGCCATTCCAATCTTGTACAGTATATTATTTTCGGTATAACAGCGGGTTTAGCTCTCGATCGTGGGCCAAACGTATATCCATAGCTTGTGGCGTATAAACCATAAAAAGTTCAAATTTACAATTATTGACAAAATAATGCTACCCCTATTGGTGTTCAGCTATATGAAGAAGAAAGAAAAAACATTTATTTCGGCACGACGAGACAATGTTAAACATAGCAATACAAGGAGAAAATAAAATACAAAATAAGAATTTACAGCAGATGAGAAATAAAAAACATTAAGAAGGGATGTCTCGTGACGGCACCGAAAGGGGTTCCAGTTCAGCATGCCTGGTACGGATAGGTACCAGAGCGCTGGTTTTCGACTGACTTTTCCAATACCCAGATATCCTGCAAACATACCTGTTTCGCCCGACAGTCTCTTTAATGCGAGTGTGTATGTATACTCTTTTCACAAACATGTCAGAATTAAAGGGTGATAGATACTCAAACGTTACATTTCTGTGACGTCTCCTCTTCCTTGGAAGTTTTTTTATTATTTATGGTTTTTTTTTATTATTATTATTACTATCCAATATTAAAGCACGTTTTTATACCGATAAAATGGTAAAAATACGATTAAAGCGGTAACTATGTTCTACGGCCTAAAAATGTTTAAATTTGATTCATTATCATCTTCCTGCCTTTTTCCCAATTTTCATTAGGGTCGCCACAACATAAAAATTACAAAGGATTTTCGCTGGTTTCTTTTATGGCCGATCCCCTGCCTGATGCCAACCCTCCTCGGGAATGGGAATCTGCAAGTCTCGGATGGGGAACGGGACTATAAATCCACAAAAACAATAAAATAAGGCAAAAAACCTTTTTTAGACATTTTTTTTTAAGCCATGTACTAAAACGAATAGAATAAGTTTAGGTTATTTTGACTTTTTTGTTTTTAAAAAGCTTTTCGCGCGAAATGTACTAAAAGTAGGTTTGGTAGATTGGTTTTTTTTTTTTTATGGTATAGGGGGCAAACGAGCAGACGGGTCACCTGATGGTAAATGACTACCGCCGCCCATGGGCACCTGCAACTCGAGAGTCACAAGTGCGTTGCCGCCCTTTTAGGTGGGAGTAGGAGAAGAGGGGGAGGGGGGGGGGAAGAGTGGGAATAGGGGAAGGACGGGAATAGGGTAGAGGGGAGGGTTAGGGCCTCCGATAACCTCACTCACGCGGCGAAATGCAATGTAAGCATTGCTTCAAGGCCGGTTTTCTGTGAGGCCGTGGTAACGAGCGGAGTCGAGTCGGCCCATACGTGCCGAAGCATGGCTCTCCCACATAAAAAGGTTGGTTGGTGGATGGTTGTTAAGGAATTACTTGCCGACATATATATTTTCTTTGCAATTAGCGTTTTTGCTTTTAAATTTAATTGCTTAGTTATGAGGCCATATGGCGTGAAAAATAAATAAACTTAAACCTACATGGCAAATCCTATAAGAGATGATCCGAATTCGCAACCACCAAATTTGTAATTTTAAAAAAGTAGAATTATTTAAATTTGGCAATGGAAGAGACACCATGCCTTCTTCTTACAACATGTTAATTTTACTATTGTGGCCCATTGCCACCAGCAGAAGAAATCTTTGAGACTTTTATTCCAAAAGTTGTCAACTTCTTCCACAACGGAACAGATTCGAAAGGAGCTAAAAATCTCTCTTACAAAACTTTTCAATTATCAACTATCTTTTGGAACCGGGGCCTTTGCCGAGCACCCACAGCCCTCTATGGTTGAGACAACCAAAGGAATGAACGATAATAGTGTAAAACTATAAAATCTATATAGAAAAAAAGCCATTGCAACGAATGCTGGGAACAGCAAGTTTCAAATAAATGCTAGGCACATGAAGTGGTACAAAGATTTAATAATTTATAAATTCTCACAACGCCATCTATGCAGTGATGATGAACTACATCGATCAAGATTAGTCTTCATACACAGATTTTGCATGACTTAAAATGCTACGTTACACTATGCATGTTGCTTATTATACTTCTGGTTAGGTTAAGACTAAGACGTGTGACCGTCGCTCAGAGAGGGCTTCGTTGGATAATTTATATAAGGACTAAGGAAGTCCCTCCTAATAATACGTTACGGAAGCATACAAAACTGAAACAATCAAAAAATTATAAACAGCATTCTAAATGGCATTAAAAACTAGCCAATACTTACATAAGTAAATGTTTTCAAGATTATTTTCCTTTACCGACCCTCATTGGATACTGGAAATACCGATACAAAGTTCTTGAAAGCCTACTATTGACATCTTCAATTATTTCGGTATCTTTCCATTTCGGATTCCAATTTAGTTAGTTATTAGTTAACAAATTATCACTGTGTGCGTGTTCAGGGATGCCTGCTCTAAATTATTTACTTGCCTTCTTGTATTTTTAACTATTGATGTTAGGTGATACAAACGTACCATCTAACATGAATAATTAAAATACTTTGAGTCAAAATCACCAATATCATTAGGTATCTTTTTCTTCGGCCAAATTTTTTTTAATAACATTAAACAGGAATAGCGTCTTCGTTTATGATTACTCATAGTTTTTGTAAAATTACCCTGTAATAAACGGATAACACCGGCTAATCTGTCAAAGCTACAAATTTTGAAATAAAGTATAGAATTTTCTCAGAAAATAGTGTAAATTAAAACAAAACTTACCGATGAAAAGTGATCTTAGTGTTTTTATAAGGTTTTCTAGCATAGTTTTGACACAATTGTTGATACACAATTTTGAATAATTGTTTTTCGCAAGCATGTCACCGCTTAGATATTCAAATGACAATGACGTCTGTCACACGCGAGTCTACGAAATATAGTTGACTTTAATAGCGCCGTTCTGTACGACTGAAAATGTCACCTAGACAAGTATAACATCAAAGTTCGGTAAATTGTTATTTTAATACTGCGCGCTTGGAATGTTAAATTGTTCGAGGATTTTATTTCGTTCAAACATAAGAATGTCTGAATGTGTATAAAGGAGTGAACGTTCCATTTTAGAGACAATGATGAATAAAATAAGGCAAAATTTTATGAAAACAGTAAGAGGTACAAGTTGTAGCGAATAAACGGTTTCAGTTTGCTGTTAAACTATATTTTTGGAGGTCTTTTGAATTAACGTTCGTATGTCCATCTGAAAAGTATCGAAAACTTTATGTATTTATCATTCTATACCAAACCATGAAAGAATTTCTGTCGGCCTAATATGGAAATGGAATATTAATTAACCTTTGGAACTGGAAACTCGCATCAATAAGCTAACGATTTGAACAACTTCGGCTTAATTAAACTGGAATCTGTATGTAATTCAAATAAAAGAAGAAATATAGCGGGTTTCTATTGAAATTGTAATTGCTGGCACGAGGCAAGTCCCTCTACCCTACACGAGGTCGCAGTTAATCAGCACCAATAGCATAGTGCTGTTTCGTGGAACTGTAATGACTTAGGGTTATCACAGCATTATTTTATTTGAATTTCCAGGTATTTTTCACCTCCGTTTTTCATAAAATGGAAAAATTCTTAACTTTATAAGTTAGGAATTTTTCATTCCGTTACTAAGAAAATTCATAAAAATTGACTTCGAAATTTTTTTAAGTTAGTTTTATGGATTTTCTCAATAACTGAGTAAATAGTTCCAAAATAAAAAAATATGTTAGATTTAAAATCTTTAACTTTACACATTCTACCTGCTTTTATGAGAAACGGAGGTAAAAATACCTAGAAATTCAAACGGTCATAACTTGTAAACGGATAGTAGTTTTTCAAGTCTTCAGTCTCGCACAGTGGGTTGCCGATAGCTGTATCGCGTGCACACGCTTTTTTTTTAAAGTACAAAAAACGTGATACGAGATTGGATTGATATATTCTTTAAATTCTGTAAAATTCATAGTCAAAATTGACATGGTTGTTTATGTGCAGTATAAGAATATATATAAAGTAAAACTTTTTGTAAGATTTAGAATATTTGCCACCATACAGTTTAATAATCGAGATTTTATAAAAGGGAAGAAGTTTATTTATTAATCTTTACATTAAGAATATAACACATGTAGGGTATTTGTATACTAAAACTTTGAAAATGAAAAGTAAGCGTTAAGTACTTAATTTACATACCAATTAATAAAAAAAAAGATGTGTTGAGGAGGTAACCCTATACACATTTTAAAGCCCGGAAAGGGTAAGCAATTAAAATGGTAGGTATCGATATTTTTGTAGGGAATGATTTATCTGTTACGTAGTAACTATGTACTTAGTAATCTGTGCTGTAACAGTATGCTAGCTACAGTCATTTCAGTGATTTAAGTAAGTGTTCCTTTTTCAAATACAATTAAAATTGTGTTGCTAAATATACAGGATATTTGGCAACACAGACGCTCAATTGTATGAAATAATGATAATTTTTTTTTTTATGAACTAGCAACCCACGCCGGGTAGCAGAGCATAAGGATTTGCGCATATTTTTTTCGTGTCGTAGTATCGTATCAACCTGTTGCGTTAAGCATGTCTGTTAGGGTTAAAATGTAAAAACATGCATCTGAAAATTTATTACTGATCCGACTTGTTTGGGAAAGGATCAATTTAAATCTAGATAAAATACATAAACGATGTTCTAATTTAATAAAGATCTAAAATCGATAAATTTAAAAATAGGTTTAAAAGTATTTTTATTTAAGTTATTTTCTAGTAATATGTTTTCGTTATTATGTGTTAATCTTAGAAGATAAACATATAGTGTTGCTATATTGTAATATATCTATTTAAGAGGAATAATTTCGTAAAACATTGTTTTCATATAACTCTAGCCGTTATGATTTTTTCCGAAATCTTATTTATTTACACTTCCTGAAGATACATTGCAAGAGGCGGACTTAATGCCTTAGGCATTATCTACCAGTCAACCTTTGGGAGATACAGACACGTGCGTCGCGGGTGTATAATTAAAATTAAAATTGCGGTGTAAATTGAGAAAAAAAAGAACAATATTAAAAAAATATTTACCTATTACATAAATAATAGGAACAATACGTAATATAACCTAAATAAAATATTATAGTAAACAAAATATATACACTCTATCTAACATATAAATACATTTACAAAGTGCTATTCAGATGATTCTACCAAAAAGTCTGTGTAAAGCTGTCGTACTTTGAAAGTTTGACATTTTCAACGATCGTAATTTTTTTTTTGGTTTTTATAAAGATTATTTATTATTATTATTATATTTCTGCAAATTTATACAAAACCTTAATAAATTATACAGCTAAGCCACGAAATTCAAAAAAAGAATAAGGTTCTATGTTCAGCTGTATATATTGTTCACCGATATTTCTGTCATCTATGGACCGATTTCAAAAAATATTATTAAATTTATTATATTATATATTATTTAATAATATTAAATATTATTTTGTTTAAAAGCTCTCAAGGTGGTTCCATTGTCACCAAGTTCAGATCTGATGATGGTATCTGAGGGAAAATGTGGGAATCCTTAGAAATTAAGGGCACATAATATAGTGTGTTTGTTGCTTTTCTTGAAAATATGTAACATTGACGTTTAAAGTGGTGAATTTTATTTTTATTAACTGACTTTAAAAAAGAAGACGTTGTTCTTTCGGCACATAATAAATTCGGCACATTTGTATGTATTATTTTTTATAACTTATTTAATCAAGTGCAGCAAGCTGCTAGACAAGCTAAAAATCTTACCACCTTATCTAAATAAAGTATCGGGTTTTTAAAACTAAAATTAATATAATACAACGTACTGAAGTTCAGTAACTTACGTTACAGTACGTAATGTTCTAAATACCGTACTCTACTCAGTACGTACGTGCCTTAGATACACTAAAAATGGAAAAATAAATACTTAAAAAAAAAGTTAAACCGACTTCAAAAAGCATTAACAGAGAGCATTGAAAAGTGTAAAATAATCGATTTCAAACTTAATTGAAAAGACTACAATACATGTGACACTTTTAATACTATATAATAGGTAACATTATAAAAGCACCTACTGAACTGTTTGAAATAGGTGACAAGCCAAATAGGTATTTGATGGATAGGCAAGAGACACCGCGACGGCTGCGTGGGCTTTCAAACGGGCAGAAAAAACAATGTACAAAAATATTGTAATACAAAGTTATTGACCGATTGCAGACAAAGCATACAGACAAGTGGTGTATTGCATTAGTTCTTTAGCTTACTGAATTTTGAACATACGTATATTTCTAACAATAAAGTCCTAGTGATATTATATCAAAGACGTATCGATGTTTAAAGAAAAGTAACAAAGAACCTCCTGCCTGGTTTTGATGAATATTTAAGAGGAGATTTATGTGCCTTATAGAGCAAGCTGCCAATCCGTTGCCAGGGTAATATTGATCGCTAAGAAACACTGAAAGAAAAGGAGTTGAAAATTACTATGCTTTTTACTAAGATAGGTTCTAAAATTAATCAACTTGTGGGTGTTTTAAGCAGTTATATTTATTGCTTTCAGGTTGGTCACGATTGGGGCTACTACACAATGGTGACGGATTTGCCAAAGTACTCCCACGATGTGTTAAAGTTCAACATCGCGACCACAGGCACTCTCACTGCTTTGCCGTACATTGCTATGTGGATTTCTTCATTCCTGTTTGGTTTCGTCTGTGACTTGTGTGTTAAGAAAGGTTGGCACACTATCAAAACTGGAAGAATCGTTCACACCACTATTGGTATGTATTTTGTCTTATTGAAATGAGCACATGAATGGCGCAATAGTTTATACTGTCATACTGTAACTGCCGTCTTGTGAGTTTCGTGGTAATTATTTTCACACAGGATAATATTATATGTATGACACATAAATAGTTATCCTCAACTTTATCTTTTATTTTTGCCTCTGTTTATTACTTACATTTTTGCAAAATATCCCGTGGAACACTTCTAATTGTACGTTGCTAATTAGAAGTAGTAAAATATTAACCCACTTAATCTCGATTATCTAAAAACGTTATTTAGTGTAAGGTATACCTTAAAGTATTAAATTTGCAAGAGAGTTCACTTGAACCGGGTGGTTCAGGTGCACTGTCTCTTTACTGTTATAATATTAAAGCTCTACTATTCATCCATATCAAGCTTCTCGAACTTTGCACTTAAAAGTTTTAGTTTCATAAGAAGATACTGGATGAATTCTATTTCATGTTAATCCTTTTAAATACGTTATCCGCTATGCATATGAGACAGTTATAGTTCTGATCGATTATACTTTAAAAAATATATGTAACTTTTAATTTCCAGTTATCTTATAAAGGGATTATTAGATTGTAATGTTGATGGTAACGCCGCGCCGTCAAAGGATAACAATAGAACCTAAGACAGAAGATGCTTGTAACGCCATCTATTATAATGTAGCTGGAATTAAGTGACATGTGTATTTTAGAGTCAATAGTGAATGGAACTGCAGTTAGTTACGCAATTTCTACCGAACAACTAGCTGGTCACAATACATAAACTATTCATATTGTGCGGTACAATGTGCCTTGTATTATTGTTATCACGATTAAGTTCCGATTTACAAATATAATACGTATAGTCGTGAAAGTTTAAAAACAAATATATTAACCAATCAATTAAGTTTTGAGATTTGACTAAAGATGGGTCAGGGTTTATTCATATAAGCAGTAGATAGTAATTCAAAGTTGCACTATATTTACTAATATATTTAAGATTTACCTTTAACGTTTATTATGTGGTATTTAATATTAATTCATAGTTACTTATTATTATTATTATTATTTATGATTACAGCTGCCACTGGTCCCGCTATCTGTATTATTTTAGCATCGTACGCAGGCTGTGATCGTACGGCTGCAATGGTGTACTTTGTTCTATCAATGGCTCTTATGGGAGGATTTTACAGTGGCATGAAGGTATGTTACCGTTTTATAAAATCACGTAATTTTACGTAACAACATTTAATTCTTAAAATGTTAAGATAGTCATCCGAGGAATAGCTTAGGTACCTTCCTACTATATTTTGCCTGGGTTAACTACGATTTTACTTTAAAAGAAGCACTTCACAGTAATAGTGAGTGACAATGATTTTTTTGAATACTTATTTAATAAAGTAGCCAATGTTTTTCTTAAGATGTTTGGTACACTACTTGTTTGCTAAGTTCTATTGTCATTAGTTTATTATCAGAAGGAGGTAAGTGCGGCATATTTCTACTCGACTTTTATTCTGCAAGTGAGTAGGGTTTCTATAAATGAGTGGTTAGGTTTGTCAACGTCCAAATGATACCACTGAAATTGCGAGTTTAAAGACATTAGTAATAACCGAGTGAACGTGAAGCCGCCCGTGTGCTTGTTTTCCAAATTAGTTGTAAAAAAACAGTGATATCTGATGTATAATAATATTACCTTCGATAATATGTACCAGTACGCATAATGCACTCGTAGACAATGAATAGATGCATTTTTACTACTGATCACTCTTTCTCTTTATTACATTATTATTAGATACTTGTTTACTATTTTCTTTATAGTTTTATTTTACTGGCTGGTGTACTGCTGTTTACTGTACTGGCTTTGATTTACTGGCTGGTTACCCAGAAAACATTACACAAAAGTTATTCTCCGGCGTTCTAAATAATATCAACCCATTCTTACTTGACAATGTTGAACTTAAATCTAATAACGTCTGTCACCATTGTTAGAAAATAGCTCTAAATTATTTGTATTTGTATATATTCGTTTTCATTTATTTTATTTAAAAGTTAAAACACCAGTTCTATTATATACTAATATTCTTCTATTTCATGATACTTGAAGAGATTTCTTTGTTCGCATTTTTAAGCAAATTTCAGACAATTAGAAATTCGAAATTTGAAAAACTTAAAGTTTGCTTGTAGAAGAAATGCAGAAAGCTAAAATTTTTAATAAATATGCTATAAGTTTAAATATTTTAAAGGATAAGCGAAGCTACAGGCGTCCCGTACATATTGACATGTCTTATTACGAAAGTCTATACAATGACAGTTTAAGCTATACTGGTCAATTATATAAAACAAAACAGTTAAAACTTAATGTCGCCGTGTGTAGTGAGTTCGATTCCGACATGGGACAAACATTTGTGTGATTCAAAATAGTTGTCTCATTGCTAGGTGTTCCTTATAATCGTTTTTTGAATTTTTGTTGCCAAGTTCTCCTCTGATAAAATGTTATTCGAAAACTTAAAAAAAATGAAAATTATATTTCTGAAGATATGTGATTATTAAAACATTCAAAATAGGTACTTACCTCCTTTAGTAATTACTATAACATATAATATCTAGGTAGATCATTGATATGAAGTAAGCTCAATGTTGCTTTAAATCCGTAGATTTGGAACATTGGATTGTCATGCTGTGAACAGTGTATAATAAGTCGTAACGTATACACTGTTCCACAGCATGACTGACCTTAGTTCAAGTTTATTTTTACTTTTAGGAAATCTTTATCAAATAAATCATTCAGCGTTTACAGACTGATATTTCCTTAGAACAATATCTATACTTAACCGTTTACCTACACCTCCTTTGATTGATAATAATCACTTTCACTATAATTGATGACTAAAGTAATTTGAAATGTAATAACAGAAACGCAACCTGCAGGCGCCTGTGTAAAATGCAAAGAGAAAATAATTCTGTTTATTGGAACGAAGTTCCTTATGGCGCGTTGCGTAAGGGGGCTAGACGGAAAAAATTAAGACCAAAAGTTGTAACAACACTTTTTGCTATAGTAAAAGAAATAAAATTATATTACAATTCCTTCACTAATTAATCTAAAGGAACTTCGTTTCATCCGGGTGTCCCTTGACACCTCTCATTTTTTTTTTATGCAAAAGATATTTACTTATTAAAAACAAAGAGTTCAGCATATTTTGTTTTCTACAAAAAATTTTGTTTAGTTTCACAAAGGCTCGTGTTGTTTCATTTCTAAGGGGGAATTTTATCAAGAATCATGGCCAAAGGGAAATGTTTTAATCCGTACCCACATAAATACAATTTCTGCAAATTACTTACTTTCCCTTGGTTGTCGTTTACCTTGTGAATAGGTTGGTTACCTACTCGTAGCGACACACATTTAAGGCAATCACAAAAATGGGAATAACATATCATTAGGCATACTTGGATAAGAATGTAAACATACAGGGCCTTGTAATTAAATAACACAAAATTACTAGGCGTAAGCCATTATTTTTTACTGTTTAGGAAGACTTAAGATAGTCTCCGCATATTTACAATTCTATATTTCCTTATTTTTTATATTTTACAGGTAAATGCATTGGACTTAGCTCCGAATTACGCGGGCACTTTAACCTCCCTGGTGAATACTACGTCTACATTCGCTGGCATCGTTACACCTTATCTTATAGGATTATTAACACCAGATGTAAGTATTTGATGTAGGGTACAACCACAAACATACTCACTGATATCTTAGCAAAGTATTTGAATATCTTTCGACCAAGACTGATATGAACTAATTGCATAAGCAGCTAAGAAAATAAATAAAACACACAACTTCATGTCTTGCAATAAATTGAATAACTACAATTTATTTTCTAAACATGACCGACATATTATGCGTACCTACTAGGTACATTATAATGTATTACATTTTGAGTAAAGGTGGTTAAGGCGGCGAATCCATCGATCGATTGAGCTTACTAAACCGCATCCAGTATGGTACCGATTTGAACACATTCCTAATTTAATAATTTAACTTCCATGAGTTAGTTAGAATATTATTCTTGTAATGTATTTTAAGAAGTGTAATAAATAAATATTTTAAAATAACTGATACAATATAATAATTTTCAGAAAGAAATACAATTTCTCAGACTGTGTTACTTTATATTCTAGACAGAATTTGAATTGTTTGGGTAGTTCGAGAGAAATACATAACAACCCTAATCCCTAATCAGCTGACTATAGACGAACTTTAAATTACTATACTAAGAAATATCAAATCAAATTTATCTACTTCAATTAAACCCATTATATGTATTTTTGAATTGTCAGACAGAATAAGTCAGTCGTGAAACCAGTTGCCTATTCCACTACGTAGATCCTATGAAAAACAACAGCAAACTCCAAGCACACGCTTTTTCGACATGCTTTTCAAACTTTTTTTGGTTATATTGCTTATAAGTGAAATTATATGTGAGGACAATCCCACTAATATTATAAATGTGAAAGTTTGGATGGATGTTTGTTATTCTTTAATGCCAAAACTACTGAACCGATTGCGATGAAACTTGGTATGTAGATAGCTGGAGACCTGGATTAACATATAGACTTTTTATTCCGAAATTCCCGCGGAATCGGGACTTAAGCGGGTGAAACCGAGAGGCGTTGCTAGTGGAACATAATGTTCAAAACATATACCTAAACAGTCCCTCTATAAAATCATTTCTATAATTTAACGGCACCCGTTCATGAGCATGACACACGCGCCAGACATCGTCCAAGGCAACCATATTATGATATACTCAGAACTCTGAACGGCAGCATATATTACACGTGCCCGTTGAGATTGCACTTTTGTATTATGCGGGCGTACTCGGTCTACTCATGACTATAGCCTACTAAACGAACGCTTTTAGTAGGCAATAGTAGACTGGAATCCCGCAAACAGACGAAACAGACATCTTCATACAAAAAGCAGATCTACTTGAACGTACATAGACGATATATCGGTAGTAGTAAATAGAAATTTTAAATAATGCTTTATTTACAACAACAATTTATTTGAACATTAAAATTTGTTAAAGCACTCGATCAATATAAAAAAATAAATTGTAGCGATATGAACTATGAAAATGAATATTAAATATTTCAGTATCACTAAACGTACGCAAGTAGTTCACTAAACTGAGTAATTTGATTACAGCTTTCATTGAAAGCAATAATTTTGAATGATTTATAGTTTATAAAATCAAATGTTCTTATGAAGTACAATCATTGAATTGAAATTGTTAATATTAAATTCCATTTAAACAATAAATGTCAAGAGCAAAGTGCTGTATCTCTTACAATGTTCGAGGTCAACACTCAAAACACAATAAATCATCCTCAAAGACTGATAAACAATGACAGAGACCATATGGCATTGGTTTTGTTAGTAGAAGTATTGTAACCAAATAAACATGAACCATTCTATTATTTTGCGGTTACGAATGGCTGTTTGAAAATAAAGTTTGCCATGCGGCTAGGCCGGTGGTAAATCGTTACTGTAGCATATGGTGGCTACTATTGGTCTAGTGATGGCATCTTTATATATTAGAGTTAAACTTATATTGACATTATATTTTATTGCGAATTTTGCCACATCGCTCTGATATTTTTCTAGAACATATTTTAATTTAAAACACTTTTTTTTAATTCTCCGCGCCTGGGTTGATTTTTAAAGTGGAACCCACCACTTTAGAAATCAATCCAGCGCAGAGAAAAAAAAATACAATGTCTTTACTTATTATGCTTACGGTTTTAAAGCTATACACGTTTCTCTTTTATATTTCGACTGTTTTTTTCTGCAACCTAAATCTAGCTCTAGTAATTACTTTAATAACAAACTTAAATAAGTATATCAATCAAATAATAGAGCTCTGATCCTTGTTATTCTTTCTATATAGTGTTAAATGCACCCACTCTGATACTGGTACCAATGTTCAATAAATTGTATTTTACTACGTTCGTTTTTCATAACAGACCAATTCATCTGTACGTAGCTATGTATCTTTTGTGGTAACAATTATGTTTTTTCTAAGATTGTTACGTTTAACCAAATATCACTTTAAAACACATTGCTTAGATTACACTACTAGCTGCGTCCCGCGGTTTCACCCACGTTAGTCCCGGTGCCGTGGGAATATCGGGATAAAAAGCAGAATGTGTGTTATTCCAGATCTCCAGCTATCTACATACCAAGTTTTATCGCAATCGGTTCAGTAGTTTTTGCGTGAAAGAGTAACAAACATCCATAAATGCTTACAAACTTTCACGTTTATAATATTACATCAAAATTATATCTGTGATCAGACTGAGACAGACAGACACACAAAATATGCACAAACATTTTGTATTTGAAAGAAAGAAAGAGAAAGAAAGAAAATTTCAATATTTAATTGTGTGTAGTACTTTTTTAAATTACGCTCTATAAGAACTGTCAATGCAATAAATTTGATATGGTTTCTGGTAACCTGGACATAGATATCTTACTACTATGAATAAACTCTGTTATAACATGAATGTTGTAAAAAATCACCGATATATTTATTATTAACTAGCTGCACCCCGCGGTTTCACCTGCGTAAGTCCCGATCCCGTGGGAATATCGGGATAAATATCTACAAAACTTGATATTTCATTGCAATCAGTTCAGTAGTTTTTGCGTGGATGAGTAAAAAACATCCATACATCCTCACAAACTTTCATAGTTATAATATTAGTAGGTTATTACTAATTATTTCCATAACTTAATCAGAATATAATATGCCTGTCCCGTCTTTCCATTTTTTCTTATCTTAGGAGTATTTGGAATTCAAATAAATTCAAGAAAATAACTCACTTTTCCCAACTTTTCTTGCCCCTCAAACAATTTGAATTTTCTACAATTTACTCTTAATTTTTATTATAATTAATAATAATTATTAACAACTTTAATACTATTCTTTGCAGTCAACACTGGCGCAGTGGAGAGTTGCATTTTGGGTATGTTTCGCTGTACTCGTTGGTACAAATGTGATCTACTGCATTTGGGCGGATGGCAAGCAACAATGGTGGGACGACGTTCGGCAATATGGCTACCCTGAAGGATGGAAACACGGGCCTCTCATCAGAGGAACAATTGAACAACCTGAGGGAGTCAGACTGTCAGGTCACAAAGACAGCAGCTCACGATGATGAAACTAATCAGATTTACATATAAAGACAATATAATCCGTGCAACTAGTCAATAAAGAACATAATAATTGCAGTGCCTTATACATAAGTTCATATCAAAATAATAATAGATGTAATATACTTACAATGTTGTAATTTACTTTCTAATAAATCTCCTTTTTATAATGTGTGTTATAGTTTTTATTTGATTCTTTTAAATTATCAATGCAAACGGAAATATTAGGATTTATGGTATACCATGGCAGGGTTTCTGCAGGGTATTTATTCCTTAGTATAGGCGGGAAGGAATGGGTCATCAAACACCTGAGATATGGATCTCGGCCTGCTGAATACGAACAAAACAAACAATAGCAATACAGACGTTTTGATTTATTGCCCATTTCTTAAAAATGCATTACTTTCAATTAAGAAATATGAATAACATCTAAATCTAGGAAAATTTAAATTGCTATCATATGAAATAAAATAATGTCAGTTTAAAAGTCGAAACAAGTTAAAATAACTTAAGAAATAGTAAAATGTTATTAGAAGTTTCCTATTAATGCAGGATTTTGAATTAAAATCAAACGACTTCTACCTCATAGATTCGTTTGAAAGTAAGCACTAAATATTCATGTTTCTTCGAGCTTCTCTTAGCTGGCGACTAGTAGTAACTATGTGAGTTTTAAGAGTCTCCTTCGTTTTTCGTAAAATCACCACCTACAAATTTAAAATACTAATCAATTAAGTAAAAATTAAGACAAATAATAAAAAAAAAATTTAGCAAAGAGATTTTTATTGTTGAGTTCGCTAACAGCTTGAAATGAACCGTAGAAGTTTTACTAATTATATCAGTCATGGTGTGTAAAAGCCATTACCAAATTGATCTTGACGGGTATTGAATATAAACTAACTTCTAAATTTCTTCAAGATTTAGAAAATACCGTAATCTTATCGGTTTTCTATAGGATTCACTTTGGTGAGTGTGCGAAGACTCTCAGAAAAATTCATTGGACCTTCTCCATTCCATTGTCATAAAGATGGTACAAATTTATCTTACGAAGTAAGTGCAGAATGTTTTGCCTAAATTGGGCAAGCAAACAATTTTATTAAATAATAAGAATTCTAAAATATTCGAAATAAAGGCTTTTCTCAATCAGCCACTCTCGAAGCTTTATAACAAACAATTTATATGTCAAAGATTTAATTTCTTTTAGTATACAGTTATAAAATAAATATATCCTCACATAGCTAAGCAGTTTTTTTTTGTATAAAATAGCTTTAGGTACTTTAGATAAAACAATCCTATCTGATCTCTTGCTATCGTAAATAAGCATTTTTTTAATCAAAGATACATACATACAGGGCAAAGTAAGTCATTTTAAGTCAGCACGATTTTTACGATCGCTTACTAAAGCTGTCAAACGAAACTTATGCTA
Source organism: Euplagia quadripunctaria (assembly GCA_963859945.1). NCBI lineage: Eukaryota > Metazoa > Arthropoda > Insecta > Lepidoptera > Erebidae > Euplagia > Euplagia quadripunctaria. Next base: position 9,056,364 of record OY982568.1, read on the forward strand.
ATCGTGCTTACAACTTCTCTGGCATTCCAACAATAGTTCTGTTTCTAGTGGAGAATAGAACACCGATCTAGGGGATGCTCTCTTCGTCAGAAACTGGATTTTGAACGATAATGGTAGTTCTTATTATTTCTTGGTCTAGCAATTTCATAGTGAAAATAAAATTCATTCAAGAAGAATTCACCGTCAGTACATTCCCATAAGTGGAATGGATCATAGACGATGTCTATTTAGTAATACATAATCGTCAGCAATACTTAAACACTATAATAATAATAATAATCACCGTCCTTTGCTATCCAGGATGTCGGCGGTCTCAGGGTGACGGCGAGTTTATAAAGATCAGGCGGGGTATATTCCAGAGTGACAGTTTGAGTCCCTTGTGGTTCTGCTTAGCTTTGAATCCTCTTAGCACTTTGCTGGAGGGTTCAGGACTAGGCTATTGTTTGCGGAGAGAAGGTCAGGTAATATCCCATCTCCTTTACATGGACGATTTGAAACTTTTTGCCTGCAGCAAATCCCAATTGATAAAATTACTAGAGGTAACTGAAAACTTTAGTAAATGTATCAGTATGGAATTTGGTGTGGATAAATGTGCAGTCATGCATGTAAAAAGAGGCAGGATTGTGGAATCTGAAGGGATGGAACTCTCAGATTCCACACACCTTAGATGTCTTTACAAGTATCTAGGTATGTCACAGTCGTTAGGGGTAAATGAATTGTCTATGAAGCAATCGTTACAGGAGCGCTTCTTTGGCTGCCTGAAAAGAGTACTCAAAAGTCTTTTGTCAGGTGGTAACAAGGTGCGGGCCTATAACGATTGGGTCATACCTGTTCTAACTTACTCCTTTGGCATACTTAGATGGACTCAAACTGAACTAGATGCCCTGGATAGAAGAGTTCGTACACTGCTTACCGCGGACCGAATGCACCATCCACGTTCATCGGTCATGAGATTGTATATCCCGCGGAAATGTGGGGGTCGTGGTTTTTTAAATGCTAAGACCCTCCATAACCGCGAGGTATGCAACCTTAGAGATTACTTTCTCTCCGTTGACCTGGATGTGTATCGGGATGTGGTGGCAGTTGACAACGGACTCACTCCGCTTTCTCTAGCAAAAGAGAACTGGCGCAAACCAGCAGTACTTAGTATTACAGATCGCATGGAGATATGGAAGAGCAAGGAGTTGCATGGACGTTTTTATCAGGCCTTAAATGGGCCCGATGTAGATTTATTAGCATCTGTATCCTGGCTACGGTTCGGTGACCTCTTCGGAGAAACTGAAGGTTTTGTCTGTGCAATTACGGACGAAGTTGTTATGACGAATAACTATCGGAGATATATCCTGAAGGACGGCACAGTTGACGTTTGTCGGGCGTGTCATCGTCCCGGAGAAACCCTCAGGCATATTATTTCCGGTTGTTCTCGTCTTGCCAACGGCGAGTACTTGCATAGACATAACCAAGTGGCCAGGATAGTCCATCAGCAACTTGCTCTTAAATATAACCTTGTGACTGTCGAGTTACCATACTACAGGTATGCGCCCGACCCAGTTCTCGAAAATGGTCGTGCAACATTGTACTGGGATCGATCTACTATTGTTGCTATGGATGGATGCGATCTAGGACTATTGTTGCCAATAAGCCTGATATAGTGGTGATAGACCGATTAGAGCGCCGAGCAATGATTATTGACATCACCATTCCCCATGACGACAATCTCTTAAAAGCCGAAAAAGATAAACAAATAAAATATTTCGACTTATCCCACGAGATTGTCGACATGTGGGATGTGGATTCAGCAATCATTGTGCCGATAGTCATTTCGGCCCATGGGTTAATTGCTAAGAGCCTCGACCAACACCTTCAGAGGCTCACGTTAGGCAGCTGGATCAAGAGCCTAATGCAGAAGGCAGTCCTTCTCGACACGGCACGCATAGTGAGGAGGTTTCTGTCTCTGGAACCCTAACCACCGGCAGCTTGGTCCCTGTACCCGATACCGGTGAGACACTATTTTAATATTTTTAAATATATTTTTTTTTATAATAATGTATTTAAAAATGTAATTTATATGTTTTGTAAAAGTTAATAAAGAGAATAATAATCAATCATCACTGACAGAACTATTGTTGCGAATAAACTATCAATGTGCAATGATCATCGATATCGCTGTTCCTCATGACGAGAACCTCGTGAAAGTTGAAAAAGATGAACGAATCAAATATTTGGATTTGTCTCACGAGATTGTCGATATGTGGAATGTCGAATCAGCGATCATTATTCCGTTTGTCATATCTGCTCATAGATTAATAGCAAAGAGCCTCAATCAACACCTTAAGAGGCTCGTGTTAGACGGCTGGATCGAGGAGCTGATGCAGAAGGCAGTTCTTCTCAACACGGCCCATATAGTAAAGAGGTTCCTTTCTTTGGAGCCCTAGCCACCGGTATCTTGGTCCCTGTACCCGATGTCGGTGGTCTACTATTTTTTCTATTTTTAAATATATATTTTGTTTTACACATATTTAAAAATGTAATTTATATGTTTTAAGTTTAATAAAGAGAAATAACTTCACACATCTCACACACGGCCGTCTGATCCCAAACTAGGCAGAGCCTGTACTATGGTAACCAGACTGCTGATAAACATACTTATATATTATTTCTAAATATATACATATTATAAATAAATCTTATATAGATAGATAATCCTGATTTACCATGCGTCTACAGGCTAAAGTGATCGCAAACCGTGAACATAATTCTTTTTCACCTTAGATGTGTAAAAACCGAGCTGACTTAAAATTATAACTTGTCTATCTAATCAAAAACGAAATAAAACCGTCGCCGTCGTTTAAATATTTTTTGCTGTAATACTACCTTCACGGTCTTTTCAAAGCACTCGATACCGTCAGTAAAAGAAGACATAGAATTACCTCATCTCTGGCATTTTGAAAATCACGCAATAAATCCTTTCTTGTTAGCAAGCCTGCCTTTTTCTGTTCTGCTTTTAACAACCACCGCAGTCTATTACGCATTGCCTGTTTAAGTAACATAAAACATTTTTGTATGTAAATACACCTCTTATTACTCAAAAAAAGAAATTGACAGTTTTTTTAACAAACTGAGACTATATCTATGTGTTATTCAACTAACCACTTTTTCAAACTAAATATTTTTAAAATACAAAATGTGTGGAAGTTTGTCCCTCTTGTATGATAATATTTCCTGTTTTAATGTATTTCAGGGTAATAGTGTGTATAACATATAAAATGAGTTTGGCTACCCGACGACTCGACCTAATTGAACCAAGGTTATCAAGGGTGGTCTTATGAGAGCTCAACACTCGTGACCACGATCAGTGCAATTCGGTAGAAACGTTCGGTTACTAAAAAGGTATCGTAAATTATTTATATTTTAGCGATAAGTCCCGATTTACACATCTTACATGTATACACAAGTCTCAAAAGTTCAAAAACAGTTTTATAAAATAAATGGGACTTTATATTTATAAAATTCATATATATACTATTGTTCTACTAAGCAGTTACGTTATTCCCTCCTACCACTTTAACCAATACTCGTACGCCATGTTAAAGGAAGTATGTTGACTATTTTATTACTTATCTATGAACCTTTGACTCCAAAATATCTTCTCTGGAACTAATAAATTTGATTTCAGATTCTCCAAGATCACACTCAGCAAAGTCAATCAGTTCTTCCGTATGATGTATTTTTTCTCTTATATGAGCCAAAATTTGGTTATTTCCTGTGCACTTTGAGCGATTTCTTATAAGTTCATCTTCACGCTCTGCCAATATTATAATTTATAAATACTTGAGATCTTTTTTAAAATCCATCGAGTGGGGCATTGAAAGAAATTGTTGAAGGACTCAAAGAATGAAAGAATGATCCCGCAGTCGGGTTTGTTTTTTCAACAATTTTTACTAGTTTGATAATTTGACTACGCCGTTTTGCTAGGACGCAATGCTGCAATGTCTATACTATTAAGGTTCTGGTTATAAGATTGATCTAGCCAGTACAATGGTGAACGTTTGCCTGCGTTAGTTCGACAACGTGTAGTGTCGAATAATTGACAGGGGTTACGGCAGTGCGTACTAGTAATTACTATTCTATAACTAATTTTATTTATAAAAGTTACACAATCGTATCTGTTATGGCAGATATCATATATTAACTAAGTATTTTCTAATTTTAGCATATTATAATTATCCAGTAATTTTGTATAACTTAAACGGTTGCAGTAACATCTGTATTGTTTAGTGTACATAAACTTTCTTTGCACAGACTCCAGACTGTCCTTGTATCTATTATAGAAGAGGCCCCAAATATACGTCGCATACTCCAGCTTTGACCGAACCAATGATTTGTATAGATGAAGATAGGTGAATATTAGCGTGAATTCTTTGGCTGGTCTCGTTATGAATCCGTACATTTAACATGCTTCATTAATTATATTATCAATGTGAACATTTAGGTTTAGTTTATGATCTAAAGTGACACCGAGATCTTTTATAATTTACACAGCTTCTAATCGCACATCACATAGTGTTTAAGTGTTATTAAGTATCTGTTTTTTCTTACTGATATTACTGATTAGATACTGAATATTATAGATTTGCATTTATTAATATTAAGAATTAATTTATTATTGGTGCAGTAAACAGAAAAACGATCAAGATCATTCTGGAATTTTTCAAGATCGTCAGAGTGGTTAATATCATGATATAATTTCAGATTATCTGCATATAACCAAAAAATACAGAATTATAAACAATCGGAAATGTCATTAATAAATATTATAAATAATAATGGGCCCAGAATTGAGCACTGAAGAACTCCTGAACTCACTGGGACATATACGGGTTCATAACCACTTATGACTACTTTCTGGGTACGATTAGTTATGTATGATTTAAATCACTGCCACAAATTACCGCGTATACCATTAAATACGAGCTTGTCTAGTAGTATTTTATGACCCACTCTATCAAAAGCTTTTCGAAAATCTGTGTACACGTTTGCTTGTTATTGCCCATATTTTTAAAGAGATAAGTTGTATATATATTAATAAATTAGTAGTCGTGGATCTACGTTTCATTCAGCCATGCTGTTGTGGTATAATAATTTTCGTCGAAAATAGTTCACATATTTCCTCTGGATTATTGGATGTAGTGTTTTGATATGTTATATAATTCGGAACTTCAGGCTTACGTTTCAAGTTATGTATATATGTCCAGAAGTACTTAATATTATCGTGAATACTGTCCTCCACCGATACAATATATTTTTATAGAATTATCTTGATTCAGCTGTTCTTCAATGGAACATGTTTTTTAAACAATTGAAATGAAGAGGTTGAATCACAACGAGTCCACAACGACTAACAATTAGATTCAAACAAAAAGATTACACTTATAAAAGCTTGCATACATCTCTTCATAACTTCTTACCTTCAATTTTATTTATAAAATTTTTATTATCAATGTTGAGCTGCTCGTATTGATAAACGTAAAGGCCAGGCCCCAAAGTTTCTAGTTTCCTTAAAATGGCTTCCAATTCCGCAACAGCGTTTCGAGCCCTTATGTATCTTAGAGAAAGTGCTGAAGCCTGTTCACTTTTATGCGCTTGCAGTGTGATGAATCTCGACACAGTCTAATAAAATAAAATTTGGATAAAGACTATTGTAGTTGAAGTTTAGTAAAGACAAGATCATTGGCATGCATGTTTAACTGTGGTACCACTACCACGCAACTCTTGTAGTGACATCTTGCACCTGCTTTATCGCTGCCGTCTATGTAGCCAAGGGCCAGGGGACATAGTGCATTAAAATGATCAACTAAACTACACCACTAAAAAGACTGCACTTCATCTTTTAAACATTGGACGAAAATAAAATTTCAAGATTCATTAAACTGCCATGGTTAACTTATAATAAAGTTGAAAAATTCTACTAACCTTATCAGCTATTGGTTTGCCTTTCCTGGAATAAATAAGACCCGTACCGGTGCTCCTTTCTAGACTTTGCAACTGAATGAATTTATTCTGCGCACGCTCTAGCCGTCCCACAATATTGTTTTCTACTGCACTAATTTTTGTTTGTAACTGGAGAAATTTATTCAAGTGTGTAATATTCTGACTTTTAGGGTTGTTGCAATACGCTTCGGTATCGAGACAATTAAGGAAATGTTTTATAACTTATATTTTGAACATAAAATTTACATCTTAAGAAACTTATATTGAAGCGTTAATATATTCAAATTTTATGAAGAAAAACCGAAATAGCGGAAACAAAAATGGACATGAAAAACCATTCTAGTAATACATTTCTTGGTAAAATAGTAACAAGTGTTTGTTATCAGAAAAGCCATACGCATTGTCTAGTGATAAGAGTTCATCTTAGTCTTTGTTGCCTGAAAATACTAAAAAACAACTTTCTTGAAGGTGAAGGTAGAAAGAAACTAACACTTTCCAACGCGAGTTATTTAAACAACTCTATAAGATAGGTCTTTCAGAGTCCCTAGTTAAAAACATTGATATAAAGTATGTTATTAATATGGATATGAATATAGCATACATCGGCCGTTTCTTTTTCTGTTTTATCTTTTAGTTCTTCATACGACAACAGTTTCTGTTGATATTTTTCTTCAAAATCTGCCGTACTTTGAAAAGGTTTTAATACATGGTCGAGCTTGCGTTTTCTAAACAGAAAAATATAAAATATTACAAAATTTGAACAGTTCGGTAAGTACATTCCAGATCTATATTAATGTTAGCACAAAGAATATATAGGATTACCTAACGTACATATAGTATACATATAATAGGAAAAAAATAACAGTACAATTATTATCATGGGTGAAAAAGAGATAGCTTAAAACATTTTTAAAAAGAAGTATTTATTAAACAACCACTTACCTGTAATATTCGGCAAGTCTACGATGTAGCACATTATTCTTTATTTGTAAATGTTTACTTTCATTTAAAAGATCTTTGTAGGCTTGCAAATATACTTCTCGATTGATCGTAATGTGTTCTGTTGCAATACTTTGTTCATCTTGATTGGCATCTTCTTGTTCACTCTCAGTAGCAGGTGCTAATATCAAAATATAAACACGACAGAGTAGTGATCACATACTAAAGGTTTTTTTTCTGCTCGGAAACAATATTTTACTTGTCAACGTGGAATAAATATCATACAAACTGATTTAGTATCATAACTACTAGCCACTTATAATTATTGTAGTACCAGTTTGTTGAATAAAATCCAAAATAATTTGATAAAACATACTAATATAAAAAGATTAAACTAATATATATATGTCTATCACTTGATGTGATTTATTTACTAAAACAAGAAAATTTATGAAAGTGATAATTAGGATTGTAATTACCACTTTACAAAATGTGTATAATAAATTATATAAACTGACAGCTTCTTTATAAAACTGGTCCGTATAAAACCCCGGCAGATGCTGACTACCATTAGAAAAACTCGTTATTCAACAAAGTATTTATTTTATCATTATAATAAAAATAAAAGTGTTTTATCCTGCCGGTTATTGGTTGGGAAACAACATTTAGAGTAAATCACCTGTCCTGTATAATTGATGTAGTTTTAATGGTCTCCTAGGTTGGGTGGTACCCGAGAAAAAATGTTGTGAAGTAAATAAAATTTAGGTACTTTTTTATTAATCTTGAGCCTGATCTTGTAAATAATGTAGTTAGGAAAAGCAAACGCAAAAGAGGGGTTAACAGGATGAGTTCTTAGTATTTCTCAGAAAAAAACGGCGCTGCCGTCTCTGATATGTGCTTGTGTGGTGCTTTCTATGCGTCGATCAATTAGCGAGACTGTTAGACGGATAATCTTGATTTGAAACTATATATAGAGTATATAGAGTCCATAAAAATTAAACAATATTATTACAAGCACCCCTATGAACCGGGTAAATGCTAGTGCATTTATCCGTCAAGTATGACGGGGTTAAAAAAGCTCTCGCTTAGTAGTGAGCGCTTTTTTAACCCCCGTCGCTAAAATGAGGAGTGTTATAAGTTTAACGTCTGTGTGTGTATCTGTGTGTGGCCTGTGGTATCATAGCTTTTAAAGGGATGGATCTATTATGATTTAGTTTTTTTTTTTATTGAAAGGTGACTTGATCGAGAATGTTAGCTATAATTCAAGGAAATCTGTTTAGCTGTTCGAAGATCATGAACTCTTTTCTAATCATTGAAGAGATATTTGGGGGTATTTAAGTTTTTAAATTTAAATCCACTTCTTTTAACTATTAAAAAAGTTGTTGTTGTTGAGTTGTCTTTGGTTAAATTTGTCACTCTAGTTATGGTACTCACATTTGCCCCACCTGACTATAATTAATACTTTAATCCGATACTTTGTGACTCGCGCTCGCAACTTACAAACTACGAAACAGCTAAACATTATCCTGGATAATCACAAAAGCACCCGGAAAACAATTTATTCGGTTTCTACTAGAATAATAAAGGAAGCTGTTAAATTTGTAGTCGTTTTTACAATACAGCCCCATATAACACCTGTAAATTTATTAAGAAGTAATTTATTAAATGTAGTAAAATTAAAACTGAAACATCAAATAAAGATAATGACATCTTTGGAAACAACGAGACGTTATGTATCTTACCGCTTGTTCCAGTATCTTCACGTTTGTCACAGCCCTCTGTTTTGGATCTCTTAAGCTTCTGTAATACACATTGAAGGTATTATTAGTGAGTTTTATTTTATTTTTATTTACGTAATACCTAATGTGACCGCATTCTATGAAATTCTATCGAGTCTGAAGACATTTCCTGCAATACCAAAAAAAAAATCAACTTTTTAAATATTAAATTTCACAATTCAAATACGATAAAGTACATCCAAAATAAAGGTATAGATATATGTCTACAGCAATAAAAACTAAAAATATAAATATTTAAGCTATTTTGGATTAACATGCATATACCGTATTGAATAAAACATATTTTTATTACTCTGCCCAATATGTGGGGTACATTATTCATACGGCCTGGTGCATTTTCTTATTTCAATCGCTTTTACTATATTGACTACTTATATTGGGTATTTTTTTAAAGGTCTGGACATTACGATTAATACTATATTAATCACTTGGTCATTAAAATTCAAATATGTGTAGTACCTACCAGAAAACGGTATCTTCCTTGTATACAGGAATATATCTTTAACGAGGTGAAAAGTTTAAATAAAATTACCATATTTTTTCCTGAGGTACATAGATGGATATTAACGCTTTATTGCACGGCAAAACCAGGATACAAAAAAGAAATATATTGTAATAGCCGTTCCTAGCAGTTTCACCCGCATCACTGCCCCGCTCCTAAGAGTCGTAGGGTGATGTTACATAGCCTATAACCATCTTCAATGAATACTTTATCCAAAACAAATATATGAACTAACAATACAAAAATGTGTTTTTTTGATCCGACAGGCAGTTCCCGAGATTAGCGCCCTTAAACAAACTCTTCAGCTTTATCTCGGAAAAATTTACGGTTCCCGTGGGATAAATTTCGCAAAAGTTTCCACTCGAACGAAGTCGCGGGCAAGAGTGAGTATTATAAATGCGGAAGTGAGTTGGTTTGTTTGTTACGCTTCGCTTTCCGCCTTAACTACTCAACCGATAAATACGTAGTTAGAGGTTCAGAAAAAGAATTGGAGCACCTTTCATTAAGAGAAAAAATACTATTCCTGAGGGATAGTAAATTGACTAACAATTTACATTAACGAAAGCGAAGCTTAACATAGGTATAAAAATATGAAAATGAATAAAGTATGCGGAATGTGGATTCAGTGATCATTGTTCGAAAAGTTATATTCCTTCATGGACAGATAGCTAAGAGCCTCGTCTACCGTGTTAGGCAGTTGTTTTCCTCAGTACGGTACGCATTGTGAACCTAAATCTGAAACCATAACCTACTATACTTAGAAATGTAATTTATGTGTTTTAAAAACACATTAACTTTTTGTTAACTTTGCATTTAATTGAACGCCACGCGACCCGAAGTGGACCCCCACTTACTTTACCCACGTGGCTTGGTATGGAGAGTTACTCAGAGAATTACTTAATAATCGTTTCATAGATAACTAGATTTTATCCAGATGGCTTAGTATTTGTTGCTTTGTTATTTGTCAAAAAATACATACTAGTGTCTTAGTTTCTATTCAAAGGTTTATGTACTATGTTCTTTTCTCGCCTGTAATTTGGAACGCATGACGTTTGAACCTATTTACGTGATAGCAGGGAAGTTTTTTATACGGTTGAGAATTGAAACTTAATTTTTCACCGAGGTAATCAAACTTAGCTAACGCAGGGTGTATCACAACAATTAAAACACAATATTGAACTGACAAATATGGATGCAGACAAATAAGGGTACAAGTTTAAACTTTAATTTTGACCCTGTAATAATAATAAACAAATTAAGTGGCGCAGTTATTTTATAGGAATTTTTTGACACAAAACAAACGTAACGATTCTGTATAGTAAAATAATATCTCGGAAATGTGCTGCCGTAAAAATAAATCATTCGTAAACATCACAGTAGAATCTTTGCTCGAGCTTACATAATACGTATATTATAAATTCTAATAACGAAGACACAAGGGATCGGGTTCGTGCAAAGTTATATGACGGTAGACGTTGACGTAACAACCAGATTGCATGCCGGGTAAGCAATGTTAATTAAATTGAAAGGGACAAAAACACAGAAATATTACCTTAGAACCGGCCATATCGCGTGATCCGCTTGAATTACCAGACTTATTGATCTGTTTAAGGTTCCAACCCGAAATTATTTTACTCCATTATCTCGACTATCCAACATGCAAAGACTACTGTAGCGTTGCTATGGCGACCAAAAAGCGAGTATCGAACGAACGCGTTGAAGCCAATTTTTCAGATGCAGCGTGTTCGGCACTTTTGTAAAAAAATTTTGGTTAAGGTTTAGAAATTTTGCTTTAGTTCTCCCCCCTCTTCATGGAAATAAAACCTTTAGGATTAATTTTTTGAACTTGTTTTGAAAGAAAATCTTTTTTTCGTTACCTACTTCGTTATACCTATTACATCATTATTAATTATTGTAATGTTAGGGTAACTGACAAATATATAAACACATAATTCGCATTTTTAGGTTAAACGTAAGAAAAGTGCTTTAAAACGTAAAATAGACGTTTCGTTGAAATGGATACCTAGGTGCATACCTACTTGACAGATAATTTCCGAATAGCTTAACTACAATCCAATTTTCAGCCCCAAAACTTGATTAAAACACAAGATTCCTACAATATCCTTTTTCTAGCTGCTTATAAAACTTCAAAACTCCTGCACCTTACTTTCTAATCGTTTACAAATTGTACATAATGTATAATGGATATGGGAAACACCTATATCAATTTTTATTCTAATACGTTAAATATTTAAAAGAGATATGTGTAAATGTTTAATGTAATGAATTTATATTTTGACTCCAAGGTTTTCATTCAAAATAATGTAATCTTCAACTTTGCACTAGGTACATGGGTAACATTAATAAAATGTTCAGAAAGTGCTACGAAAATCAATATACAGGTCAACTTATTCATCTATTAATTTGGAAAAGCGTGATAGTCGAATACCAAGCCCCTCAGACAGTTTTACGAAAAAGAGTTTTTATGTATGGAACACTGGCAGATTATAATTTATTTTAAAAATTAGATCATTTACGATAAAAAATACAAAAGTTGTAACTTCAAAATTCCCTCCACATTTTGTTAGGAAATAAATGTAATTATCGTGTCTCACTGAAAAATGAATCTCGAGAACACATTCGCGCGATGTTATAAAAACAGAAAAATCATTTGGTAAACTTCATTTATTTTGTAGACAAGACTAAGGTTACAACAGACTTATACAGGTCTGCCAGAATCTCATGGCACGAAAAAGAAAATTAAGTGATTTTCATATGGTTATATCAACTGTCACTTGTCATTAAATAACTTAGACTTATGATTTCGCACACCTAGATCTAAAGGGCGCTAATTCAAAAAAGCACTTTTTACAGAAAAGGCGAAAAAACAACTGTGCACTGCAGGAGTTTTGTTTTGTAAGCAGATAGAAGAAGGATATTGTAGGAATCTTGTGTTTTAATCAAGTTTTTGGGCTGAAAATGTGATTTTTGTAGTTATTTCCTTATTGCTTAACAATCCTACGTGGGAGAGCACTGCTTAGGCACGAATGGGCCCGCTCGACTCCGCTCGATACCACGGCCTTAAAGAAAACCGGCCCTGAAACAATGCTTGCATTGCTTTTCGCCGCGTGAGTGAGGTTAATGAAGGCCCTAACCCTATCCCCTATTCCCGTCCTTCTCCTCTCCCCCTTTCCTCCCCTCTAATCCCCCTCTCTCGTCTTCCCACTCTTCCCCTATTCCCACCTTAAAGGGCAGCAACGCACTTGTGACTCTTGAGTTACAGGTGCCCATGGGCGGCGGTAGTCATTTACCATCAGGTGACCCGTCTGCTCGTTTGCCCCCTATACCATAAAAAAAATTTATTGTTTATTTATTTGGGTTTTTTAGCTGACCCTGTGTCGGTGAATTTAGCCTCTAGCGTCGAGTAGTGGTGATATTTTTAAATTTGGTTTATTGTTCGGTAGGTTTTGACATAAGGAATTTGACGGAATTTTTGAGTTAACTCCCTCTAGATATAGGGGTGTTATTTGCCATCATTGATTTGCCGCTGCTGAGATTTTTTGATTCTTTTTTTAAAAATGTTATTTCATAATTATGTCGAAAAGGTCACTTAGATCTCAATTGAGAAACATTGTTTTCAACGTGTATCGTAAAATACGCGAAGAAGAAAGTGTAACTCAAACGCTACAAGTATGCTCGATTTTAAAGCGCGTCGAATAGTTGACCGGTAAGTTGGAGTGAGTGACTTTTATAGTTTTATTTTTTTTTTAATTCTCACATTTTTATTTATTTAAATTTTACTTCTGCACAGTTCCAGTTTTAGTACAATAGTACGGTGAATCATAGATGAAGGCACAGCAAATGAAGATGTATTTTCTACACCTGGTAAAAAGAAGAAAATCAACTTGGACAGTTTCGATTTAGAGTTGATCAGAAATAAAGTTAAAGAAATTCCAATTGAAACTATAGACAGACAAATAGACGGAGAAAATCTTTGAGTTACTTACTGAAAATTAATTAAGTATTAAAAAAATATGACTAAGTTATAGCCTGAATAAATTTTATATTTTTTAAAAACATACATTTAGGCTGCGTTTCCACCAGAGATGTGCGAGGTAGCTGAGCGTTGCAAGGATGCATAACGAAGCTGTGAAACGATGTGAGCGTTTCAACCAGAGTTGTGCTAGGGCGCTGAGCGGTGCTAGGGCGCTGAGCGGTGCGAGGATGCGTAGCGACGCTATGAAACAGTTTGCAAATAAGCGGTGCGAGGATGAGTACAATACACATCGATCTCTAACAAATACCGTCTAGCACACATCTCTCGCAGATATCCCTCGCACCCATCCCTCGCTTGTTTTATACGTACAAAAACCTCACTCCGCTAAGCCGTTTTCACAGGAGCTGCGCTGAGTGAGGCTAAGTAAATGAAGCGATTCTATTAGTTCTTAACAAACACATCCCTCGCTACGCATCCTCGCACATCTCTGGTGGAAACGCAGCCTTAAAGAGAATTTTGAATATGTTAAATGCTGGTCAATAGGGACAATTTTGATGGAACTTGGAGCGTATTAAGAAAAACCGCAAAGCTGAAGAGAAATTTGATGTGATTTATTTATATGAGACACATTCATGGTTCAGGTTCTGTGAACAAGTAGGTACTGGTAAAGTAAAGATGTTGCAGGTCCATATAAAAGTATTTTACATGAAGCGAGGTGGATCATTGTAAACGATGATGCAAAAAACGGTCTACAACGGTCTTAGTGGCATGTAGTGTGCATTGTATACGACTACCGTGCTGAGGTACGTGCTGAGGTGTCAAGCGTCATTGGAATAGGAATAGCAATAGGGATATGGCAGTTATTAATTTTTATCTCTTAGACGGGATTCTAAGTAAAATATAGGTATCGCACATCTCTGCCCCCCACCTTTAGGGCCCAAAAGGCGTGACACTTATGGCTATGTTTGTAAATATATATATATAGCTAATTTTGATCCTAATTAGACCACATTGAACCACAGCTGTAATCTACACTCATGGATTCTACTGTACCTTCTGGACTTCATCCTATTTTAATGGAGCTACTTCCTTAATACTGCTCCAACTTTATCCGTTACTCCTTTGATATATTGCAGATGTGCTGGTACTGTCTACCTGTACCTTTCTGGAGTTTCGCTTTGAACGTCTCTGACTTCACACATCTCATACACGGCCGTCTGATCCCGAACTAGGCAGCCTGTACTATGGTAACCAGACTACTGATAAACATACTTATTATTTTTATATTATAGACAAATTATACCCAGACACAGAACAAATTTTAATGATCGTGCTCATCACACAATTATTTATCCTGGATGGGAATCGAACCCACGATCTCTGGCTTAGCAGTCAGGATCACTAACCATTAGACAGACCAACAGGCCAGTCAAAAGTACTAATTCACAATAATGTCGCCCAAAGCTTTGAAAAACACCCATCTTCCGATAATTAAATCTTATAGTCCTATTAATACATATATTGAACTTAATATAATGATGAATCACAAAGCGATGCGCGATATTAAGCGTTAGACGATAATCTAAGGATTGATTGCCAAATAATAATGAATAACCTGGTAACTTAAGTAAATGTGTATGGCATGGATCTGACAGATATCCACATACGCACAGTCTTTTGGCGCCTGCTTGTACCGACTCGCTTTTTAACAGGAGTTTTATAAATTCCTTTAGACATTTGCTCTTAACTGATTCTTTTAAATTCTTTAGCGTTTTTGGGAAAATAAAACAAAGAATTAATAATAAAACATATAATCTAACAATATAAACAAATAAAATTCCAATGTGCCTCAATTAAACAAATAATAATAAATTCAGTCTCAATGTAAAAAAGATTCTTGTAGAGCTGTGAGATTATTTCACGCCTTCTAGGACCTCTATATTTAACCTGTATTATGTGATACATTTCTAATTCAGTACAAATATATCAAAATATATTTGTTGTTTATTATTTTTGGACTTAGTTCGTCTTATTTCCATATTACATTAAATTTATATCATTTCCGTTGCCGTTTTGTTACGTATTCACTATGTTCGCATGAGAATAACATCGTAAACGCTCAAAAATTAATTAGAAAAACATCGTTATATATTGCAAAGTAAGTAAATTATTCAAGCTTTTCACTGTTACGAACTTCTCTCAACTTTTTATTTATGTTTGCTATTTGAGATGTAAGTTGTTTCTTCCTTTGTCGTAGAATCATGACCTGAAACATGAATAATGTGTTGCAATGCTTAAAGCGACATTGATTAAGCACAGATGAATTGATCTGCCCCGTAAGTGGGAGGGGCCACTCCAATATCTGCACGCCATCACTGCGAAGATTCTGCAAAGAACTGCACTCTAGATCTAGTACTACGACAGCGTTGATAAGTCCCGTTGGTGTATTAGTACGGCTGGTGCCCAATTTCGAGTAAGGGATGCATCTATCACTTAAAGTGTCTACTACTGTAGCATAAAACCTATAAAGCCTACGCTGTATGACAGATATAGTTAGTTATTTTTTCCGTAAACTAGTAAAATTTAAAAGAAAACAAAGCACAAAATTTACCCCGTCTGCGGCATCTTGAAAATCCCGTAATAAGTCTTTTCTGGTGAGTAAGCCAGCCTTTAGCTTTTCAACTTCTAGTGACGACCGCAGTTTGTTACGCCTCGCCTGTATATGAGAAGACAAATTATTATTTTTAAAACCTTATTATGCGAGGGTCAAATTCCTTTAGAAAAAGAGATATATGAAAAAACCGGACAGGTGCGAGTCTGACTCGCGCGCCAAGGGATCCGTAAGCAAACGAACTTATATGTAGATAGTTCATCCTTCTCGGGAATTAATTCTCTAAAATTTTGTCCCGTTTTTTTTTGAAAGACAATTACTTTACTTTGCAGTTCTAAAAATACTCTCTCATAAATCGATATACCTGTGACAAAGTTAACTTTCTAACCTAACCTGACCTTGCTTTTTACCAAATTTCATGATTCTAAGTCATTGAGAAGCACCCTATAGGCTTCGATCAAAATGTTCAAATTAATTAAAATTTAAGGCTTAAATGGCCGTATCTTTTGATTGCGTTGACTAAGAAGAGACAGCTTCATATATAAGTAGTTGATGTTCAATTTCAAATCGATGCCTTAACGGGTTCCTGAGGAAAAGGATCTTGACAGACAGACTTCAGATTCCAAATCTTCACAGGTTCCTTTTCTTTCCTTTTGAAGAATGGAACCCTAGAAATTGGAGGTTCTTGATACGAGTCATTACGTACATGATTTAGATGCATCAACCATGCGAACAAACTTTAATTGCTTTCTAAAAGAAAATTATTACACCCAAATTATTATTATACTACAGACAACACCCAAAAAAGCCTTTATAGTTTTTAAAATCCTGTAGAATAAGAAGAAGAAGAGAAGAGCAGTAAATAGTACAAGCCTAAATAGTATCAGTCTAGTAATTCATTAAAGTCTGACATTTATTTCTAAACACATAGAACTAATTGAAAATATATGTATGGGTATTAATAATGGCCTATTGATTTAAACATGAACCCCATCGTAATTTCTTGTTAATGTTTCGAACTAAGCTAAATGTTTACCTTAGGAGTGGTAGTGTACTGAGTTCTAATTTGTAACCACTAGATTCACAATTCATTATTCATGAATACCTTTACAGTACCAAGATCCTCCCTAGCTCTGGTAAACTCAAGTTCAGCCTCTCCGAGATCACATTCGGTACTATCAGTCACTTCTTCAGTGTGATGCATCTTCTCTCTTATGTGAGCCAACATCTGGTTATGTTCAGTACATTTTGTACGATTTTTCACTAACTCATCATGACGTTCTATAAAAATAAGGTATTGTAATAATAAGCATAAGGTCTCTGCCAAGCGACACATAACTTCACGGCATGGCATCCTAACTAGTCCTAACGGTCCTAATGAATATTATAAATGCAAATGTAAGTTTGTTTGTTACTTTTTAAACTTCAACGCCGTGGCTACTGAACCGATCATCATAAAATTTTGCGTACACGTTTTCAGGTGTACAGAGGAGTACATAGGGTATAACTTTTATCCAGAAAAAAAGTACTGTTACCCAGATAGAAAAAATCTTTTAGACGGTCACCCGCCTTGACAAAATTACATTAAAAGCAAAATAAATCGAATGCAAGTATTGAGAAGTCGGTCAAATCTGCATTCAAGTCGAGATAGTATACATCACCATAATCAATGATCGAAAAGATCAAGGTCTGTACACTGGATGGGAGAAGATTCTTGAGTCAATAAAGTGATCGCAAGGTCCCAATAACTTTCTGACTGACGTACGCAATTTGTGATTGCCAGCGTCAATACATAAAACAAGGTCTTGATTGAAGACTTTATTGGTAACACAGATTCGTTGTAGATCACAGACAGTATAGAGGCACCCATTCTACTTATTTAATTATTTCTTTATTTAATCATGAACAATTTACATTGTGATTTTATGTTAGCTACATATAGTAATTATTCATTAATAAGAATTTACTATCTACTACTATTACTATGGCCTGCTATTTGACGGGGTTAGAATACTAAAACAATCAAACCAGTTCATGATGGCTTCTAAATCTCTGTTAACATTGTGAATTGCTTCTGTGACTGCTAAATGAGTGTTATACAACATACGAACACTGTCATTAAAGAGCTGGACCTTGCTAGCAACTGTATCCGCTATCGCCACAGGCATCCAATCAATCACAGAAGCATCACGGTGCAAGTTTTCTACATCCATGCAAGCGAAACAGCGTCTAAAAAGAACATGTGGCTTAGGTCTCGGGGTTTTTAGGATTATTTAGAGGAAAATAAGAACGTGATAAGAGAAACCCGGAGCAGGATGTGGGCCATAAGAGGAGATGAGGGGAGGAGATGAAGTAAGAATTAAATCTAACCAATTATCATGTCCATTAGTGTTGTGGTGGGTAGCTTGGAGAGGTAAAACATGAAGATTGGTAGATTCAATAATACTAAAGTGTTTATGGGTATAATCTATGTTAAAAAATATACCAAAATACCATACATACGAGTTAACTCAACGGGGCAAAGATAACCTTAATTATGAACGCGTAAAATATACAATGTTTTTACGATATTTTGGCAAATTTTGAACAGCTACAATGGTCAAAGGAGGTCAATTAGAGATTTATCGAACCACTTGGCTTCAACAATTCTCTACAGTACCCTCTCCTTATCAGAGTGAAATGTAAAGAAACAGGGCGACAAAACATAAGACAGAAGTATCCACACCTCCCATTAAGAAAAGAGAGCTACCGCTTTCATTGTCCACGATGTGCGAGGTTTTCCAGCCAAGCTACTCTACTCCAGCCAGTTGATTTATATGAAATTATTACTATATTATTTTGTTAATCTATATCAATTTTAAAGAATAAAAATATTGTCTGACTAAGTAGTTAAATAAAACATTTATCCTTTATTGGTTTTTAACTTTGGGATAGGTATAGTTATAATAATGGATTTGAATCCGTGTTACAGTTTTAAATTAATCTGAAATCCAACATGAGTATTAAGCTATTTTACTTATAATTTTAAAATGATACATACATAAAGGTGAATTATAAAACGGAAAACATGTATATAATTGAGGTACATCAAACCACAAAATATTGGAGGTTACGTGATTATGCTTCTTAAAGAAACATTTTAGTACTTTGATCTAATTTAAAAGCCATTGCAAATAATCCGTTTGCATTTACACAAAGCAAAAATAGGTACTAACCTTCTATTTTAGAACTATAGTTCTGATTGTCAATATTGAGTTGTTCGTACTGATAGACGTAAAGGCCTGGACCAATAATGTCAAGCTTCTTAACAATAGCTTCTAGTTCTGCTACAGCATTTCTAGCTCTGACGTATCTTAAGTAAAGTGCAGAAGCTTGTTGCCATTTGCTATTTTGCAATGATAGGAACCGTGACACAGTCTAAGTGAGAAAATGTTAGAATTAAACATTTAACAAGCATACCTATAATAAGAGATTGACTGACGATTGAATTTCGACCGTTTTGAAGGTCTTGTTTTATTTTATTGACCAGTATAACTTAAACTGTCATTATATAGCTTTTTGCACCATGACAGGTCAAAATATATTTTATTAGTTTTTACATAATTTTTAACTTTATAGCAAATATTGTTTAAAATGTTTAGCTTTCTGCACTTATTCTACAAATAAACTTAAAGTATTCCAAATATCACAGTCCTGTCTGTGTGCGTTTGCTTAAAAAATGCGTGCAAAATTTCTTCTCATGTAGTAATAATATAATATAAAACTGAAAGAGACCCATAACCAATGATTGGAAAGTTTAGTAACAGGAGTGATAAGAGAAAAGCAATAAATAAAAATTCCTAAAATAGAAATCAAATACAAGCCAAAATACAATGTAAACTTAACTTTTTGTTTTCCAGACGTTTAGACGAGTTGATTTGAAACTAAGCCCTAATTTTATCAGTAGATTTACATGACTTCAGGAAGCTCTATCTTCAACTATTTACATGGGAGTCCCCAGGTTTGGGCCCAGAGGGAGGGTTACTTTATTAATCGTGAGCATACAAGATCCAGGCGGATTGGACCATGACTATTTATAAAATCTATGTGTACTATGTTTTAACTGTTCAATATTATTGTGTTTTCGCCCGAATATCATGATCGCCTAGCGCGAATTCTACTTTTTTCCAAAATGAAGTTTTGTGACTCATTGTTATCTTGAAAGGAGACCGTCCACTAACCTCTGCTTCAACAGCGTAACAACTCCGTAAAATTCTTCAAACAATTCCCAAAATCTGCTAGCAAGGTATATAAATTGTCATTCTGGTTATTGAAATGACTTGAAATAGTTTTTGTGTTATTTCTGACGAGGCGTCTGAATTTTCCGCCAGCTCACTCAGATAGTGAAAGTTTCTTTTATGCTGCAGGGGCTGATTTAGAGCATACCTTGTATGCCATATGCGCAAGGCGCAAAATTTTGCGCTTTTGTAACATTACCGCAAGATACTGGTTTAAGATTATGTAATATTAACTAATAGCTACATTTGTAAATGTTATTTCTATTGATTTTGAAAGATATTACATAAAATATTTACTTATAGTTACCATTTTATTTTTTAACCTAGTAAATTTTAAACTGAAATCTATGTTGAGCAGAAAAGTTGCGTGCATGAAAATGTTAAGCGACTACTTAACCATCATCCATAACCAGCGAAAACTATAGCCGATTGCGTGTCATACAATCCAGAAAAGAAAGCAACAGCGGGGGTACATGTTTACCTTATCCGGTATTGGTTTGCCCTTAGCAGAGAAGATAAGACCAGTACCGGTGGTTCTTTCGAAAGTTTGTAATGCAGTAAATTTTGTTTCTGCATGTTCATGCTGTCCCATAAATTGATTTTCCACTGTAGTAACTTTTGCCCGTAGCTAAATAAAGGGAGAAGAAAGTTATTATTCAACTAGATACATGAAACATTAATAAACAAAAACATGTCTACATTCGTGGAATAAAGTGTAATGATCCTCCCGTGTTAAGTTATGGTGGCTGGTGAGAAATCTTACAATAGATATTGGAAAGTTAAATATTTTATAATTTAGGAGTAACATAAACATGATGTATCTGAAAATGGAACACTTACTTAGATCACTGAAAGGGAATGACTCTATCACGCAGTTACAAAAAAAATCTATCAGTTTACAGTTATGACCGTTTGAATTGTCAGGTATTTTTACCTCTGCTGCAAGTTCGTTGCAGGGATGTAATGCCAGAGAAATACCACTAGTATTTAAGTATCTGTGGCCACCGTCACCTGCTTACTATCGGATAGTACATGTACCTTAGATATTATAAAAAAATCTTATAAAAGCGTACAAAGAATTCTCTTTACGTATATAGGTAATATATAGATTACATAAAACATAGCGTGGGTAAATATTTTCACCGAAACTCGTTTGATATCGATACAATTATTCATCACGTTATGGTAAAATCTTTATCTAAATTATCTTTAGGAATAATTAACTAAAATAATTAAATCTCTAAAGGTGAAATAATATTTGCTATCAGGAACTTAGGAAAGCGAAGGGCTGTTAAGTCTGCATCAGCGGGTACAAAGGTTTGGTTTTTACAGGCATAAAATATTTTTAGTACCTATAGTGAGTGCTTATAGTTACCCTTAACTCTATGTAAGCTGGAGTTTTGGTACTTGTTTTCTAACATAATTGAATAAATTAAGGGACAAAGTCCAATTTATTGACGTTCATTTTAAAATATTCTAAAACAATAAAATTATTCATGTTACTTGCATCCGCTGTTTCTTTTTCTGATCTTTCTTTTAAATCCTCGTATGCCAATAGTTTCTGCATATACTTCTCCTCCAAATCTGCTGCCCCTTCAAATGGTTTCAATACATGCTCACACTTACGTTTTCTGAAAAATATTGATTTTAAACATTTCAAGTAATGTATTATTTATTTTTTTGCCGTGGACTGCGGAGATATCGTAATACTATCCGTAACAACCTATATAAACGCTTGCCAAAGCATTATACAACTTTGCCAAGACATAGTACTATTTCTCGCGTTAAATTTTCTTTCAATACAAATGAACAATTTGATGTTTGCGCCAACACACGACGATAACCAGCTATATAAATACGCCGGCGTCAGTTTAATTTTACGATTGAAAGCTTTGAGCTGTATTATGGGAGAATGTTATTTTACGGTACTTATTGTTATATGAAATCCTTGGTACATCTTAACCTTATCACAATGGAACCGATTCTCCAAACATATTTACATAACATATTTATATAGCCGGAACAAAATTTGGACTGCATATTAAACATGTAACATGTATTAAAATATTGAAGTAATAGTCGTAGGTGGTACTGTTATATTGAAAGGTTTAATCGTTTATTTATTTTTAAAGAGCAAAATAATTTTGATAATTATTATGTTAAATACACTTGGTAATGAATTGATAATATTATAATGAAATAATATTGTAGAATTTTACGTTCTAAATTTTAAATAAGTTAATATGTCACTTTATATTGCGCAGGTATTTTAACTGTATTATAGTTACCAATTATTATAGCAACATAGAATTTTCCTTAAAGACATATGTTTAGCACAAACGATGACATGGCTATTTTTTAAAATGTTATAATTTTTAAAAGCTTTAAGTTTTCTTTCTCGTCAGAATTTAGTGACGAAATCAGTATTTTTTATAATAAATAAATAAGTACAGTTGCGACTCATGCGTGTACAGTTTAATAGATTAGATCCGTCAGAACACGAGCCACCCGACTCGGTCAAAAATGGGTCGAGTGACTCAAGCGTCTTGGCGTCGTAATCTGTCTTGTAATGATGCGATAATTAATAATATTTTTAAATGTTTCAATGATTAGACAAGCCTTAAACATATTTATTTCTTAATTCATGAATATCTCTTTGACATATTCTGAATTTATTGGTTTTTACATGTTTTGGGGGAACAAAATTATATTTTAGCGTATGTATTGCAATTACGACACATAATGTTTGTTCTGATTCTGTGAATTGTCTTCTCCATGCCAAGTCCGCTGACAGACTTCTGGATCATGGTCTACAAGTACCTGCGGCATTATGTCAACGTGGTTAAGTGGTCAACATCAATGAACTCTATTGCCTTGTTAATATTAAAAGTTTAGTAACTTACTTGTAATACTCAGCAAGTCGACGATGTAAAATATTATTTTTTATTTGCAAGTGTTTGGCTTCATTTGTGAGATCTCTATAAGCTTGCAAGTACTCTTCGCGATTGACTGTTATTTTGGCTGTCCCAACACCTCGCCCAATTTGGTCAACATCATCGTCATCATTATTAGCGCCAGCAGATGCTGTCATTAGTCAAAAAGGAAATATGCATTAACATTTTTTGATGTTTTAAATGTTTTTAGGTTTCGCTATTTGTACACATCAAAATTAAGGACAACGGGTCGTAATTTATCGTATTTAGTACTTGATGTCTAAAATTTAATAGTTCACCAGAAATATTAAACGTAATTACTAGTTGTCTTTTGTTTGAACATAATGTTTTTTTATTAAATCAGGATAAGCAAATCTACCTTCTGCAAGTAAGTATCGCGCTCAACTACGAAACTGAACTATCTTGCCGAGTACTAGATTGGATTTCAACTAGTTTATCACCAATCGTAGGTGAGATATGATAAAGTAAACAATAAATTTAAAATATCTTTTCCATACCACTAGATTCGCTAGACTCTTCTTTGTCAGATTTAACTTTCTTCTTATCCTTGTCAGATTTCTGAAAAAATAAAGTACTCTTATATACAGTTGTAGATGATCAGCATTCAGTATCAGAGTATAAGAACAATCTTGATTAGAATTAAGTGGCCAGAAACGGGATTAATTAAAGTAGTTCTTATTTCATGTATATTACTTAGGTCATTCAACTCCTCAACATTTCATACCATTTCACTTATTAAAAGAACTAGTGTTCGCCCGGGGACTCAACTGCGATCACTGAAAAAAATGTAGCTACTGTCAGGTAAGTAATTGAAGAAAACCGGTGTATCACCTATGAGGAGATTCGTGGACATTTGTGGATTGGTATGAGCCAAATTCAAAAAATCTTCCATAAACATTTAAAAGTTAGAAAACTTTGTTGCCGCTGAATTCCTCATGAACTCACCCCAGAACAAAAACGGACTCGTGTTCATTCGTGTAAAAAATATTGTTACAGTACGATTACGGACGTTGAAATGCTGTGTATGACATTGTGACAGAAGATGAAACATGGATATATTTTTACATGCTGGAAAGAAAGCAACAGTCTTCTGTATAGGTGTTCGAAGGTGACAGCAAATCAACAAAACTGTAGCAGGCGAGAAACGTAGGCAAAACATGATTGCGTTTTTTTCTCCCGGTCCTGTCTTCACGATCCCACTTGAGATACAAAATACAGTTAATGCTGAGTGGTACACCATTATTTGTTTGACCAGTGTCTTTGAAAAGTTAGGGAAACACGACCAAGAAGTCGCATCCTATTGCACCATGACAATGCTTCGGCGCACACCGCGAACAAGACAAAGTCAGTTTTGCTTCTGAAAAGGTAGAGCTAGTGTCCCATCCATAGTACAGACCTGGCACCATGCGACTTCTTTATTTTTCCAAAAATTAAAGATTTGATGAGAGGTATGACATTTACGGGGCCGGAAGAGGCCGTGATAGTTTTCAACCAGCACGTGAAAACGTCAAATGCTGGTTCTCAAGTTTTAAAAAAATGCTTTGACCGAATGAAAAAGTGCTTAAAATGTAATGTAGCATACTTCGAAATGCAGTAAATATATACTTTACATGTAAATTGTTTTATTAATAGTTACGCAAAACTTTCAGTGTACCCCACGTAATATATATGGTATGGTGTTTCGCTGAGTGAGTGAGGTTACTGGAGGCCCTAACCCTCTCCCCCTCTTCCCTCCCTTCCTCTACTTCAACCTTCAAGGTGGGCAATAAAATTTAATAAAATTTAATACGCAAATGCACAAAAATTACACCACGTTGACATTGACATATTTTCTGAAGGCTTGGTAGTACGCAGGCGCAAAGATAAAGATTATAGGAACTTTATCGTAACGCTCTTTCATTTCATCGAATTTCAAATCAAAACGATTCTAAAGAAGTTTCACTTCAAAAATCTCTTACATTTTATTAGGTATTTTAAAAGTTATCGTTTAAACGGTTGGATAAAGATTTTTTAATTACCATACCTAAACCATAAATATTTTCAACAAGTACCAAAACAAAGTTATTTTCAGCATTTCAGTCTAGGTAAGACCAGCTTGTGTTTATGTATAGAGTAGAAGTCGTTGTTTCTTGGCAGGGAAATGACATTTAGGAAATGTCTTGTTCTTAAATAACGACGCGTGCAAAAGAGTCATTATCATAGCTATGTCTCACATCGCTGTTGGCGCAATCCCCACTTAAGGTATTCGAACCAGTGAGTGTTTTCACTTTTGGCATGAGTTATCTTTCTATGAACTACTTTGCATTGAAGTATATGTATATCTTCAATAGTTTGTATTTATTGCACCCCATTTTACTATGTAAATAATATGTATATTGTGATTACAAGTGTACCGTGCCAGATGTCGACAGACGAGCGAAATTTGAAAGCAGTACATATGATCCCGGGTTACAATATATAAAATATATAAAAGGTATAGTATCAAGTTAAGTATATTTTTTATTAATATGAAGTAATAATTTTTGAGTCTTCTTTTTTTTCCATGTAACTGTCAGTACTATTAAATCCTACCCCATCATAAGCGTACGACGCAACCAACCTTTGTGGTCAGTCAATAGACTTAGGATAATAGTCGTGAATACACTGTCCATGCGGTCGCAACCGACACTAACATGTTTCGCGTATACCGTCCTTATTGCAGTGTCCAATAAGTATGTACCAGCCCTTACTGAAGTTACACAGTATAGCAACTTGTAGACATACTTATCGCTAAATAAAATATCTTCTTGGCAAGCTAGGGATCGAAACATTATATTACATTCATACATTGTTTGGCAAACGTCGTGGTACTTGATGATGAATTAGTGTGGTGCTGTGGTATATGTGTGGGATAGGGTTTGCAATCCCGCAGTATTTTCTTTTTGCTGGAAATTTGCGGTAAATTAACAGCAGGATCCCACTGTAATTCCTACATGAGATTTAAAAATAAATTAATTGATGAAAAACGAAATTTATCATTGTGGAAAGTTTAAATTTAACCTAAGAAAGAATATATGTTATAATAGTGTATATAGTAGGTAGTGCGCTAGCCGGTTCAAGCCCTATTTTCAACATTAAATAAAAACTATTAACAGTAGGGGTCAAGTTCCGGGAGTTAACATTTTATAACTTTTGCAATTGTTATTGTGCGGTTTTGAAATTTATGCACATTTTTCTAGACGTCATTACAAATCTAATGAGACTCATCCTCTATTTTTTTCATAATTTTATGTAAACTACATTTTGAGAAAATTATGAAACACTTTTTGGCGTATTAGTAATGAAATTGTGTATACGCCGCAAGTGCCTTCTTATTAACAAAACATGATACATTTCAAACTCCAACTCATAAATTTTGGGGGTGACTGACAGACTGACTGATCAAAGTAAATCTCCACTTCTATAAATTTAAAATTTGGTACAGGACGAGGATTTATCAAAAGGTTAAAAGATATACGTAAACGATGGGTTGAGTTATCTATTAAATTATCTATCATGGTACATGACCACCAAGCGCGGAGCGGAGAGAGCTGCGTGATACGTTCTCGACTTAAGACGAACAAAAATACCTAAAATCAAATAAAAAATACAAATGTGAATGCAAGGGTAAGTTCTTTGTTCCTAAAAAAACAGGACAAAAGAGAGTCTGATCCGCGCACTGAGGGTTCCGTAAGCAAACAAACTTGCATGTAGATAGTATGTCCATCTCCTGAATCAATTCTTGAAGATTTTTGCCCGTATTTTCCAAAAGAAAACTTAACTTTGCAGTTCCAAAAATACTTCCCCGTACTTCCCCTAAATATAAGTTTATAATCACAAAAACTTTTTTTCTATGTGATATTAAAACAAATTAACGACTTTTGGATAAAACGTTTACGATACGTATAACTGTGAATGGGAAAAGTACTCAACATTCAAGTCTAAGCCAGCAACGTGTTGTGATTATTTGTGTTACCTTGTGATTTATTATTTTCATTGAAAATGTAAATTCTATTGAAAACTGCAGTCTTTTGAATTGGAATGGAAGATCCGTTGGTATCATTGGAATCCGGGGAATTCACACGGTTTCTCCAGTTCCACATCCGGTCAGAATTGTGCACTCGATAGTGAAAGTTTGTAGAAATTTTACCAGAAGACGTGTACCGTTGCACAATTTGAGTGGATTAAGGTTTAGTAATAAAGTAACAGGACACCCTACTTTTAAAACCAATTTATGTGCAGAAATTATGTTAGGGAATAATGTAAAATAAATAATAACCGAGTCATGTTTTTATAGCATAGAGGGCAAACGAGCAGACGGGACGGATGTTTGCGTCTGTGTATTAATCTTCGAGATAAAAAGGCCGTCCTTTTTAACTACTTGATCGTTAGTAGCTGATAACATAGCTCT
This sequence comes from Euplagia quadripunctaria, assembly GCA_963859945.1. Classification (NCBI taxonomy): domain Eukaryota; kingdom Metazoa; phylum Arthropoda; class Insecta; order Lepidoptera; family Erebidae; genus Euplagia; species Euplagia quadripunctaria. The sequence goes on from OY982568.1 coordinate 9,083,863, forward strand.
CTCCTTAAACCATGTTATAGTCTTAGAACTTATATTATTAATTTCTGGATAAACGTTATTGACTAATTCTTGAAGATAATTTACTGAAATGCTAAGGTTTTGATTGTCTAGCTTAACTCTCCCATTTATCTGTGACAACTGTCCATTTCATAATTTTTTTTAAACTTTCGCGACTTAGATACATCTACTTTAGACTAAATAGGAACAAAAAAATGAAGACCTGACTGAATGACTGATGAATGACTGACTGAATGAAGACTGAAATTCGCACTTCACGGAAGCGTCGCTGAGCTCTCACCAGTCCATCCGTGACTACGATCGGTGCAATTCGATCGAATCGTCGGGTAACCGAAAACTATATTGTAACCCTATAAATATTTTCGCTATTAAGTCCCGAGTTATACATTCAATATGTACAATAGTCTTATTTTGGATTAAATAAGCAGGTACCCATAGCATCCTAAAATATGTAACTGTCAAATATTGTAAGACAGAATTGTATGTAATACATAAACATATTTTTATTTTGTTTTTACATAAAGTAATAAAAATGAGTATTACCTTAGATTCCGACATATTGTGTGATCTGATAGAATTACCAGAGACAAACCTGTTTTACTTCTTGGAATTTATAGTACTTATTTCTTAGTTAGTAGTATCAACACTCAGTAGAACAGTCTCTGCTTTTTCTGTCAGCAAGATTGTATGCAAAATTATAGAAGTCATAATGACAATAAAGAAAACAAAATAGAAGTTTAGATGCCATCTACATTTGTAGGTAGCGCATTTGTGGAAAAGAGTTTTTGTATAAAAGCTGGATAAAAAATATTAAGTATTCTAAAGTACCTTATTTTTGGTCCTGTTGTTAGAAAATATCCTCAAATGTCCTCGTATGTCCTTAAAAGGGTATTTAATACACACTAGGCTGTCCCGAAAACATACTTTTTATTTTCTTTGACGCAACACCTCTTAACATGTACGTAATTTATCGTAGATTACTAAAATAATTAAAAAAATATAATAAAACTACTTTTAGGGTTCTACAGATCTTCAAATTTCTCAACAAAAATATTTCAAAGTGATATTTCGCTATGCTTAATTTCGATTCCTGAAATAAATGTAAAAAGATCTTTACTTTTTGTTACTTACGTTTTCTTCGTACCCAAAAAAAAAATTAAGGCTTCCGTTCCTCAAAAGGAAAAAAGGTACTCTTATAGGATTACTTTGTTGTCCGTCTGACTGTCGGTCTGTCTGTCCGTCTGTCAAGACCCTTTGTCTCAAGAACCCGTGGACGCATCAAGTTGAAATTAATATCAAATACTTATGTCTACAATTCCTAGAAGATGTAAAAAAAATCAAGGTTCCAAGTCAACGCAATCAAAAGATACGGCCGTTAAGTCTTAGATTTCAACAAATTTGAACATTTCGCAGGGAAACCAAAACCTATAGAGTACTTTCCATTGACCAAGAATCATGAAATTTGGTAAGAAGCAAGGTCTGACAGCGCAAGTAAAGGAAAAAATCTGAAAGTCGTTAATTTGTTGTTATTATCATATAAAAACAGTATTTTTTGTGACTACAAACATATTTTGCGATTGGAAAATTGACTTTGTCGTACATCGATGTATGGTAGAATATTTTTTAGAACCACAAACACAAGTTTTTGTTTGTTTACGGAACGCGGTGCGCGAGTGAAACTCGCACTTGTCCGGTTTTTTATGCTATAAAAGTACAGATGCGACTATTAAAGTATTAAAAAGGGATTTTGTAATTTTTAAATAATGTACCTACTCGAGGCGGAGTAAGACTATTTATGCTACATTGGGACGATATAAAGAACTTGACGATCGGCAGGACTATCGTAATAATTACGATAGTACTGCCCAGAGACGTCTTTAAATTTATTTTATTAGTCAAGAAGACCTAAAATTGAAATGCATATATTAATGGTAATAAGGTATAATGGAAATGATCCATGCAATTCAGACAATAGTATATATATACGACTGTCTTTGAGGAGATTAACAATATTTGGACCAAAACTTTGATTCCAATCATAATTAGGGAACAAGTTACTATTGCAAAGCAAACTAAATGACAGTTTTAAAAAAAAACTCATTTTTTTTGGAGTACTCTAAACTTTTCGATGTTGCTGTTGTTGTTAATCATTAGGCAAATTGCAATTGCTTTGCAAGTTAAACTTGCAAAACAATGCAGGTTTGCAGTATACCCTCTGAATTTTTCTTCCGATTGATTCCTAATCAAGCATCTGATGTAGATTCTGATGACATCAACAGATCTCATATTTTGAAATACTCACACAGAAAACCGATGCATGATTGGCCACATTTGGGAACCAGCATTATGAATAATAATGAAAGCTAAAAGTAGTTCTGAACGCAGAATATTTAAAAATTAACTTTTCTGCTATAGTTTACACCAAAACTATGATGTGGCACGAGTGTCAGGTTCGTCGACAGCATCGCCGATTCTCATATTTCTATTTAAGTCGAAGACCTTCAAATCATGACAAAAGAAAAGCATTTGGACATTGTTTACTTTATGTCAGACACGTTCTGTCTAAAGATGGTAAACTGGTAACAAAGGCTTTAGAAAGTGTAATTGACATTATTTAGTTCTCTAGAGATGATTCTAGAGATGGTTTATTAGACCCAGTTTGCAATCTCGACCAGAAATATAAAATTTTGGACAAAAATAATAAGTTTAAATTTTGAAAAAAAAGTTTCGTTAAAAAAGGTGTAAATCATAATTACGAGTATATTAAAAGCGTTATTTTCTTTCCTAATTTTTTTTGGTGCTTTGTTTTACTCATCCTTATTAATTTCAAGAATAAAATACCTTTTAAACTGCCTGTAAAACTGTGATTTACAAAACTTCAAAAGTGGTAGAGTCCTCAAGATGGCAAGTAGTTCTAGTTTTATTTTTACCTTTCGTAACCTGGGCAAAATTACGCAAAATTTTGTTACGTCTATTGATAGCGTAGCTCGTTTTTTTTTTCATACATGGACGGGACATCCTAATACTCACTATTGCATACCCGTATTTTGCCTGATATATTTTTTGTCCCAAGTTATAAATAAGATGCGAGTCTGTGAGGTGTCTGTTAAGGAAATCTAATATACGTCATGGAGTCTGAAAAAAGGCCCGGTATTTTTATCTGCCTCATTTGTTTTGGGCTCCATATTGCTACTGAAGGATACTGAACAGAAAGTTTTAAAAGCAATTGTCCTGTCTGAGAATCAAACATAGGGCGTCCAGATCAGACGCAAATATAATCACCAATTGCCAGATGATCAGCAAAACAATCAACGTATAACATATTTATTATTTCATCTTGGTTGTTTCAAAGCTTAAACAGCATGATTGGCTCGAACAAAAATGTAGCCACCACACTACATTATTCTTAAAGGAACGGTATCCATCAATTCGCACTTATTATATCCCGGAATATAAAACAAGCATTTAAAAAAAGAGCAAAGTTAAAGGGTTTGCATGCAATCAGAACAAACTTTTTTAAAACAACGTTTACACGCATAGAGTATATCTGATTATATTTGATGCTAATCGCAATCGGTAGAGTGCACCCTTCCATCCTGTAGTTCATATACATGTGGGACTCTAACCATTTTAAAGATGGTTCATATATTCGGATGGGGTTAAAATGAAATAGCCTAGGGCGCAGATAATATCAATCTATTATTATAAGTAAATCAATTTATTATAAGTTAACAAGCAGGCAGAGTTAGTTTCTCATTTATAATTTATTTACATGGAAATGGCTTTATGTAAAGCTACAGATCAAACAATTCTGTACTAAGAGCTCTCCCACTCTCCCGTGGGATAACACAATCCGGGTAAGTTATAAGACGAGCCACCTAAATCTGTTATTAATATGTATATCAAAAACGTATGTAAGACATTTTTTAGTTTTTTTTTATCTTATTTGTTCGTGTAGTAGGCTTATTTGTAGCTCGAATGTTATATTATGGTAAAAAGGAATTGGAAGATAGACCAAAATTAACACTTTGTCCTTCGCCGTCGGCTTTGTCCTTGCTGAAGCTATGGCGACAGACGACATAAAGCGGTACCGTCAACCGGACTGTTTGTCAAATTAATAGCATCAAATACATTTCAGTGTTACATTGTGCATCTGATCTTATCATTCTAAATGCCACTAAAGATATTTGGCATGTTTTGACATGTGTGACATGCCTATTTATGCGTCATATTATTTATTACCAACACATTGTTATAAATCAGCGTGCAGCCAAATTGTGAAATGCTTGTATTAAATGGACTTACATTACACAATTACAAGCATATGAGAATCTTGACGGCAAAAGAATATAATGTACTATCTACATCATAGATAAGACCAAAGTTAAATTGTCCCTAAATTTTAACACTTACCTGTTACGTCATATACCTAATACATATACGGAAATACATATTTGGAAGCCAATACCAGTCCATTAGAACAACTGGCCTTTCCCTCATCAGTTTTTTTAGGACACTGACCTCTGTTGACGTTGGCAATATCACAGCTCAGCTCTGGGCCCGTGCCAGACTTTCGACAATGCTCCACCCAAAATAGCTACCGTCGAAAGTTTAAACGACATTTTTCTGTTGTAAAATGTTAGACACTTTGTATGCAGTATATTAGACAGTAAATCGATACGTCGACCAATATCTTAATTAAATTTGTAATTTTTTCCACAAAATAATTTTTAACCGACTTCAAAAAAGGAGGAGGAGGTTCTCAATTCGACTGAATTTTTTTTATGTTTGTTACCTGAGAACTTTTGACTGGGTGAACAGATTTTGGGGATTTTGTTTTTATTTGAAAGCTGGTGTTTTCCGTGTGGTCCCATTTCAATTTGGTTCAGTTATGACAATGGCGTCCATGAGAAAACCATTGAAGTCGGTTTCTTTTTTGTTAAAATTTTGTATTTTTGCCATAAATACTGAACGATAAGGAAGTATATAACTTTTATGTGGCTTCATTTCCAAAATAATGCAACAATAATAGTTCATAGAATTTATTTATTAAAAAGAATTACATACCAGAAGAATGTACATAACATCAATACACACGATAATGCAAATACAATGGAATAAACAATACCACTCTTCGGGATAATTCCGTAACAGTTATAACTCACAACAACTTTTTCTTTAATGTATTTTTAACTTCCCTGCTACTATTAGCTTCTAAAATAAGTTACAGATGTTTAGACATAAAATATTTAAGTGCCATGTTGGTCCCGACTTTATTTAGCACTATGCAAATCAAAGGTTCGGTTAGGTTCACTACCTAAGTTACCTCGTTTCAAGTAACATGAATTTCACTAATAACTTTGAACTAATTACGGAATCAATCCTTACAAACATTATAAATATAAATATGACTAGAATAAGTTAGACATAGTCTTATGGCAGCATAGTTATAGCTTACAATCTAACAATGCAGGTGCATGTCATATTCGTTATCCTAATAAGTCGAAGCCTCGAAGGCGAGATGCGAGAGTAAATAATGTTCGAATACATGTTACAAATAAAATTATTGCAAGCCGGTAATAAAAAATATCGCAATAAAAATATTTTCCGTCGCTTTATAAGATTAACTGGGCGTAATAATATAAACGTCACAATTTACATTCAGGGTGTAATTAAAGTCAAGGTCACACGATATCAGTCAAGAATTGTCTAGAAGCTGAAACTGACGAAGTGTATATATGAATGTGATGTGACTTCGCCTCGGCTTCTAACGAGTAAATTAAATATCATTGTCATATAATCATATAAACTCTTATCGCCACCGTGTTGAAAAATGTTCAGGTATCTATTAGAGTGATGCTAAGACGAACCGAACCAGAAGCATTATTGTTGGTAATGACTATTTGTAAAAAGTTTTACGTAGAAACAAATACATTATTTTAAATATCCTAAGACTTCAGTGACTTTAATACTTCTTTGTTTCTTTCTAATTGCTTCGGACCATCTAGTTACTTCGGTACTATAAGCAGAAACTCGTAACCAGTTTCAATTACAGTTGAATTCAATTAACAGTGTTAGTTAGGTAAACATTGTTCAGGCCGCAATATCAAGTCTTATTTTTGTCGAATACATATCATGGAAGACTTTAATGTAGTTACAGCTATTGGTCATTTGAGCACTGTTCAGTAAAGATTTGAAAAAGCTTTCCCGTGGCTGGAGACACCACGCGAAGATACACCGATTAAAGCGTCATCGGCCGATTATCGTTGGTTCATCGGCCATGGCCAGTTCATCGGTGGCTGCTTTATTGCCTTTCCTCTTTCGAGAGTACCAAAGGAAGGATGCAGCCGCGAAGAAGTTGACAAGGACGACGAACCAGGCTAAGAAGAAACTGATACCATAGCTGAGAACAAAACAAATTGTTACGCTATAATATATAAGCAGATGGAGGAAATTAAAACCTTCCTATTAAAATAACACATAAACACATTAGGAGTTCTATTTTTCGGATCATAAACACACTCGCACACATGCTTTAATGTGTTCGCTTGTTTAAACGACGCAAAATGTAAGGGCTTGTAACTGAAATGTTTCTATTAAAAAGATCGTAAAGTTAAGGAATTTAAGGACTTAAAATTACGCTTTAAAATAAATGTTACACAGAAAACTTGGAAGTTCTTGAAAGTGGGCTTATTCTATTTCGGCTTAATTGATTTATTCCAGCCCAATCAAGGAACTAAAATACCAAAATTTTGGATTAGTTCGCTTTACGAAAAATGCGTGGTAATCGAAATGTTCATTTTTTATCATAAAACAGCTAGGTTGACTGGGCTATTATAGTATATTAAAGAACAATTTCAATCATTGAATAAAATATACCTATATTACGAAAGCAATTCTATATAATTTCAGATGTGAATACAAACAGATCTTTATAAATTGCACCTGATAGGTTCATCTATGTAAATTTATGATTATTCCTCTATTTAGGTAGAACCGAAGACAATAAAAAATAAACATAAAATCTTTTCAGCAGAATTAGAATGAACTGTAATAAAATATTACTTACTAATGATAGGCACGATCAGGGTAGACGAACTTTACATTCTTTTTCATGTGATCCACAGACGACATCATAACTTGCACCACCACAAATGTACATGATGCTGAAAACAAGAGATCGTCAATTTGTCTTTTGCCCGGTTCCTACAATCAAGAAACGATTCGTTTTGTTTACAGACAGTGTAAAGATTTAACGAAATTTTACCTCTGTAAGCAAAACGAATCGTTTCTTGATTATAGGGATCGGGCATTTTAGGATTTATCACTTATTAGCTACGCACTTTGACTACGGCTTCGCTCGTGTTAATGTAGACTTTGTCACTCGACCAGTATCCTTCAGGGACAGTTCTTTTTTCTTGATAAAAGGTACCCTACGTTCTTTTGCTATATTACTGGCCACGTGTAATCAACTAACTCATGATGAGCAGTTGAGCAGTAAAGGCGTGAAAGCGTAACAAATAAACAAAAACCTACATTCGCATTTATAATGTTAGTTGGGATACTCACTGCTTATAAAGTGTATGCCGGCAGCAAGGCGCTTAAACATATATCTAGGGTTGACGAAGGTGTAAGTTGAAAATCCACAGCCCATCGCCATGACGAACAAGCTGATGATGCCGAATGATATCATTGTTCGGACATAATCTGGATAAAAATAAAATGATACCTTTTAAATAATATACTTAACTCAATATTAAAAGATAAAAAAACTTAAAAGCTGAATAAAAAGGCATTCAATATCAGTGGTGACATTCATAATTTATTCTGATTGTGTTGGCTTCAATTTGTAAATATTGGTGATAAAGAATTTCTGATAACTGAATTTTGTTTTCTATATACCATTTTGATTTATGTATTTTAATAAGTACCTTACACCTTTTATTCTTTAAAAAAATGTAATAAGAGGGCAATCTGTTACTCATTGTTTTGATATCATCATCTGGCATAGGTATTCACTTCAAAGTTTCTGGGAAATACACTAAGCTCAAATTAGTACAGCTCACATTTTGATTTAAAAAAATGTGCAGGCAAGAAGAAATCTGAGAGGAATTTAAAACCCTGAAAAACACGGGTAAAATGGAGGACGAAAACTTTTTGATTTTGGACCTATTCAACGGAAAAGGGTATTAACTTGTATGTTTAATAATAATTTCTTTATGTTATTGCCTGTGATGTGTAATTTGAAAGCAAAGTTTGATAAAAGCTTTCCTTGTGATAATTTGTTGAAGTAAGGTATTTTGTTGTAGCTTCAAACTGGCTATATGCCTTAGCTTATAACTGGCTGGTAAATGGTCACCTAAGTTTTTGGATTTGGAACAATGGCTCATATTTAAAACAGTATAAGTAATTTTAAACCGAAGTTGGGTTAGCTAACTTAAATCTTATTAATTATACTAAATTATGCTTACTGGCTATATTTACTTCATATGCAAAATCAACTGGGCGGCCGTTTTCCATTGCAGGTTGCGCCAAAAAATTCGTACATTCTGTAAAAAATAAAACTGCATTAGAGAAAACAAGGAAATAAAGTTACAAATTGTAGTTTGAGATGGAAAAGGAAGATCTATTCCAATTATCAATGAAAAAGAAAACATTGATGTAAAATATACCTACAAACTGTATACTGATGTAAAATATTAAATTGTATATAGCGCACGTGAAACAAGCTTTTAAAGTATTCTTCACCAAAAGACAAACTGGGAGAGCCATGCTTCGGCACGTATGGGCCGGCTCGACAGTGAAGCAATGATTGTGTTGTTTTTCGCCGACTGAGTGAGGTTACCGGAGGCCCTAACCCTTCTCTCTACCCCTCTCCTTCTCCTCTCCCGTAGTCACTTACCATCAGGTGACCAGTCTGCTCGTTTGCTCCCTATCATATAAAAAAAAACGCAAATGAGAAATGATTACTATTTAGAGATCTTTTATAACTTTTTACCATGATGGTGATTCTTATTATTGACATAATTATTAGGTAATGATAATATTGTTAGGTTGCCGTCGCAGTGCATTGCTCTTACAATTTTGAAATCATTATTTTAGAGTAAAATATTCTGATAGATTTTAAACGACTCCAAAGGGAACTTGATACTGGGAAGTAGGTACATTAAATTAAAGATTAAAAAACAGTATACTGTATAATAAATAAAGGAATAAATTAATAAATATTCCGCCGAAAGCGAATCTGGAATCACTTACTGGAAGCACGTTACGGAATTCTGACATTAGCCAGAAATGGTAACGTCTCCCACGAGAAACAGATACTCGTAAGAAGCGTTGTTGCTTTTTTGCCCAGAATGCACCACGAGCAACCAAATACATCTAATTGTAACACACTACAAGACGTGGTGATTTAATTTTACTTTACTTACGGTTGACTTTATTTACTTTTTGAAGTTGGGATGTTTTTTTTTTATTTTATTTACTTTTGACTTGTTTTTTGTTGCCATGGGAAATGAAATTAAAAGTTATTGGGCAACTTTTACAAACGCATAATAGAAAATTATCTAAAAATATAATTCAAATAAACATTGATATTATTAGTATTACTATCAAACATAATGTTCTGGGAGTTTAGGTTAACCCTATAAAATATTCATTTTTAATTTACTGCAAATTGAAGACACTGCTAATATCGGGACTAACGCTATAAAGCCAGACACAAAATTACGCCACCTCAAGTTTCAATAAAAGATATACCTAGCAATATTATGAGATAACTCATTAATTTTGTTCAGAACTCACACAGTCTTGGTTTGAGTAGGAAGTGTTCTCGACAGACTTATTTATTTTATTCCAAGTATTTAGCGCGGTTGGTTACAGCGTCGTAAATTTTCAACCTAACCAATTCAGTTTAAGATTAGGTTTCCAATGAAATACAAAATTAAACTTACATTAATATGCATGCATGAACTGTTGTTGCTTAATATTAAATGTACAAAATTTAAATGTCAAGTCCAGTACAAAAATCAGTATGGTAAAACGTAGACCGTTTTGTTTGACATCACATCACGATGTTAATGTAATTACTGATTGGTGCTTTACTCCTACAGCACTCAAACGGTACCGTAGCCAGCCCACCGTAGAAAATAATAATTATTATACAGGTAAAGATTTCAAAGATGTTCAATGTGTTAAAAATAACTTAATCACACCCTAACCGCTGATGGGATTTAAGATAAACACACTGAGATGAATTATACTCTAAATGGATACAAACAGAAGCGTACTCGCAGGCGAGGCTAGTATGTTTGTTTAAAAAACGAATATAATCCAGATAGATATTGGTTAACGATTTCAGTACATGAATACTTTTATTTTTATATTAACTTTCAGATGATTCATTGACGTAGTAAAGCTCTTAAACACATTTCATTTTCATTATTTCAGCCGTTTCTACTAATAATATGTACTTAATTTCGTCAATGAGTCTGTAACATATTGGTATTCGATTTTACCGAAACTGAAACAATTTTAATTTAACAAGTTATTCTTGTTTATGTTTCCTGTTTGTATTGCTTATAGCATCAAATTTTATTATCAAACGATTACACCATGGCTTATAAATTATTCGACGCATAAAGGCACGGTATATTTCCAAAATTGAAATGAAAATTATATATGTTATTAAAATTTTATAAAGAAGAGATAATTTTTGGGCTTTTACCATGAGAGTTTGATAAATCCTAGGTTTTAATAATGACGTTTGGTAAATGTTGTTCATTTAAAAAAAAAACAATGGACTAATCGACTTAATCATTTATTTCAATCACATATCAGTCAAAACCTTACATAATTGTAATCATAATTATGATCATTTTTAATTATCTACCTGTCAGTTAAATCCCATTAATATTATAAATGTGTAAGTTTGGATGGATGGATGGATGGATGTTTGTTACTCTTTCATGCAAAAACCACTGAACCGATTGCGATGAAACCTGCTATGTATATAGCTGGAGACCTGGATTAACGAATAGGCTACTTTTTATCCGGATATTGCCACGGGATCGGGACTTACGCGGGTGAAACCGCGGGGCGCTGCTAGTCTGACATACTTTAAATTATTATTATTTGGAATATTTATTAATAACTATTAAAACATAAACACATGTAAAGACATCTTTAAATGACTTTTTAAATAATAAAAATAAAATATCTCACAAAAATAACGCTTACGTTGGCTAAACTAACTGAATCAGTATTTTTCTTATTATTTAGTATTATTAATAAACGAATGTAAAATTTTTATCATAAATTGTAATTTTTATAAGAAAAAATATCTTACTTATTAGAAGCTTAGAATTACACAATAATCCTGATGATTTGCAAAAGACATTTCTTCGTCGAGCATTTTTTGAGGCAGTTACATTTTTTGAATCCTTGTCCTTCGGTCAAAGACAATTTTCTGACAACTTCTCGAAGACTTCAACACGAGGTAAACTGATTCTGTGCTGCTTTAGTACTCTAATGTTGGTACCCAGTTGGTACAACTGGTTGTCACTTACATCTATCACAATGGCAATAATGTTTTTTGGGTCAGTTTTAGCTCTGTCAGTGTCAGGAACTTTCAGTCTTACATTTCGGAAAATTTTCACATTTGGATAATTTATCATCCGAAGTAGCTTTTATTTTTTCAGCTTGTTTTTCCAAACTCAATTTTGTCTTGTTTAGAGAATAGATTTTATCTTTTTCAGTATTGGATCTATTGCTAATAAGAACTTCTTGAGGTTTAGTTGCGTTCTCTATCTCTGAATCAGATGTCTCTGAATCGTTACACTGAAGTCATCAGTTAGTTGCTTCTCCTTTATCTTTTCGTCAAAAATAATTTCGTTTTCTTGTGTTTTATTCTTCACAGTGCTACTGTTTAAGTCCTTTTCTCACTCATTCTCAACAATGCTGTCTTCTTTGTCTTGATGTATTTTTACGCCAATCATATCTCTAGGAATTGCTGACGTTGCAATGCCCATTTTCATTGAACTACCAAACATTGCTTCTTATGGGAAACATTTGTTTCCCTCGTGATATGCTCTATTTTTCATTATCTGGATGAATTTTAAACTCTAGGACCACTTTGTGTACGAGGCTATGCGCCTATCTATTTTTCAACATTTACCAACCGTCATTGGTAAAACCTAGGATTTACCAAACTTTCATGGTAAAAGCCCGAAAAGTTATTCGGATATTATAAAATTCGAACTTTTACCAATAACGATTGGTGAATCCTAGGATTTACAGGTAAAACCTAGGATTTACCAATATTCGGGCTTTTACAGTAACATGTACACTTAATATAATTATTCTTCAAATTCCATTCAATGTCAATGAAATAATTAATCTATTTTAAATTTCTGCCTTATGGTCAGTCTTTTTGAACTGTAGCCCCAAACTGCAGAAATACATACTTTCAATTTACAGAAGACTGCTGTTTAATAAAATGTAGTATTATACTTTTCTTGGTGACTAAGGTTCTGCTAAAATACAAATAATTTTCTTAAATAAAAGTACAGAAAAAATATTAAACAGGATATTGAAAAGTCGATAATAGTAAAGAGTTTTGACATAGATAGAGGCCGAATCGCCATTCAAATCCGTCTGGTTTAGACATGTCGACTTTTCAATATCCTTAATACTTATTTTTTATTTTTTAGAATAATTTAGACAGCCAATTACACAGAAATATAAATAATTATTCAAATTTACACATACTATTTCAATATAAGCGTCCCCATAAGAGCAAATATGTGCCCAAAAATCAGTTATTTGTGTTTCGAGTTTTTTGTCTTAATATGTTAAACATACAAGTCTGTATAAAATATTTTCAGACTTTGAGTTCGAATGTCGTATTGATATCATCGTAAACTGACGACATCTATGAATACACATTCTCTCATCTCTTTTTATAAAAAAGTCTTTGCATTGTGTTAACTATTTACCCACTTACACAATGGGAATAATATTAGAATAACAGAGAATATTAGACGTCACGTGTCAGTTAACATATGGGAGATTTCTACCCACCACTTGACCCACTTAGAAGAATCGAGGGCATATCTCAAGTAATTACTGCTTGCAAAACCCATTATTCGCCTAAATTACTCCTAGACCTATCTGTAAATAAATCTATTTATTTTGATTTAGAATTCGCTAAAACGTTAACTTTATTTAAAGTTTACTCATACAATTAAAGTTTTAGGATCCTTCCATATAAATAAAAATTCAATTAGTCAAGGCGATAGTTAAATAGGCGTCAGGCAAGCGACCGTTTTTTAATTTTTTTTTTTGGTAATATTAATGTAATAAGTATAGTATCATAGTATTATAAAGTTGTAAGTTAATGTTTTAGTAATTATGGCCTTGTCATGCCAGCTTTTTACCATTATCGAATCCTTTCCAAGCTAAGGTGAATCAAGAGTGTAAGTCTATGTAGGTGTGCATTAAGATCTCTAATGGAGAAGTTCAATATATCTAAAGCGAAACGAAAAACGATGAAAACGGAAGAGAAAACTTGGCTGGAAAGTTTTATTAATCAAATAAAATACACGAGGCTGGAAGCAATCTCGTGTATTTTCTAACCATTAATACCTAAAAGAAATATAGTGTCAAGACATGTTACAATAATTCGAGATATAAACACAGCTGAATGCTACCGACATTTGTTATTTTGATGCAATGTTTACATAACATTTCGCGAGTGACATACACATATCAAGCAAAGATGAGTTGTAGTCGCTGGAAGCTAATGTTTAATGTTACGTTCCAGTATCCGAACAAACGGGAGACATTGGCTTCACAACACTGTTTCTTCGTTTGTTCTTATAATTACGAAGGTACTAACAATTTATTTATTTATACTTCCTGCAAATACATTGCATACAGCAGGTGTAGTTCACAGTAAGATCGTTTTGTAGACGACTTTTAATTTTTATTTATTTAAAAAAAAATATAGTTTTAAATATTTTTTGTAAATGAAGAGAACACTTAAAAAATACTTTAAAGACCATATGTTGTGAGTGATAATTTGAAAGAGAAGAAAGATTGCGACTGACAATGAAACGGTGTAACGTATTGGCATGTAACTGGTATGCTGTAATGAGTTGTTCTTTAAATCCAATGCATTCATCGGCGCTAAACTTTTTAAGAAAATTTTAAATAAAATAAAATCTTTAGTTATGCAGTTATAGTAAGTTACCCATTATTACTTGTGCGTGTGATCTTTACAAAATAAATTACATTACAGATAAAGTCAAGAAAGGTAATAAATTATGTACTGTAGGTAACAACGCAATAATGCTTGGTCTACATAATGTATCTACAAAATACGTTCTCAGCTTCACAAACTGTTTCTATTCCCGCTTCGTACATTATGCTTTTCCTATGTTAGCTCTGCCATTGTTTATTTATTTACACGATTTCAACCGTTGGTACGAAACTACAGATTTATCCGTTGACGACTTGAAAGAACCAATGCGGTATTTTTATCTCTGAATATAAATCTTATTGTGTGGGCAGACGATACAGTGTTTATTCTTTGTAAAAATTAAGACGGTTTTCGCACATGCCCCACAGTCTATTTCGCTGTAATTTTCAATCGTTATCACATACACCTGGTTTAATGATTTAATAGCCACACTGTACGGAACTGTTAACGTCTATATTTTATAAAACAGATACCAGTCAGCCACAAAAATAAACTGTATGAGAAATTGCTAACCCGTGAGTTACGAAAAAAATGTGCCTGAAATAACTGTAAAGAATAGCAATGGCGGGCGTTAATGGGTGTTTACGTCACGCCATTATATTACACCACAGCTAATAACTAGAACATAACCTAAAAACGGTTTTCCAGGTAAAGAAAATATTTATGTCAGTTGATGATAATATTTCAAACCAAACTAAATGATCTATATAAAACAATACCAGAACGGTACAGTTATGTATCATTGATAATAGTACTACTACATAGTATAAAACAAAGTCGCTTCCTGCTGTCCGTCTGTCCCTATGTATGCTTAGATTTTTAAAACTGCGTAACGGAATTTGATGCGGTTTTTTTTAATAGATAGAGTGATTCAAGAAGAAGGTTTATATGTATAATACATGCATAATATAGTAGAGAAACACTGATAACTTTAGAGGTTTCTAATGTGATGTCGTAAATAAACACATTTTTTTGCGTTTACATTGCAAACGCTGGCTGAACCCTACGAAATAGATCAAAATAATGTACCACAGTATTGTACACCTTAAAAAGGTCTACAAAAAGTCCGCGATTGTATATATTATGTCTATCTCTTAGGGATAACCCACAATAACCATTTTTTATCCTTTACTTTTTACGAGAAATAATGGCTTATTTACGTAGCGATTTTAAACAATACAGCATTAATCCTTATCCAATTAACATTGTGCATTTAATATAGATCAAAATGGCCCTTTACAGCATGTAATTTCAATGAATATTTTCGAAGATATTACAGATTTAAAATGCAGGGACAGTGGTTGCGGCGGTACCGGCCAGAGGGCCGGACAATTTCCGGAAAAGATATCTTTTACAATGACCATTAATAAATCGCAGGGTCAAACTTTCAATGTTGCAGGCTTAGATTTGAGCGTTGAGTGTTTTTCACATGGCCAATTCTATGTCCCTCTTTCAAGAGTAACCTCTGAAGAAAACATGTTTGTATTGTCTAATGACAAAAAAAGCTGTCAATGTTGTAAATAAAGACATTCTGTAGTATATTTAGTATCATCATTGCACCCGTGCGAAGCCGGGGCGGGTCGCTAGTTTATAATAATTAATCAACGTATAACCTAAATTGGTAGAATTTGAGATTTTGAATTTAGACCCAGTATTTCTTGAACCAATCGAAGTCTCTGTATTACATAAGATAAGTTTGCACTATTAAGAAAGAAACGCTAAGTATTTTTGGAAAAAATGTATATTGTATACCTTAATCCCTCCCACGACCTTATTCAGAAGGGGAAGGAAATGGCACGTAAAGTTTTTATGTGAAACATTGGCGTTTTTTAACTATTTGTTTATTTTATACGTCACAACGTATAATACATATTTCAGTGTGTAATTGAAACGTTCAGAAGAGAGCGTGTGCCACTATAACAAACATGATAGGTATAAAAATCTTTGACACAAGCCTCAAGTTTAAAAAATAATACAGAGCTATAAGATGTATATTATAGTATTTCATTCCTCAAGTAAACTCAATCCTAAATAACACACAGACAAACTGGTACCGACCCAATCGGTAGAAATCACGAGTGATTTTTACACATAAGCTTTTACGTGATTTAATTTCTTCCTTAGGATGTTTATCTAAGTTACGGCTTATATCAATCAAGCTATGACCATTACGACCCCCATATCACGTCTCGGCGCCACTCTGGTGTCGGACGCACACCCGTTGCGCTGCTCTTGTGGTGCGTCCAAAACATATTATTAAGTGCTCAGATTGTAAGCTCAACGGGAAATAACTATAAAATGGCGCGTGGAAATAAAAGCGAGAATTAGTAAAAAGCTTTATGGCTTTAGAGGCTAAAACTGTTAGCGAAATAATGATTTATTCGAATAATGGAAGTTTATCGTTAACGACCTAATGAACGTAATATCTAACAACCATCAAAGTTAAACAGAAAACTGCCCCCAAATTTGATACGTCCTATAGTTTGGGACACATGTACGATACCATTGATAGTCACAACGACGAATATACATACATCTAAGTTAAAATCCCTGTTTTGACTGTCTGTGGTTAAAATTAATAAGTTAGATTGAAATAAAACTATTTTTAACGGATACTATCGCGATTTATTTGGTGTTATTTTACTATTTACACTGATCCCGACGTTTCAGTTGCTTTTCAGCAGCCATGGTCACGGGTAGACTAAGATGGTGGTCGTCTCATGTATCGAAGTGCAAAGTTATCTCAAAGTAAACGAAGTTTGTTGATTGTTGGTGTTAATAAGTTAGGTTTGTAGTGCTAAATGTTTTCAACAATACATGAATATACTTATTCTATTATATGGCTTTTGTAATTACGCAGAACTTTTTAAAAATCTCGTAACTTAGTAAAATAAATTTAGTCATTACATTAAACCTTCATGTATGTCACAGCCACAGTACCGTTACAGTTATCGCCTCCCGGCAAAAAAAGTGTCATAATACAAAAACAACTATTCGATACTATAACAAATATTATCGAGAAAACACGACTTTTATGAATGTTTTGTGAAACTTTTGTGAATTGAACAAAACAGTTCGTTCCTTTTTTCACTGAGCTAATAACGATGTTTTTACAGCTGACCAAATGCTACATTTGCTATTCAACGCTATAAAAATGTTAAAACGTACCTAACATGTGAAATTACACTTTTTTTGTGATATGACCCTTTTTTGCCGGTAGGCGTTATGTTGGCTATACGTACCTATATAATTTTTCAGTGTCAAACAGGATCCTATCTTGTTGTTACCAGTAATTTTAGTTATCCAGTAGTCTTTAAATTTTTATTGTTTTGAAAAGTACCTCTTACGATAGTGCCTTATCAGTGTGGTATTCTATCCAACTTAGATCAATGCTACCATATTAGATAGTTTTTAGTTCACTCATTACTGGAACCCTTAAAATAACTCAAGAATACATGATAGGTTAAATGGTAGGATAGAAATAGTTACTTTTAGTAACCCTCGCTGCCGTTTTTACATACGTACACCCACTATTTAAGTTATACCTACTATTATTTGTTAAGTCATAAAATAAATCTTTACTAATATTATAAAGCTGACTTTGTTTGTTTGGTTGAACGCGCTAATCTCAGGAACTACTGGTTGAAAATTTTTTTACATGTTGGATAACCCGTTTATCGAGGAAGGCTATAGGCTATATAACATCACGCTACGACTAATAGAAGCGGAGTAGTAACCATAAAGGTAGGTGAAACTGCGGGGCCGGCTAGTTATGTATATGTTGTTTATAAATATTTTATGTTTAAAAACTAGTCATTTCGTATTCTGTGTTGAAATTTAGGGGAATTTGTTTATTTTTATCTCCATAAGTTCAGAAAGTGGCAGCTTATTGTCCAGCTCAAGCGCTACTTTTTAAACCCCGACGTAAAAAAGGAGGGTGTTATACGTTTAATATGTGTATACGTCTGTCTCTGTATTTGTGTGTCTGTCTGTGGTATCATAGCTCCTATACGGATGGACCTATTTTGATTAAGTTTTTTTTTTTGTTTGAAAGGTGATCTGATTCAGAATGTTCTTAGCTATAATTCAAGAAAATCTGTTGATTTGTTCGAAGATCATCAGCTCTTTTCTATTCGTTGATGAGATTTTTGAGTAGACCCCCTACTCAAAAATCTCATCAACGAATAGAAATTGACAACTTGAACTTGAAAATTGACCGATAAAGCTAATGTTTCGCAGAAGAGAGGGCTAACGTGAATGACACTAAGGGTATTTAATACCAAGAATGTTAATGGAATGTCTAAATTTTTCTAAAAATGTCTGCATAAAAAAATAAAAATATATAACCATTCAAATCGATATGAAAATTAATAATATCTTGTTTAGAAATGTGCACCTTCCACTTTTTTTTTTTACAAAATCCATTTTTTAAGCTATCCTACAATTTGCCCGCTTTTTATAAACTATAACACTCCTAAAATTTCTCAAAATCATCAATATGACTAACTACAGCTTTACATTTCTATATGCAAGTTCCAAAGAAGCAGATATAAATTAGTATTATTGTATGTGGAATTTGTAATCCTGTTTTTCCATACAAAAATTTTCAAAGTATTTAGATAGTGCTAAGAAGAGCCCTACTATTAATGATTCTCGATAAAAGCCTTTTAAAATAAATATCATTAATTCTTTAATTAAAAAAATAAGGCCTTTCTGGGGCATATCATTATATGTGCAGAATAATATGTGAAACGTGACTTGGTTTACTGACTAAAATAATAATAAAATTCCCATCCAATGGAGCACTCTGTGCACGTTCTGCTTAAGTGCGAAGGTCATAATAAAAGAAAGAAGTGGAATGTCTTTACCCTGACTAGTGAAATCATGGGTTCGTGTTTTTTTTTACTACGAAATTGACAAGGACCCGATTACATTATTTTTTCTCAATAATATTTGGTACAGGTTTCTTAAGTTTTATCTTGAATCTTCGATTCAGCCGTATGCCTAATGCTTATTTATCCTTCCTAACCAAGTGTGTCCACTTCCGTACTCAACTCACATGCAGCTTCGCGGTTAAGCTCTAATAAGTTAAGTGCTGCGTGATAGCTGTTTTATGTTATTTAGAACTGGAATTGCACCTACACACAGTTCACAAAAGCAAAGCATATATTTTTTGGACAAGTTGCGGTCAGAACATAAGAAACATTTGTGTGAAGAGTTTCCGACTCATATTATTGCTTATATAAACTAACTATAGACGAATGATTTTTAAATATGGAGTGTTTGTTTTATGTATTTTTAAGCTAATTTAAACTTATTTAATTTCCTCCCGCGAACGCTCCACCTGTGGAATGAGCTTCCTGCCGAGGTTTTCCTGAGGGACTACAGTATTGGGTTCTTAAAGAAAGGAGTGTATAGGTTTTTAAAGGGTCGGCAACGCGCATCCGAGTCCTCTGAAATTTTAAGTATCATAGACTGCGGTAACCGCCTACCATCACGCGGGCCGTATGCTTATTTACTACCGACGTAGTATAAAAAAAATCAGCTTATATATTAGTATGGATATAATTATTTCTTAGAACCTCACAGCAAAACCCGTAGGATAGGTACGGTCCCTTCAGAACTGAATCATATACTTATCAACTCTTGATTATAAACTGTGTACATTACTAACAGTTCTTTAGTAATAAAAAAATGTAATACGATAGCAGCCATTAGTGAACTAGCCTCCATGGTGTTTTATTTTTCTTTAAGCAGAGTAACCTTGTTATAAAATTTCCACAACCAATTACTAAAAACAAACGACCGAAGCTCTCTAAATTACATAACCAGATTGTTGATTAAACAAATTGGAGTAAATTTAGAATGTTATCTGTTTGAATTTAAAAAGTAAAGAGGTAAGTGGCTATTAACAGCAGTAGAACACGAAACGTTGAGAAACGGCGGCAGTAACGACGGATTTGTTAGTGTTAATAATAGGTAAACACATTGTGAGCGATTAACTGCTTGCGTCTGGGCAAGCGTGTTGGATTTACGCGAGTACAGTAAGGCAACATGCGTCATATTAGTGAATTGAACGCTTTTGAGCAGATTTCAAGCGGACTATATGGCTTGATAGGACTAAAAGGATAAAACGTTAAAAAAATCTTGCTTTTTAACCCCCGACGCAAAAAGAGGGGTGTTATAAGTTTGACGGCGATGTCTCTCTGTGTGTGTGTCTCTCTCAAACGGATGAACCGATTTCAATGCGGTTTTTTTCATTTGAAAGCCAGTTTTCTTGCGGTGGTTCTTAGCTATGTTTGGTTAATATCGGTCCAGCAATGTAAGAGTATCAACTCTTTTCCAAAATGATGTAAGGCATTTTGTAATCGTTGAAGGCAAGGGAATTTTCGAGTCGGGAGTATTTTAAATTTTAATTTTTTTAGTTGCAGAAATAATCCTGAACGTAGACATACTTTATTTAGAAACCTTTCATAATAAATCAGCAAGCATTTATAGAGTAAATGGAAACAACAGGCCACTTAAACAATTTGGCTTCCACATGTTTCATTGTTTGATTTCACATGCGTTATTCATTAGATGAGAAGCGCTTACGGGTTATTTTACGTTTTTTTTTTAATATTTAAGTGACTTAAAACCCAAAACACAATAATAACAATCCATCACATAGATTTTACAGCTGTTGTACTATTGCAACAAAATTATTTTGTTAATATATCATGTCGTCACAATATTTAAATGGATAACCAACGTAAATATACATATTGGTCCCCCCAAAATGTATATTTATGTTCACACGTAAAGAGTTCAGAGCTCGCGAGATACCATGAATAGTTCCGTCGCGTTCACTGAAATGTCACTGAAATTTATGCGTATTTAAGCGCGTACATAGACATTAAAGCTGCGATACCACACTAACGCACTATAGTCCAGGAGGTGTGATCTGAGCTATATACATATATACGGTACCAGTTCTTCACAGAGGTGGTATGGTATCACTAAAAAGATTACTTCAATAAATAAATAAAAGTAATTTTTTATAAATAAGAATCACAACAGCGAAATTATAATCTTTTTTTTACACGCTTTATATTAGCTTCACTTGTATGTATGTTTATTTGTATGTTTGTAACCGACTACTTTGGGCGTGATTTTGACCTACTTTAAATGGCCAGATTTCATTCAAATTTTGCACACCTGTCAAAGACCGATGACAATGCAATAATTCGATTAAATATTTTTTAGTTGCATTTTCTACAAAAGCGTGTTTTTTAGTTTTTTAAACTACAATTATTTTCATTTTCTAAGCATGCACATTGAATGAAAGCAGTGTATGACCTCTCGTTGTCGAAGGGAAAAACCATCTGGGGAGACTTACGTTCAACAGTCTTTTGGGCGAGATGATTAGTGTGTTGCCACAAATGCTGAAACATTAACACATTCGGAGAGTCCTAGCTATTATAAGTTAGGGAATTTATGGACGCTGAAAATGAATAGGTTTATGTTATCTAAGTAAATTAAATCATTTAAGATTAAAGTTGGCATAGCGATGCCAATGTATATCTTATGTATTAATTAGAATTTTTTAATATCTAATACATAATCTACGTACAAGATTTTTTATTTATTTAGTAATTCAGAAATATAGATTGTTAGTGATTTATGTGATGTTTAAGTATGTTACACACAGACACAGGCGTGAAAGAAGCTGTTGATCAATTATTTAAAACTATCTAAGAATATCCATGAGATGCGAACCGTACGTATTAATTAAAGATAAAATTGTTTATGGTTTTCAGCAAGAAACTCACGAAGGCTAATGAACGTTCAAATTGAGATGAAACAGAAGGTGTTGTTAATAGGATAAACTTGGATGTTTGCGGAAAAATTTACTCGAAGTTTATAAATATTCCTCATTTTCTCTGCGCGAGTACGGTAGTGTAGAATTGTAGAATCTAGCTGATTTGGAGCCGATATTTTTTCACAATTCCAATAAAGCCACGCCATGGTGGCCTCGTTCTGTGGAAATAGTTATTTTGTCTACACGACAGTTTTTATTCTATTCAAAATGAGATCTAATTACATATATATATGTATGTATGTATGTATACATCTATGTAAAATTAAAAAGGTAAGGTTAAAAGTATAAAAGTTTTAAAGAACACTATAATTAATTTCACGTTCAGATTCACATGTAAGACTTTCATTTTGTAAAATAGATTCTTTATTTTTATGTTTAAGAACCCTGAATTCATATTCCCAATCGACTATTTAATTTCTTTTAGGTGACTAGCGCTAATTAAATTTATATCTAAAAGTCGTCTGCGTACACATAATCTCAGAATTTAAATAAAAATAAACTTTATTTGACCGAGATAAGTCATGATTTCACATATTAGATTTTAACAAGGCTTTTCAAATTATATTATAGTATAGAAGAAGAGAGAAGAGTGTAAGTAACGCCTTTTTAAAAAGTGATAATTTAACAATTCACTTTCTTAAAACCCCTTTAAAAGCTAGAAAAAGAAAACTGTTTAGTTTCTTTCACCATAGACAGGTACATTTACTCTAAGAAATCCGAAAAGATTGAGGTGACCCCGTAACGGCTAATGAAGACATGTCGGAATCAGTTCTGGCAACTAAAGAGAGCGGATCGATGAAAATGCTTGATGTCTGTTGTTGTAAAATATACAGAAATGTGCCCTTTAAATTTGAAAGAAAATACAAATTTAGTGCGCTACAACAAATGACAAAGTTATGATCAAAGCTCTAAAGAACTTGCAACCTCTTTTATTTGGTTTGTTTTTTCAAAATATCTCTAATTTGTTCATTCTTTAAGGACACTCTTGGCCTTTGACTGATTTCCTATTCACATTTGTTAATAATACTAGTGCTATGTTCCCAAACTACCTCAATATTTTTACCTCTCATCCCTATAATATCCTTTTTTAGATTCAATCAACTAATCTTATAACGTTAAGTGTTCAACGACAAATTATTTCAAGAGCCAATGTTTACTTTAAATTGAGATTGTTTTAATATCTATCACAGCTAATAAATTTAATGTACACTTGCCAACGTTAGAAGATGTATGATTAATATTAATTTCTATGTTTTTACAGACAACTTGCGGTCAATTTAGCCGCTGTTCTGGTGAATTAGGTCGCAGTTCTGGTCAATTAACATTAGTCAGTATTCGTATTCAGTAAAATACACTTACTTGTATGAAACTGTCCTTTTAATCCAGTTATATTCTGTGGTTTTGGTATCGCTGGATTAGTGAAGTTTTTCCCCACTAGTGCGGTATTTGGCTGGAAGACGTATCGACACATTTCCCATACTCCAGACTCGCTCCACATGAAATACCGACCGGTGTGCAGGTAAATACCTGGAAATAATAGTAAGTGTTAATGACTCTCAAGATCGTTTGGCTGCTTGCCAAACAGTTAGTCAGTAATTAATATAGATCAAACATAATGCGGTGTTCAGAGGTGCCAAGATTTCATGCAAAGATTGCAATGTAGCAGTAGTGATTGTTTAAGTATGCAAGGTGTATAATCGTGCCTTTGTATTTATTAAAAAAATAATGTTTATTTAATATTATATCTTTATTAATAACAAGTTTTTTTCTATAACAACAACAGCTGCTTGCTACCTTACAAACACAGGTGGATGGAGATCCATTATTTTTTACCCGTTACTTGTATTTTTTTATCTACCACTATTATATTATATAATATATGTTCATGTTTTGGTAAGTGAAGAATAATTGAGAAATGTATAATTAACCAGTGGTAATTGTAAAGAATATTTGCAAATTGTAATTTAATACATTATCATAAATGTTTGTGAAGGGTCCCGCAACACAGCTTGTGCATGTGACATTGCATTCGAAAGAAGAATCAAAATAAACAAGACTAGACCAGTTGGTATGGCATACAAGGAAAAGATTATCACAAGAGTGTTACACAATAGGCTGCACATGCATCATACAGAAATGTTTTTGCCTGTTCCGCAAAACCGATTACAAAGATCGCGCACTTCACGAGAGATTATGTATAAGGATTTGCTTGTCTCTAGGTTAATAGGCCGCTCATGGATTGGTGGGACCTCCACGCCACGAGTACGGTATATAAAAATAGTTCTAAACTACCCAAGAAAACACTTTTTCATTTCACTTCTTATATATCGAGATTTTATAGTTACTTATGATTTAAGAAATAATCGATTGTCTTTTGTATCGACATAAAAAAAATAAGAAACTCTCAATGAAAACCAAATCAAAGTGGTTACATATTTATTAGTTTAATCACCTATTGTGTATAGATAAAGTACACGTATTTATTTTATTTTAAAAATAATGCTCATAGCTTAAGCCACCTATTTTTAAAATTCCTATCATCTCCTTCAACTTGACCAAGTGTCGTTCTGTTACAAGTGAATTTAGGTTGGTAGTGCATTGAATAGGGTTCAATTTTGAGATTATACAATTTGCACTTGCATTTTAACTTGGTGGTAGTAAATTTACATACACTTCGGGGGCTCCAAGCTTAATTTATCACTACATATTAGAAAACAAAGTCCCCCGCCGCGTCTGTCTGTCTGTCTGTTCGCGATAAACTGAAAAACTGCTGATCGGATTTTCACGCGGTTTTCACTAATAGACAGAGTAATTCATGAGAAAGGTTTAGGTGTATAATTTGTACCCGTACCCGGGGCGGGTTGCTAGTAACTAAATAAATAAGAAATTATTATCTTCGATTCATGGTTGTAGGTATATTACAGAATAGTTGTATGTAATACACAAAGCGCTGGGCGACTAGACGACGTGGCCCTAATTACTACACTATACAGAGATAGTATAAGTGACACTAGAATTGTTAACATCCAAATAGAAAAAAAAAAAACTGAAGCTATTGATACCGTTATCCTAAACGCACAGGATAAAGAAACACCTTAATGTTCCTAATTTAGTTTTAATATTTTATTATTAGATAGATTTATCACATGCTAATTTGTTTAGTAAAAGTTACATTAAAACCGCAGTTATCTGCATGTAATTTATATTACACGCTAATGGTTATCTAACTTTGGTAGCTGGTTCAGAAATAGATCAAAGTACGTATGTTCATAATTAATAATAAACCCTGCATGGTACGGTTTACTTAATATTTTTATGGCTTTCTAGTTGTGTTGCATCCACATTTAGACTGACTCACTTGTAAACGTTGTACAATGGTACATGTCACAATTGCAGTATTCATTCTTTTGGTATCAGTTCGGTTTTTTATCCAGAATTATTTGTTTACAATTATTTGGTTTGAGGGCTAGGACGACCAAAAGTAGAGACAACAGGTATGAGAGACAAGGGGTGTCGATATTTTATGGGTTTTCATTAACATAATATACGTAAATATGTATCCCAAATTATGTTATAAGTTGTTGTGTTTGCAAGAAGTTCCAAAAATGTTCTCCAGAAATAAATGATTAATCCCTGTCGCCCAGAATTTATCTATTAAAGATTATATGTTCGTTTTTTTTTACTTAGGTAATTAATATCAATTTCATTAAGGATATATTTTTGGAACGAAATTCCTTACACATTACACTTCAGATGCTGCGCGGATGGGGACAGTAGCGCAAATTTACGCCATCTGTGGATTCTTCGCGAAACTATTGTAATTCAATGTTGGTTGTATACTAATTATCCATATATTAGTTCGTGTAACTTTCACAGAAAAAGCAGTTTTAATTTCGAGGTTTTACAATATTAAATTTATTTTTTCGTATAGGGGCAAACAAGCAGGCAGGTCACCTGATGGTAAATGACTACCGCCGCCCATGGGCACCTACAACTCAAGAGTCACAAGTGCGTTGCCGGCCTTTAAGGTGTGAGTAGGGGAAGGGGGGAAGAGGGAGGAGGAGGGGAGAGGGGAAGAGGAAAGGGTTAGGGCCTTCGGTAACCTCACTCACTCGGCGAAAAGCAAGGCAAACATTACTTCACTGCCGGTTTTCTGTGACGCCGTGGTATCACTCCGGTCAAGCCGCCCTATACGTGCCGAAGCATTTTGATACAATTTATTCAATTAATTAATTATATTTATATATAGCGAAAGGAACTTCGTTCCAACCGGGTGTCCTAAAGACACCCCACGTGTTATTTGGTTCTTATACTTGTACAATGTTTATGTTTATGTAGAAAAAGACAACTCCCGCATTAGGAATTACTCCTGTGTCGCGGGGGACTTTACAAACATAGAAACAATGGACACAAAGAACACCCAGACTCAGGTGGGAATCGAACCCACGACCTATAAGCATAGCGGTCAGGGTCACTAACCACTAGACCAATAGGCCAGTCTAGAATACAATACAAAACAATAATATTATCATATTAAAAAAATATATCTTTTATGAATTGAATTATGTTTCTAGTTTTTTACCCGCGGCTTTGCTCGCGTGATTGTTGACTTTGTCAATCAATTCAGGTATCCCTCGGAAGAGGTACTTTCTTTCTGGATTTCTATACCTATGTCTTTACCTGTACCCTGACAACCTGTGTACAAAATTTCATGAAGATCGGTTTAGTAGATAAGGCGTTAAAGCGTATCAAACAAACTCACTTAAACATATTATTAAGTTAGGATTTCTTTGATTGTCTTGCATTTTTCTAAACACTTAATTTTTAATAAATTTTAATTTAATTTAATTTTAAAGTTTAAAATAGCTTACCATCGCCTCCATTTATAGACACCCACTTTTGTGTACAAACTGCAACTATCCAGATAAAATTGCAAAGTCCTATTATTACTGTACACCCAAAGAGGATCCGTCTCTCAAGCACAAGTGCTTGCATTAGGGGACGCCGCTCGGCTGTCCCCACCGAAGACGCCGTTGACATCTTATCAGTCTCCATTATAGATTATTCTGTAACAAAAAATATAAAATTGATCGAAGGAACGACATTGCTTAGGTATATCTTAAGCACAATACGCGATCAAATCAGTGACGGCAATCTTGAAAACGGTTAAGGGGGTTTTGCAAAAAGCATCACATTGTTATTTAAATGGTAATAACTCAGATCATAGAAACAATTCTATGATCTGAGGGTAATACATAGGGTACACTGAAAGTTCTGCACTCCTGGCCGCTCATAAATGTTTGAATTTCGAATTTTATAATTATTTCTTTTTAAACATAAGAAACTCAAACATTGATAAAAAAAAAAGTTGAAGTTCGTCGTCCGTAGCAAAAATTGAATTAACGCGAAAAGATTTTAGGGTGATGATTTTTTTGTGATTTTAAAAGTTCACTGACTCCGAAAGACTGCACTGCTCGTTTTCAAAATGCTTTTTGGAGGGAAGCACCTCATTTGAGCATCATAAGGCGTTGGTACGCAGAGTTTGATCGTGGCCGTGTTTCCCTCCATGGTAAAATTCATGAAGTTCGGCCCTCAACTGCGATCACTGAGGAAATTGTGGCTACTGTCAGGCAACTAATAAGAAAACCACCTATGAGGAGATTCGAGGATATTTGGGGATTGGTATGAGCCAAATTCAAAATATCTTACATCAACAATTAAAAGTTAGAAAACTTTGTTGCCGCTAGATTCCTCATGAACTCACCCTAGAACAAAAACAGACTCGTGTTGACTGGTGTAAAAAAATGTTGTTAAAATACAATCACGGACGTTCAAATTTAATGCTGTGTATGACATTGTGACAGGAGATGAAACATGAATATATTCTTACATGCCGGAAAGAAAGCAACAGTCTTATGTATGGTTCTTCAAAGTTGACATCAAACCAACAAAATTGAGGCAGGCGAGAAACGTAGGCAAAAACGTTATTGCGTTTTTTTTTCTCCCGGACGGGTACTGTCTGCACGACCCCACTTGAAGAACAAAAAACAGTTAATGCTGAGTACACCACCATTTGTTTGCCCAGTATCTTTGAAAAAGTAAGGGAAAAATTCGTTTGATTTTTTCCATATAAAACGGCAATTTCATAGGTAAATACCTAATATATCTATCTCATTCTACAAAAAAAATACAGAAATTCTTTCAGAAAATTTCTTGCCAAACCACCCTTATTCTATATTTTTATCAGAATTCATCAATATTTAATAGGAAAACCAAACATTTATTATGATGTTTATTCAGTATCCTTGGTATACCAGTTTAGATTATATTCACAAAACGTGGCTTATCTTCATCCATTCCATCTCAAGCCTTAAGCCTCCATTTTCGTGTCAGGAATACTTTAGAAAAAAGTAAGGTTTTACGATAATATTTTAAAGAAGCAGTACTTTATTGTTATAAACTCACGAAGAGAATGAATTTATTACAATATAAGTTGTCAGGACAAAAATCAAACGCGAGTTATATAACTGCAATACAGCTATGAGCACATTTAACGTAGGAGGGATAAGAAAAATAAAATAAGAAAGTGAGAACAAAATAATTTAAGTGACTGCTGAGAATAAACAGTTTTGTACATTACTGTAAATCCTCTATCATCATTACATTTTATATTTAAAAAAAAAATTGCGAAAATTTTAAACTCTTCTCATCTAAACACTTTAAATTTCAACATCATAAACTAATCAAAATATAAAACAATTCTGTTTAAAAGAATCGCATGGTATTAAAAAAATATTTATTACGGACTACAGACGGAGTTCAGAAATGTTGGATATCACTAGTGACAAAGAAAAACTACCAGCCCTATTCACCATACAAATTTAATTAATATTTCCTGTCCTCCTGCTATTCTCTTATTTCTCCTCACATTATACATATTACTAAACATTATTTGTGCTAATGAACTAAATGTGATTAACATTTCCAAAGGATTATCTTCACATGTTTTTTCCGAAAAGATCATGATCTCTTTATAAACCGAGTATGTCTTAAGGATAAATAATAAATTATTGATATTCTAACTAATATTATAAATCGAATGTTAGTGTGTTTCGTTATTTATTTGTTTGTTTGTTACGGTTTTACGTCTTAACTATGCAAAAAATAATCATGAAAGGAGATGAACGGTGGGCCTAAATTTACTCTGTTAATTCATTGTCATCTCGTTACATTCAAACCTAAAATTGTGTGTATTAGTTTTCCGTTTTCTTTTTGTGTAGGTACACGCGTTCTCGGAGGTACAGAAAATAATAAATAGAATATAATGTCTAGCAAAAATAAAATTTAGAACTAAAAAGTAAAAAATAAATAAACCTTTTAGGTCTTGAACGTTGAGTTTATTTATATAAGCTATCAAATTTAATAAAAACTAATTTTGAGCCGGCGCTAAATAATAAAATGATTAATTATTAGAAATGGAAAAGGCTCTACGCAGGTAATTAATCATTTTATTATTTGGCGCCGACTCAAAATTAGTTTATATAAAATTTGATAGCTTATATAAGCTCAATACTCAAGACTTAAAATGTTTATTTTTCTTTTGAGTTTTAGTTCTTTTTCGTCGGTTTAATTTTTTATTAAAAAGTTTTTGTTTTATGATTTTTGTGGCTCACTAAATCACAGTATTATTATCTCATAATTTCTAATCCTTCATGATTCCTTTTTGCCAGGATCCCGTCATCAGATCCCGACTTCCTTAACATGGGATCACCCTTGAGATATAATACCCTATATAACAAAAAATAATCATCAAAATTGGTTCATAAATAACGGAGTGAGGGCTGAACATACGTAAAAAAAAACGGTTGAATTGAGAACCTCCTCCTTTTTTTCGTCTATTAATAATGTTCTATTCTCAGCGAATAGAAAAATAACTTTAACGCGAACGAAGCCACGAATAAAAGTTAGACAAAAAATACCAATGTTAAAACCGTAACTCTAAAACAAGACAAGTGTCGTGTCTCGTCGTTAAAGAACGCAAAATATGTTACAAACGTATGCATCAAGGCAAAGAACTATTGTTAGAATGAAATGCTCCCACAATTGTTATTTATTGTGTTCGTCAACATATTTGCCGCGTAGTATTATTTTGGATCATAATATTTTTAGATGTATCTTAATGTCATGGTTGTTTGACTGTGAGGATTGATTTATTAAACAAGATGACAGTTTTTAACATTTTCTCTTCATATTTCTTATTTATGTTTGTTTGTATGATGGTTTTATAGAAGTAGAAAAGGTATAGAGTGTCTATTAGTAGTACATCGTTCGCCTAAGCAAAGTAGCAGAGTAAACGTGCGAAACGAGAGACCTGTGACCAACCACCTCCACCTTCTTTCGCCTTCTTTGTCTGACTTGACTGGCCTGTTGATCTTGTGGTTAGTGATCCTGACTGGTGAGCCAGAAGTCGTGGAATCGATTCCCACCCAGGACAAATAATTGAGTGATGAGCATGATCATTTGTTCTGTGTCTGGATGTTTTTATCTTTTTCTAAATACTTAATTATAGTATATATAATTAAGTATATATAATTAAGTATTTAGAAATGTATAATTATGTTTATCAGCGGTCTGGATACCATAGGCTTTGGCTAGTTTGTGATCAGACGACCGAGATGTGTAAGATGTGTCAAGTTATTTATATTCCTTACTCCTTAGGCCCTAGTTTGTCTTGAATGGCATAACAAGCATGTTGACATCGAATGTGCAAACATATTCAATCCTAAGTTGCGGTTTGTACATGTATAATGCTTTCAATTATCTTTCTTATATTGTAATAACCGAAACAATTTCTTAGTTATATGTATTATTACGATGCAAGTATACATAATAATTTTATATAAACATATGTATAAACTACACCCGATCCATTACTTCTTTTGAAGCTTTCCAATGACGTCACAGCTGTTTACGATGCGCTACTAAGTTGTACACAGCCGTCGTTCCAGTTTTAATGGTTTTCCTGATACTGTAATAGCATATAATCATTGTTCCACAAACGTATCTCTAAAGCGTCTGTACTGTTAAAAGTACTGTTATTTTAGATTCTGATTTTTGTTGTTTTAATTTTTGATTCTAGGAGTTAAAGGTGCGTCGGTTTTTTTTATGTAGTAATATAATAAAATTAAATTAAAGTCAACAATTAATCAGAATCGTAATGTTTCGCCGAAAAGAAAATTTACCGTGTGTTTCGTAGGAGCTTCTTTGGAGGCATGGAATATTTGTTAGGGTTTCCAGATATCTCCTCGTTCACGGGGCAACAGCCCTACCGAAACGAGAAAACTACTAATTTTAGTCAAATATTATATTACATTACAGAAACAAGTACTACAGCAAAAAAGAACACCTCACAGTGACTCACTTATTTTTGAGAAGAAAATACTTCGTTAGTTACGTGTAGAAATATGCAAAAAAAAAATTGTGTAATACCACACGGCGATATCAGACTGCGTATATGCATCATGGAGTTTGAACCACCACTCAACAGGCCACCACTACCGCCGCGACCAAGCAATTTACACATTTTATACCAGGGTTTTAGGTCATTTTTAGCCAAGAATTTTTTTAACCCTTTACAGAAAATATAAGGTTTTAATTACAACATGAAATATTTTATTCAAAAACTACATACACGAAGTGATGCAATTAGAAATTTATTTAGACTTACAATCTCTTAGAATTTTTGTTTTCCTTAATTTATACCTAATCACTCCTGAAGCACTAACTTTCTAAATAAAATTATTGAAATCAGACAATACAGTGGAGAACTACCTACTTAAAAAATCAGATATATTAAGAACTAAAATAAATTATGTTATATGTTTATCGTATATATCACAAAGAGTTGGTTAACATAAAAAAAGGTTTCGGAAAACAGAGGAGGAGAATATAGGGAATTATAAGCGGGGCCACGCGGGGCGTACCGCGGACATGGAACAGCTCAACCTGGTGCAACATCCTCTTTTGTGGTGTCGTAGCTGAACCGGGACGTCTCTATTCCCCTCAAATTTTAACGATAATTTTATATACAAAAGTAATTTTTATATCTGTTAGACCAGAAATGCTTCGTCTGTTGCACGGCCTTGGCAAAACGAGTCATAACGTGACCATCATAATGATCATCCTTAATTTAAATGTTAGTTTTAGCTACAGATACACAATTCCTTTTTATATTTAATTTATTTTGTATTTACTCCTAATTGATTTTAGTAATATGTGAATGTATGCAATATCAAAATATGGAGGTCATGAAACTTGTTACTTGACTACAGTCAAGTAACCTCCTCTACACCTTAGAAATATTGTAGTTGCTTAGCTTGGCGAACTTCTTGGATGTACAGTTGCATATAGCGTAAATACCCATAAGAGCAGTCCTACTTATTACACGGTGTGGTCGCCTGCTGATCAGGCGGCCAAAGTCTGTAGGGGTTCTCGGAGGCTTCCTTCTTAGGGTATCCCGGGTCCAATGCAATAGACTCACTTGTGACGGAACACAAATGAGTCTATTGCACAGTCGATTCGAGTCCGACATACCACTTCACCCTCGGTGAGGTGATGACCCGTGGGGTTTCCACGCGATGAAGAAAAGTCCTACTTACTAAGATCCTTTGATGTTAATAAAACATTATAGACGTGTAATGAAAACAGTAGGTAGTTAAATTGATATTTTAATCCTGTCCTTTCTTGTCTTCGTTATTAGAAACAGATGTTGTGAGTTTAAAAATAGTTTGTTACGAATGGGATCGTCACCGCTGTTTCAACAAAATCCAGTTTATCTAATTTTGTTAAACAAACAAAGAAAAGTGTTTGAAAATGGTTTGGTAATTATCATTAGACAAAATTCGTCCCGATGGATCCATTTATGTTTATTTGAAATAAAAAATAAATAATATTTATTGGATATATAAGATATTGGAGGGGCTCGTGGCTAAGTGGTGACCGAGTTGGTTATGTAATACTAGCCAGGTCAGTCTTAGGGTGGGTGACCATTCTTAACACATTGAGACCCTCCGTACCTCGGAGAGGTCGTTAAGCCGTCGGTCTCGGTTGCCAAACGAACATCTGTGAAGTTCGGCCGTTTCGTAGTTAAACTTAGTTGGGCAAAGGCGCGGAGGAATAAGATATTGGAGCCCTTTAGTTTTTCAGATGGTAATTTAACGAGGCTCGGGTAAAGCTAAGTATTTGTAAAAGGTAGTACTACGACCAAGCAGTAAGCAATGTATACATTTTGCTAATGTTTAACAAGTAGATATTTTGGAGCGTACAAAAACTTTTCACAAAAGGAACACTAACGGATAAATATTTCCTTGACGTTGTAATGTAATCTAAGGATTTAATACTTTACTGTTAGCCAAGGGCGTCAACGCGTCCGGCGATGGAGAGACATTCCCGACGGCGACGCCACTAAGTGTTTTCTGACATCACCATATTGTTTCAATATACATATGCATATATGTATATACTATAGGTATTATCACAACATTAGCTCTAATACTGTATTATTAAGATATAGATTTAATTATGTACTATAAGAAAGATTTACACCCTTAATCACAAACAATGATATAAGGACTCACAGTGAGCCCGGACACATAGAGTCGGCAATTTCAATTCTTAAACAATACTTGAGTGATGGACAACGCTATGCGTATGAACGCATAGCGTTTTTTATCACTCAAGTATTGTTAGTAAGTAAGTAAGTATTGTTAAAGTAGTCGAGCTACTTTACATAAGGATTCCTTTTAATGATAAAAGGAATTCTTATGTAAAGTAGCTCGACAGCAATTTTACGAAAAGCATAGCGATGGTGGGAGTGACAGTTGATGAAAATTACTGTTTTATTTCATACTTTTCATTGAATTGAGAATAGTAATTCGATATTTTCAAACTCCTTACAATTACAGTGAGGAAGAATACTGTACTTTTTTTACTCGCACCGATTATTCATTTAATGCTAATAAAATTAACTAAAAAGAGCTTTCTAATGTCGGTTTTTTGTCAATTACTTGTGATCTTAAGACTTTATTTTTGTAACATAATTCTTCCCTCTTTCCATAAATATTTTCTCCCTCTGCATCCTTATAGAATGTTGAAACTACACCGATTTTTCTTTAGCACACAAAAATCACCGATTCACGATCACGATTATAGTAAGAGAGAAAAAATCTAAAATTTGGTATTTTTGAAATCAGAATAACTAAATCTATCGATTTTATACTGTTTTGACCGTAAATCGACGAGGCAAAAATTTTGGTTATGGGCTCTCGTACTATGTGTTGTACTTATGTCATACACATATCTGTCAATGAAATACAACAGAGATCTTAACAATGGAAATGGACGGATCACAAGATCACTATTCGATGCACAGCATTCGTTTGGCAAAGGGTAACAACAAACGCTATGAGAAATACCTTATTTAGCTTAGTGTTGCTTTTACGCTACCCAAAGTATTGTTTGGGATTACGGGTGTTAGACTATTATCAATACTAACTACTACTACTAATTAATGTGACAGTGAGGAATGTTTGTGAGTTTCGATGTATCGATAGCCTCCTCACTGATTCGATTTTACAGTTTCTTTTACTAATAGGAAGCACGGAAATCCAATGTATAATTAGTTACTATAATTATAATAACTTGATACATCTCACACACATCCGTCTGATCCGAAAAAAGGCCGAGCCTGTACTATGATAACTAGACTACTGATAAACATACTTATATATTTCTAAATATATATGTACATAATAATATATAAATTGCACCCAGACACAGAACAATTGATCAATTATTAACTGAACTATATATATATATATATATATATATATATATATATATATATATATATATATATATATATATATATTAATATCACATAGAAAAATAGTGGTATGAAGGAATAGTAGTGTGTGTTGATTTAATATAATAATATACTTTAGTAACACCAATACGAATTCCACAGACCAAATCCAAACAGTCGTTAACACTGTATCGCAACTAACTTTTGAAAGCAAAACGTTTGGCTCCTCAAAATGTAAATGCTACCATTTTTTGGCACGTATACCAATAATTTTGACACACTAATTGCATACTGAAATAAAAATATGTGTTAATAGAATGCTTACGCATGAAACATCAAGATTACTCTATTAACAGACTTCCTCCCGTAAAAACTATTCGAACATTCAAACATATTTTACATGATAAATATCTGATGAATTGTTAATGATTTATAATTATTTCACGTCAGATATTTCACAGTTATGAATACTAAACTATGATAACGTTACTAATCTTAGTGACAACTTATTTGTGTGTACTAATTACTACAATAATATTGGATATTTAGTAGGGACAGCAAATGGCGGACTTTTGTCTTCACTTACACCAGAGAGAATACAGCGTGATTACATGTACTTAATCAACATGAAACCGGGCACTTAACGCTGGAAAATATTAAAAACACTAGCATGAAAATTCTTTAAGTTATGAGTAGTCTATTATTATTATTCTATTATAATTAGTCTATTATAATATATGGTATTTATATATAGGATTATAGTATAAGTTCTATTATTAGTCCATTGTGTGTACACACGTCTGTAAAACTCGCACACACAAACATTTCAGTTGCGGTTATGCGAAAATGAAGACTGTTTGTCTAAAACGCTAGTATACTAAGTTTATGGTTACAAGAAACCAAGTAACAAAAACAAAAGGAAATGCCCCGTAGCGACAGCTTGAAGCATTTTATTTCGTGTATCAGAAATTTTACCTACCGATTAATTTGCTAAGTTTGGCCACTTTATTTTATATGTTTTTTTTTTACCTAAAGTTACAAAACGGCCAGGAGGGCAGAACTTCCAGTGTACCCTATGTATATCTACATTTAGATATGTTTTTACTTACTTTTTATTTTTAACCTAATTATATATATACAGATGTGCGTGTGTGTGTGTGTATGTATATGCAAATACATTGTGGAGTTATATTTTCACTTCTGACGTGCAGTTCTACGACTGACTGTTTTTTTTATTAGGTAAGTAGAGCAATGCAATACTTATTTATAATAAAGGACTTCATTCAAATCGATTACATTAAATCGGAATATGTTGTAGGTAGAATAGTAATAAAATATGTTATCTCTAAATCAGTCAATACTGCCGGTTTGTCGCCTGATAGCTGCTCAGTACAGTAGTGCAGAGATAGGAGTAATCCACTTAAAACGAACGAAGATACAAAACGTATATATAATAACTAGAGACATTTTTTTACTACTACATCAAGTATTTGCTAGAGGCATTTGCATATGAAATTGTTATTTAGTGGTGATGCATACTTTCACTAAATTTATTATATTTTCCGGTAGGTTACCCTATTGATAAGTGTAACAATAAACTCTATAATCAAAATTTCGCAAAATACACACCACACAGTTTTTACTTATAAAAATATTTTAATTAATTGAAAAATATTAGTTTAGAACACCTACCTGATTGTTTACGTTCACAAAAATGTTCAATAATTTTTCGGTTTAGTGCATTATTATCGTCTACAAAATTGTTACATTTTGATATTGACCATTTATTATTAAATAATTCAGTAATTGTATGATGAGTTAGAGTTAGAGTTTTTTTTAATTTCTAAAATTAAAAAAAATAATACCTACCATTTTTTTCCTTTTTTTCGTTTTCAAAATTTTAATGTTGCATATTTTACAAATTTTCATGCATATTTTACGCATTTTTCATACTTATTGGCATGCATATTTCAAGCTTTTTATGTTGCACATAATCCGGTTATTAATAATAACAAACTTTAGTGTGTAAATTTTCTTATTTTACTATTTTATTTATTACTTTTACTTTATAATCTATTGTATCATTGGATGAAATTTGACGTAACGAATTATATTGATAATACTTGATAAGCCAGGATAATCTTTTTGGTTCAAATCACATTTAGAATGCATGTTTAAAAAAATTTTAGGCTGCGTTTAAATTAGTAATTTGTGAGTTTTAAGAATATTTATTATTGAATGAACATATCGTCGGGGATAGTGCCAGATACACCTACCACAGGTAAAGTGTGCGAATCTACACTAAACCTAATTTTACAGGGGAAGGTTTAAACTGTTATCACCACTTCAAAAAACTCGTATTAATATATTAAAAATAGGGATGAACTAAGTACTAAGTACATGATAAAACAGTTCACTATTTAATAATATGACATGACAAGTTATGCCGGGGACGCAACGCCATTGGTCCGTCTGACAAATAGCGGTTAATGGTGGGGTGATATAAAAGCTAGGTGTGCATTATCCCTACTATATAATATTATAAATGTGAAAGTAACTCTGTCTGTCTGTCTGTTACGCTTTCACGCCTAAACGGCTGGAGCGATTGAGATGAAATTTGGTATAGAGATAGTTCGAGGCCCTGGGAAGGACATAGGCTACTTTTTAACCGACTGCGCAAAAGGAGGGTTATGGTTTTACGCGATAACGACTTCTACGGAACAGCTAGTAAGATATATAACGACCACTGGAGTGCCGACCAAGGTACGAAAACATCGCGGTTACGGTTATTTAGTAAATGTAATAGTTTATGCGAGTAGTTACAGTGGTGAGGTGAGGTGGTAACAAAACTTCATGACTTTCTTATTTTATGACTACCGGGATAATTTTTACACAGGGAGAATTCATTCTAGTATTTTATGGATTGATATTTTTATACTTCTGTTAAATCTATTAATTTAATCACCACGACATTTACGCGGATTTCATTTGACCACCAACTTATCAAAATAGTACCTAATATAATAAGTTCCACGGTATTAACATCAATCATGTTATATAATTATGAAATAATACATGCTTTGTTTTGTTATTAATCATCAAAACAATACATATAGTATAAATATATCTTACATAATTAGTATAACTAGAATGCTGGACTAATAGAAGCTTCTTGGCACCACCTATAAATAGCTATAAAATATATAGAATTATAGATCGAATATCACCTTAAAAAACAAAAATGACAAAGTTGTAGTTTAAACTTAGTCCTTAAAACGACTTCATATAAACCAGATTGTTTGGAGGGAAACTGTATTGTGATCAATAATAGGAATGCAATATGTATTATATGTCTACCGGCCACCCTGTTTTAAAAATCCACTTAGTTACATAAACTCTTTATAATTATAGTAGATAAGTGTAGCAAAAATAGGGTAGGTATTTTGAACGATAATTTAAACTAGACAATATGCCTGATAACGCTAATTCCAGAACATAGGTACCCGAACCAAATGGATAGGTTTAAAGCAAGGAATTAACTACCCTACTAGACAATTTTGTCAAATTCAGATTTTG
Source organism: Euplagia quadripunctaria (assembly GCA_963859945.1). NCBI lineage: Eukaryota > Metazoa > Arthropoda > Insecta > Lepidoptera > Erebidae > Euplagia > Euplagia quadripunctaria. The sequence goes on from OY982568.1 coordinate 9,122,440, forward strand.
TCAAATTCAGATCTTTCGGGACTAGTCGAGCGGCAATTTAATTCATGCGAAAGCGAACTTTTAAAATGGTACGAATCGATTCGTGAGACCGAAAGTTCAGCGGCTATCTCTCTCAAACTTGAATGAGGATTTTGCATTAACTGGTGCAGGAACTGGTCCCCCTGTAATGTCGGTTAACATCTTGTTTGGTGGTACGTGGATATCCAAGAATCCGTCCAATCAGACGCCGGCTAAACCCGGCGTTTGCTAGTGCAATTGTCCTGGCTTCTTCAGCTACGTCTAGTGGCATTTTATTGTAAAAGAAAACTACAACACCCCACCCCCTACACACCTTCGTTTTAGCTATTTTTTTAAGTGAAAACTTCTTTAGCGGCACTGGGCACTTTTTAAGATATGTAAAAAATGTTAAACTCGCGTCAGATTTTAGGGTCACGGGGACCCTGATCGAAAATGTATGAAAAATGTGTCCGACACAAAAAAAATATGTATATTTTTATGACGAGATCGAAAATTCTTAAGACGGAGGTGAGTTTCTTATATTTACAAGTACAGCGTCAGAGAGACATGGAGAGGGAGAGAGGGAGGTTGGAAGGGGTGGAGGGAGAGTGGGGCGAGTGGGAAGAGTAGGGTGAGAGGGGTGAGTGGGTCGAGTGGGGCGAGTGGGGAGAGTGGGGCGAGTGGGGAGAGTGGGGCGAGAGGGGAGAGTGGGGTGAGCTGGGAGCGTGGGGAGAGTGGGGCAAAGGTGGCAAGTGGGGAGACTGGGGCGAATGGGGCGAGTGGGAGTAGAGAGTCAAGGGAGGAAGAGTGGGGAGAGTGGGGCGAGTAGGGCGAGTGGGGAGAGTGGCGAGATGAGGTGAGTGGGAGAGTGGGGCAAGAGGGGCGAGTGGGGAGAATGGGGTGAGTGGGGCGAATGGGGCGAGAGGGAGTGGAGAATCAAAGGAGGGAGAGTGGAAGAGTGGGGGGAGTGGGGAGAGTGGAGCGAGTGGGAGTAGAGAATCTAGGGAGGGAGAGTGGGGAGTGTAGGGCGAGTGGGGTGAGTAGGGCCGGGTGGAGCAAATGGGGAGAGTAGGGGGAGTAGGGGTAAGGGGGGAGGGGGTAGTGGGGAGAGGGGGAGAGTGGGGCGAAATGGGAGAGGGGCGAGTGGAGAGAGTGAGGAGATTGGGAGAGTAGGAGAGTGGAAGAGTGGGGCGAGTGGGAGTAGAGAATCTAGGGAGAGAGAGTGGGGCGAATGGGGCGTGTGGGGCGAGTGGGAGTAGGGAATCTAGGGACCGACAGTGGGATAGTGGGGAATGTGGGGCCGAGTGAGAGTAGAGAATCTAGGGAGGGAGAGTGGGAGAGTGGGGCGAGTGGGGCAAGTGGTGCGAGAGGGGCGAGTGGGAAGAGTGGGGAGTGTGGGAGTAGAGAATCTAGGGAGGGAGAGGGGCGTGTGGGGCGAGTGGGGAGAGTGGGGCGTGGGGATTGGGGGAGTGGGGGGAGTGGGGAGAGTGGGGAGCCTGGGGAGAGTGGGGTGAGTGAGTGAGTGAGTTAAGAGTTCAGTCAGTCAGTCAGTCAGTCAGAGAGAGAGAGAGAGACGCTAATAATACATATATAGATCCACTAGAGGGCGCTAATCCAAACATTGAGTTGTGTCTTTTATTAATTTATGTCACCAACCTGTTAATGTGACGTTTTAAGTTCGTCGTATCGTTTAAGTTTACACTTCTGTCGGCAGTCCCATGACAGCCTCTTTTTTTTTTATCACAACGTTATAAAACAAATTTACTGTTACGCAAAATGGACGTTGAGAATTGAATGAGTTTTTTTCTTTATTGATTATACGGGGCAAACGAGCAGACGGGTCACCTGATGGTAAGTGACTACCGTCGCCCATGGACACCTGCAACTCAAGAGTCACAAGTGCGTTGCCGGCCTTTGAGATAGGACTCGCTCTTTTCTTAAAGTTAAACTAAATTGACTAATGTGAAACAAAAACACCAAAAATTTTATAAAATACGTATATAATTATTTTTAATTAATGCAAAACTACCCCACTTAAAAATACCTCTAGTAATCTTAACATACGGTTTCGTAAACCATCGGTATGCGATTTTAGAGGAGTGGACGGTTAAATGTGAGTCTGAGTATATATGTTACTGCGAATGTCCTAAATTATTGAATATTATGATTACTTATGATGTATGACAGTGTATGTCAACGATCAACAATTGCGATGGTGTAAGTCCGAAATTATTTCCTTTTTTTATTTGAATCGAACATACACTGGTTAATGATAACGTACACCAAGGCGATTCTGTGAATTTAACATTCAGTGATTACGTGAATGTTAACACCCATAAAGCCATATTATACACTTTTCTTTTTTATATTCACATTCGACTGTTTTGTTCTGCAACGTATTACGGACGGTTCACTAATGTTTGACAAAAATTGTGATTTTACAATAGAATTCGGATTTGGTTGTGGTCCCAGTTCTAACCTAACCTAAACCTAGCCATTTCTGTTCAATATACCTACCCTCTTAACGTTTTCTAAATCATATTCTCATATTGATCATCAGAGATACACCAAGTCGTCGTAGTGTATGATAACATTCACTGGTGAATGACCGAAATCGTAACGGAAAAAATAAATAACGTACATTCATCAGCCAACTTGGTGGATGTTAACAGACACCAGTATATCTTAACATACACTGCGCTTCGGACATTCACAGTAACATATATATCCCAAAATTCATCATATAGCTTTTAATCGTATTCTATTAATTAGTGTGTCACCTAAAATGTCAACGTCTACTTCCGTATTACAAAACCACACCTAATAATCTTAATCTAAAAATTATTTACATACATAATTATATTAAAATTGTCGTATAGCAAATCTAGATAGTATGGTAAGTAAATCTAGATACAAAAAAGTCTGGCAGCACCCATGACCACAACAAATCTATTTTGTGATGTACACCTATTAGTGAAGATTACGACAATTATAGTTATTTTCCATCACACTTTATGTTATTAGTGTCCAGATTATGGATTGTAATATTATGAACTATTAACGTTTTAAAAGCTTCTTTGTAGAGAAGTTTTTGAGAGTAAACTTTTCGGGACAAATGTTATAGATATTCTAAATGCCCTGGCTCTTGTGGGCCAACATTTAGATCCATACAGAGGCGAGAGACGCCTGCACGCTGCTAAAATGCGTATGTTGAGATGGATGTGTGATGTGACTAGGATGAACAAGGTGAGGAACTAACACATTAGAGGGAGACTCAAAGTAGCGCCAGTGGATGAAAAGTTTACGAGCAAAAGTAAAAAACATATTGCGCCGACCCCAAATAAAATATACCTAATGGAAAAGTCATAATTAATGTTCTGTAATGTTAAATGCATTTATCCAGGTGATTTTTTTTTTGTTAAGTTTATTTAAGTTACTAAAATATTTTATTAATCGTGTATGATTATAACTTTATGGGGCACTGCTCAAATAATAAAAAAATATCTATGGATAATAATACAATTTTGTAAACTAAGTCTACTAACTATAGAGTTCAAAATAAAACACTAATGACTGTTTTACACATCTGATAACCAAGGTAGGTACTCATATTACTATACATATACTATTGAATACCTATTCTGACACATGTCTAAAGTCTATGTGTAGTTTCCAAAGTTGGGTAGGTAAATAACAATTATGATTTCTATAGTTCCTACGATAAGAGCTAAACTTCGTTTTAGCTTTAACTATAACGAATTAGTCAAACCTAACTCATTATAGTTCAATCGCATAAAAATTATCCTCAAAGATTTTTGTAAGTATTGTTACCAAAGAAAAATAAAATAAATCATCTTTCTAATATGTAATAATTTAGTTGTGAAAAACTTTTAAGTAGTAAATACATTTTACAGTTGAATAATTGCGATTACTAATGTATTACTTTGGTATCTTTAGCTAATTTTTAATATTAATAAGATTTGGTAAATGTGTAACTAATTTATTTTTATAATACACATTAATTAGACTTTAATAACAGTCATAGTATTCTTTGTAAAACTATACTAAAAAGAAAATAAACATACATTGCTCACGTACCTTCTCAAGACAATCACAGTAATAAAATGTCAACAGTTTGTCGTCGATAGAGCCAAAACGCTTAGCTTTAATTAATACATACCTATTCATAAATCTTGCTAACCGAATTAAATAATTAGAAATGTAATAGATAATCTACATGACGCGATTCATAAATCCCGCAATAAATACAATACAAGTTTTATCTAAAGATAACTTTTTATAGTATTTAGATTTTTAGATTATTCTATTATAATAATAAATATAGAAAAAGACGATACCTATAGCACTTTGAGGTATATATTCATTTATATCTTGCAGAAGTATCATGAAATGAGTTCAAGAAATCTGAAGTATTTTCTAACACTGACATACCTACTAGACGCGTAAGCTTATAGTAGCAGCATAAAACCTAACTTACGAACATAAAACAATAATTTTCATTAATGTTTGCTACCCTATGGTATGAAATAAGTTTTCACAAGGTATTCACAATGTACCGCAACAAAATGACTGACACACTTCAGGCTCATAGAATCACAAGTAACGTCATTAGAATAAAATAAAATGTTGGATCAAATGATAAAACTAACCTGTTGACACAGCAGTGTTACGTTGCCAGATCCGTGTTTCTGACGAGATATCATGAATATTTAATGATCCCGGTCATCTTTCACGTCGATTATGATAAACGTTTAACGGTAGTTATAACACGCATTGCAAATTACTTCTCCTTTATAATAATCACTGTTCAACACAAAATAGCTATTTTAATCAAGTGTTTTATTGGTGTTTTGATCACGTTAGTCAGCGTGTCGTATCGTGCCGCCCAAAGTGCAGCCGGGAACGTTTGTATGAGAAGTGTGCGCACACTGCCGGCGAGTCGTAGACTGGGCTCGGCTGCCGTGCCAACCCGCCTGTTGCCGGGCTACCGTGCCTCATTCCTCCAATAATGGCACGCGCCCGCCGGCAATGCTACGCTTTTTGTTTTGAACAAAGTTTTAAATTTCTTTCAAACTATTCAGTCTCGAATAAAGCATTATATTTCTAAGCTTTGCTTCTTGTTTATTATGTTACATACTGATGGGTAAATGTTTTAGTGCTCAGCGTGGACGCAACAACGCCACGACCGCGGCGTTGTTGCGTGGCATTGCACGGCTATTGAAGTGTGAAGCCTCTCACTGGAGACCATGGTCCTGTCCATGGTTCAAAGTGAGAGTGCGTGGAAATTCGCTGCCTCTTTTTGTGAGGTAGTGATGTCCGCTATAGAGGCAGCGGAAAGGGAAAGGGAGTGGGCTAGTACTCTCCCGTCGCAAAAGAGAGGCACCAGGCGGCGGAGAGCGCAGAATCATCTCCAGCCTCCATGAGCGCTGGTCTGGGGGTAACGGGTGAGGCTGCCCTTTACTCTAGCAGAAGTGCGCCTCGCTGAACTCTCCTTTTGTTTAAGAGGTGGCCAAGGTCTGCCAGGATCCTCGGGGACTTGCTTCCCCGTAGGTATACCCGAGTCCCTTGCAATAGACTAATTTGTGACGGAACACCGGGTGGTTTTAGTCGGTTCGATTCCGACATACCACTTCACCGGCGGCCCCGGTGGGGTGATGACCCAAGGAAGTTTCCACAGAATAAAAAAAAAGGTGTAGGTATAAACGTAAGGTAAGGGAATAACATAATATATGTAGCTTTAAGGTACAAGTCCAAGATGGACTACAAACCGCTAACTGCAAGTTTTTACATGACATTACTGGTTTCTATGAATTTCTATGGAAATTATTTTCTACACGAGACTGCTTATGAATTTCAGTGAAGCAGTTGCAGTAGTATTTGCGCAGCTACTTGCCTTACATTAAGCTACAGACTGCAACCGCAGAGCAATATTAACAATAATAAATAAATCATCTGTGTCCTGGCTACGTTTCGGTGACCTCTTTGAAACTGAAGGTTTTATCTGTCTAATTACTGGTTGTTATGACGAACAACGATAGTAGTTAAAGCAATGGTGCGTAAATGTAGCATCGCTGTGTAAACCGGATGGCTCTTGGTATTTGAGTTCCTGGGGTGATTTCTAACCTTTTGTACATTTAAAGTTATGCTCCCAAATTGGCTGGAGCTGAGATACAGAGGATTTTTTTTTCTCTTTTAAAACGAATAAAACAGCGGTTTCTTGAAAATTTATATATCCGATTTATATGGCAAAATTTTCTGCCCAGCCGGAATGGGCTGGCGGATGTCCAGACAAAAAAAATCCACCATACAACCCTTATTTCACCGCACTTTCAACTCCCCCTCCTCCCCAATCTATGAAATTGTATTAAATCACGATCTTACGCGATTTGTGTGTGTTATTTTTTTTACAGAAGCAACCGGATAAAAATGTGGTTGAGCGAAAGGTAATACCCTAATTATTCTCACTAAGGCGTGAAGTCCATAACACGAAGTGAGATAGCAAAAGATGTCTTGCGTCAGTTTCAAATGCAACGTGCCGTTTGTTGCATTTCTCTCAGAAATAAGGAAAAAAAGGCGAATAAATTTATATATACTTAGATACATACATACAAGAATATTTAAATATAAGTATATAATAATATGTTATAAATACAAAATTACCTTTATATTTTCTACTATTCTGATGACTCGGCCAATTTACGGAAAAGGAGAGCACGAACCTTTGCTTTAAATGATTGGTGACTAGGTGCTATCCTGATTTCCTGCAGCAAGACGTTCCCGAGGAGGACAGACTGAATTATATTATTCCTATCTCAAGACTTCACGCAAACGGCATATACAGGCATACAATTCTCTTTCATACCAGCATATAGTCCAAATTTTGGCGGTTTGCGGGAATCGGCTTTGAAGTCGGTTAAACATCAACACATTAAAGTGGGAGAGCCATGCTTCGGCACACATGGGCCGGCTAGACCGGAGTGATACCACGGCCTCACAGAAAACCGGCAGTGAAGCAATTCTTTCATTGCTTTTCGTCGAGTAAGTGAGGTTACCGGAGGCCCCAACCCTTCCCTCTCCCCTCCTCTCTCCCTCTTCCCCCTTCGCCCTACCCTCATCTTAAAGGCCAGCAACGTACTTGTGACTCTTGAGTTGCAGGGGCCCATGGGCAGCGGTAGTCATTTACCATCAGGTGACCCGTCTGCTCGTTTGCCCCCTATACCAGAAAAAAAGAAGAGGTCAACTTGAAGAGGAAGCCATGGTGGTCCTGAAGGATCAACACTCGCCGCCACTCTTGTGGCCTATGGCGTTGCAGACATCAGACCCTGTAAGGGTACCGTTCGATGCTCTTACAACTCAATTATTCCTCTTCCAGTAACTCATTCTTGAAGACTAGTCTTTAAACGCGGAGCATGTTCAGAAAACTACACACGTCACTGGCTGACGCGTCGCTGGAGCGGTCGCGAGATCTGAAGGGACTGCGGGGCGACGCTGTCTCGGGGCTCATTCAACGCTCACGAGATCGACACGCTATCGCGCCATACCAGACTGTACATACATCATTATTCACAATATAGCTCATTACTCTCATCTACGTGTTGCCTTCTACCAGCTCGCGTAGAGGAAGAAGAAGAAGAACAGCTTCTAGCCAGTACTTTAATAGCAAAAAAAATTACTTTGGTTACAAATAAAACACTCACAAGTCAAGTCAAGAAAGTCCTGGAAACAACATGAAAATTAAGGGAATTTGCACATACCTAGTGAATTCGCAGCCATTGATAACGTGTAGTTGCATAGAAATCAAAACATTGTGTATGTATTACACCTAACGGGAACAAAAAGTATATATTTTTATATTATCACAATGGAAATGAGTTCTTTTTTCAAAACTTTGAAGATCGGCAGAACCCTGAAGATACAGTTTTATTTTGTTTTTAAAATTATTTTGATAATCTATTTACTGTGATTCCTTACTTAAATAGTATTCAAGTTTTACTGTGAAAATATCAAAGGCCCTAAAATACCTCCTGGAAATTCGTTTTGAGCTCATCAGCTATAAACCGTCGTCCAAACCAGTCTGAAGATCTGATGTTCAATACACAAACTAAATATAGCGCCATCTAGTAGAATCTCGATCAACTACGCACCTACGTGGAACGGTACTATCAACGTAGTGTTTGTATACTCTTTGGGTATAATAAAACCATAAGATAAAACTTGAAAGTAGCCCTAAACTTAGTAGTTTAGTATATTAAGTTTATGGGCTACCCAATTGTTATTACAAACTATTTGCTAAGAAAGAGCAATATTTAAATGTCTCAATTACATTCTGAAAGATTTCCTCTATAAAATTACCTCGGTAAAATCTTAACACTTTTTTATTCTTTTACAGTTTCGCTTAACCTTTTTTATAAAATATTATTTGTAGTAGGTACCTACTCAAGATTGGACATACCTAATATTAATATAAACTCTGCGTGTAAGTGTCGCCCAAATTAAATGTACTATTAATTTAAGTAATACATATTATAAGACTTATCATCATAGAAATCAAGATTTATCAATAAGGCTAATCATCATAGATCAGTCATCATCATCTGACTATATTAATAAAAATAGGGCAAATAAAAACACAATAACATGATGATTAATGCAAAGAAATTTTAATCAGAATGCAGCTTTTTCCTTGTAGTCGGTTTTGTACTGCAACCTTACCAGTTAACCTATCAATATGTGTATATTGAGTACGCAAATAGATAGAGACAGATAAGACTTTATTTGTACACCATTATTACAGTGGAAGTATCGTATATACATGTGACATGTAATGGCTTTCAGGCAACCTTAGGATAAAACAAAAGATTTGGAGAGACAGTGGTAGTTGGAGGGGCATTTCAACTATTTATATGACTTGATCTCCAATATATTTTATATTATGTTTAATGTCATCGATCATATTCAACCATATCATCATCAACCTTAAGACTAGGAGCTTGGCAAAAATCAAGAAATTATTATTATTTTCGTTTTATCTTGGTTTATTTCTCTGGATGAAGGCAACTGTCGATCACAAATTATTTTTTTTTTATCAGTATTATTGAGAAAAGGCTAACGTGGTCTTTGCAACAATACTTCTTTTTGAATCATTATTCTAAAGGTGGATTGCAAAATTCTATATTCGAATATTTTAATATTACGTCACAATTGATTAAGACATTTTGCAGTCAATTGACTTGAAGAAAAACGATTGTGATTTTTCGTAAGAGAAATATAAACTGTGCATTTTTTTCAGGAGTAACAATTTAATAGTTTCCATAAGAAAATGGCTAAGGCTAAGAAGTAAGTTTATTTGAAATTATTTAGTTCAATCAAAGTGTAGAAAATGTCTTGAAACAAAAACACCGCATGCTCTGTTTTTGTAATAAAGAAGGGATAATTATTCGTTTTGGGGTACCTATAAAAGTACAAACTATACTAGGTATATATTTTTATATATTGGTCTTGAATGACGTATGAGTAGACCTTTGAATATATAATACATACTTACACAAAAGTAGGTAGGTAATGATTTTAATATCTAACCGAATATTTACGGTATAGTATAAATTAGAATATCACATAGGCTGCAATAAAACTTTTGAAAGGTTGAAAGGATATTTTCAATGTTTTTATTATGGGCTTCACGTTCACGTTCACGCCGAGCATTGCGCAAAAAAAGTATTATAGAATACATTTAATCTATAGAGATAGAATCTATAGAGATTCTACTTGATTTAAAATTTCTAAATTGATAAAGCAAAAGTGGCAGTGCTTAGTTCAAATATATCAGGTTCATTACCCTTGGTCCGACCGTGAAGTCTAGTTCTATCAATCGGACCGTCGTTATAAAATTATAAAATTGTATTGGCACTGGGTCTACTGATTGAGTAGGACTGAGAAAAATATTTTTGCCAATGGTACTATCCATTCCTATTTACATTATTTTGCAAAAAAAAGGAGTATATATAAAAGAAACTTTATTAAAATTATTTTCTACTCTTTACATGACATTTCGCAAAAAAAAAAAATATGAAAAATAATTTGAGGAACAACTAAACAATTCTTTTAATTAATAATTCTATAACATTACCATACAGACCAGACGAGGGAGGGTTACAGACCAGATATTTTGTTCTGTAAAATGAGTTTTTGTACCATTAAAAAAGTCCGCTCATGTCTTATTAGAATGTTTACGAAACCCTACTTTTAAAGAAACTTGGCCGCTTTTTTTGGGCAGAGACACAGAGCCACTAACTGTTTAAAAAGTTGGCACAAATAATTAAATAAAAGGTCCTGGAATAGTCAAATTGCTGCGAATTTTACTGAAAACTTATTAGACTAAAATAACAACTAAAAAGACTAAAGAAAATATAATAAGAGATGAATTCATAATCAATTCCCAAGTGATGTTAACTAATGGAGAATTAAATGATGGCCATTTTTTAAGATCGCCTAAGATAAATATAAATAAGTATACAATAACAATACCAAATACCTGATATTACAAGTTTTGAGTTTTGACTTTGATTATACTTGTTTTCTATGTGAACCGCCAGCTGTCAAATCAACCGGAACAATAGGAAAAAAATCCCATTCGTCAGACTAGGCTAGTCAACAATCTGACCAACGGGAAACACCGGATCGAATTACGCTTTAGCACAAGTTATCATTTACTTTATTTAACAAATAAAAGCAAAAAAAGGCAAAAATTTTTAATATAACGCGATAACATTTAGTAAACAAACATGATGTACTGATAACTAGAGGCAATAGATAGAGATGGGAAAACAACTACTGACTAAACTTAATCATCTTTAAAGACAAGGAGATCCAAGCTATTTTTTTATATTTTTATTACTCAGATGATTCTATCCATACATCATCACTTAGACCACGAGCCAGGTATAAATTTCGTCAGTCATTTACTCTTGGGCGATACTTCGCAAAATACTTTGTTTCGTAAAATGCATCATGAAGCCTCGTGAACGTCAGCTGCGGTTCCGTCAGGGGGTTGAGGTACAGCAGCCTCCCGCGCACGTAGAAAAAACATATACAACTCTCTGAAGCATTTTACAAGTTTTCAGCAAAGAGGGAATTGGTCATGAAAATCTGTTGCTGGCTCGTGGGCCAACTACTCGACTCTTCTAAAACACGTATTACGAAACTCATGGTCGGTGCATCTGATGCAGCATCTATTAAGCTATACCATTTTGTCTTCCTCTTTTTGCAAATATTCAATTCAATTTCACCAAGTCGTCGTACCAATTTGGCTTAAGGCTTCTTCAATTATAACTTCCCATCAGGAGGGGGCGTTGGTAGCTGTGCCACAGTTTTATACTTTTACAGCTATCATCGTTTCCATTTTGTTTGGTATTGTATATTTTTTAGTTCCAAATAAACGTTTATTATTATTTATTATCCATATATTTATATATTTAAATATAAAATATAATTAGGTAATAACATATCTAAATGTATATAGATAGGGTACACTGGAAGCTTTGCGCTCCAGGCCGCTCATAAATATTTGAAAAAAAAAAATAGAAAAAACCTACTGAATTATCTACATCGCGGATGTTCTCTCCTCTTAGCTAATATATAACATTTGTATGTTTATATAACAGATAAATTTATGTGTGTTAATTTATTTATCTTTCGCACTTATTGAATGTCTACGATGACTACGGCCTACATAATAATAAAAAATTGTTATTCTTCCCAACATACGATTTTATTTTTGCCCATATTAATTCAATTGGGTTTCACAGCTCGTGGTATTGTCAGTGTTCGGAGATTAGTCTCGGCTCTTAGAATTCGGTCCAGGAAAAATGGCATATGGAAAAACATATGCCCGGTTCAAATGTCACTTTTCTGTTAAACTTTAATCTATGATGTAAAAAGTGTTATTATGAAATGTCAAATTATCATCATAATTCATAATATTGATTCTTTCTGTAAATATTTCTATTTACAAACATAATGTGTTTACATTTAAATGATTAATTAGCAGCAGTTTTAGTGTTATTCATATTGTTTGGGTTTCTAAAATAGTTATTAACATTAATCCCAAACCAAAAATGTAACTTTCCAAAAACTCCTGATTTTCGTTCTGGGTGGTTGGTGTTTGTTTACCAAATAATACCTACAAGTAATAAAAGAATACAGTATACGTGTAATTATTATCGTATTTTGTTAAAATGACGTGGATTATGGTGCATAAGGCGATAGGTCAGAAGCAATGGCACCGATGACATAGTAACAAATCAGACGTCCTCCATTTAGCAAAACTGTTCCACCCTTCCTTTTTATATAACGTACTAGCGACCCGCCCCGGCTTCGCACGGGTGCAATGATGATACTAAATATACTACAGAATGTCTTTATATACAACGTTCCCAGGTTTTTTGTCATTAGACAATACAAACATATTTGCTTCAGAGGTTACTCTTGAAAGAGCGATATATAATTGGCCATGTGAAAAACACAACGCCTGCAACCGCCGCAACCGCATTTTAAATCTGTAATATCTTCGAAAATATTCATTGAAATTACATACTGTAAAGGGCCATTTTGATCTATATTATATGCACAATGTATTTAAGGTACTTAATTGGAAAAGGATTAATGCTGTATTGCTTAAAATCGCTTCGTAAATAAGCCATTATTTCTCGTAAAAAGTAAAAGATAAAAAATGGTTATTGTGGGTTATCCCTAAAAGATAGATATATACCATCGCGGACTTTTTGTAGAACTTTTTAAGGTGTACAATACTGTGTGGTACATTATTTTGATCTATCTCGTAGGGTTCAGCCAGCGTTTGCCAAAAAAAATGTGTTTATTTACGACATCACATTAGAAACCTCTAAAGTTGTCAGTGTTTCTCTACTATATTATGTATGTATTATACATATAAACCTTCCTCTTGAATCACTCTATCTATAAAAAAAACCGCATCAAATTCCGTTGCGCAGTTTTAAAAATCTAAGCATACATAGGGACAGACGGACAGCAGGAAGCGACTTTGTTTTATACTATGTAGTGATATCACTTTCGGTTTCGTTCATTATTCAAAATAAAAGGTATGTTTAGTTAAGTAGCGAGTAAAGAATTGATGTCAATGCGGAAAATGCATGCGAAAAATGACATAACATGACACACATAAAGAGGTTTCATTATCTCGTATTTATTCGATACCGTGGTCTCATCAAAGAGTTTGTAAAGTAATTTTAATTGAATTTGTAAAGTAAATTAAATAGAATCCGTGTCATGACGATCCTGCACAACTCTATAATTTAATGGTATCACAGAAAACCTTTAGTGGAGTAAAAAACTATTTTCAGTGGTTCCACAGCAAATGGAACTACGGTTAAATGACTTTTTTCCATCGTCCCATCAATAGAACGTTCCATGGAACTACGGAAAAAAAGGGATATAATGTAATAATAGATGTCGATACATTCCGATACTGGCCCAAATAGTATTAACGAATTCATTTGATATTTTTTAATATTCTTTTATTTAGTAAAAAAAAAAAACAAATAATAATTAAAGCACATTTATATACAACCACTTTGTAGGTTGTGTTTTTTCAGAAAGTGTTAAATTTAATACTTTTTGTCGTAATTTTGTAAAAATAATAATTTTATTTATTATATTTAGTCTTTATGGTTTTTTATAGTTAGTATTACTTGTGCCCAATAGATGTCGTAGCGTGTTGTGTTATGTAATGAGATTTTTCTTGAAAATTAAAAAAAAAAATTCTATGGATAGAGAACCGATTGCGATAAATCAAATACTTAATGCTACATCGAATTATACATAATACATGTTTAGTAAGCGTTTCAACGAGTTACAGTTTTATTATAAGTATAGATTATATTATTTTATATTCCTTATTTCTGTTATCTATTTTACCTAAAATATTTGGTATTTCTTAGGTTGACTCCAACACTTTATATATTTAATTATTAAGATTGAAACTTTTTAGCTTTACTTACAAAGCAAATATTTTTGTGCAATGTCCATGTCACGTAGGTCCTTTATATATCTGGTTACAAATACAAAACGCAATAAACTTATTGGAACGGTTACTTCTTAATTTGAATTATTCTTTTGTATTACATTTATTACAATACTTACATATTTGTTTTTACTCAGGCGTACCAAACCCGTTACCGATAATATAACCGTCCCAGAAATACTAAGATTTTTTGTGTCGACACACTGGCGCGGCGTTTTAACCACATTAACACCTCTAATTTTTTTATTCGTGATTCTTCCACTCCCTGCAATGGTAAGTATTAAATAAATTTAGTAGTACCGCATTTTAGTAGATAGTGGTAGATAGTGGTAATGTAATTAGTTTTTTCTTTTCCTTTTTATCTAGGTACTGTACATTTTGATCTTTTAGACACGAGATTAAAATAGATTTACTTTTATTTTGTATAATAATATTATTAAATTCCATGTAGTATTCAATTATGCAGCAACAAAAATTACTTCCCTTGAAATAAAAAAGGGTTAATGCTTAGATGCACTTCTAAATTAGGTAAAAATGCTTACTTAAACTATACAACTATACATCAAACTATACTTTTTTGTGGGAGAGCCATGCTTCGGCACGTATGGGCCGGCTCGACTCCGCTCGTTACCACGGCCTCACAGAAAACCGGTAGTGAAGCAATGCTTGCATTGCATTTTGCCGCGCGAGTGAGGTTACCGGAGGCCCTAACCCTTCCCTCACCCTTATTCCCGTCCTTTCCCTCTCCCCTCTCTTCCCTCCCTCCCCCGTTTCTCCTACTCCCACCTTAAAGGGCGGCAACGCACTTGTGACTCTCTAGTTACAGGTGCCCATGGGCGGCGGTAGTCATTTACCATCAGGTGACCCGGCTGCTCGTTTGCCTCCTATATCAAAAAAAAAAAAACACCACAGGGAACTATTAGTTGTTTCGGAAATGATATTGCATGAAATCAACCTACGCAAAAATAGGCAAAATAGGATAGAGTGAGAATCTCATAAGATCGTGTGATCTCACGAAAGGGACGTGAGAGCACAAATCCAATAAGCGCTTACCATACCCACAGGCGAATCGTATTTTTTTGCCAAAGACAATTCTTGTTTGCAGCCTAAAAGAGCCTCTATTCCGAATCTTCCGTATTTCAAATAGTTTTGCGGTCTAGCTTTGTGGTTACACACACACACACACACACACACACACACACACACACACACACACACACACACACACACACACACACACACACACACACACACACACACACACACACACACACACACACACACACACACACACACACACACACACACACACACACACACACACACACACACACACACACACACACACACACACACACACACACACACACACACACACACACACACACACACACACACACACACACACACACACACACACACACACACACACACACACACACACACACACACACACACACACACACACACACACACACACACACACACACACACACACACACACACACACACACACACACACACACACACACACACACACACACACACACACACACACACACACACACACACACACACACACACACACACACACACACACACACACACACACACACACACACACACACACACACACACACACACACACACACACACACACACACACACACACACACACACACACACACACACACACACACACACACACACACACACACACACACACACACACACACACACACACACACACACACACACACACACACACACACACACACACACACACACACACACACACACACACACACACACACACACACACACACACACACACACACACACACACACACACACACACACACACACACACACACACACACACACACACACACACACACACACACACACACACACACACACACACACACACACACACACACACACACACACACACACACACACACACACACACACACACACACACACACACACACACACACACACACACACACACACACACACACACACACACACACACACACACACACACACACACACACACACACACACACACACACACACACACACACACACACACACACACACACACACACACACACACACACACACACACACACACACACACACACACACACACACACACACACACACACACACACACACACACACACACACACACACACACACACACACACACACACACACACACACACACACACACACACACACACACACACACACACACACACACACACACACACACACACACACACAGTTAGACCGGGTGGACCACGAAAATTTGTTAAGCGTGTAATAACGATTCTTCTGTAATGTTTTTAAATGTAATGTTACTTTTACAGCCGTATGCTTGGGTTGGTTACACATTGTTGATAATGGCCGTTTTTTGGATGACGGAGTGTATACCCATTGCCATAACTGGATTTATTCCTTGTATAATATTTCCATTATCTGGCGTTATGAACACTCGTGAAGTTTGCCGTTGCTATGTGAATGTAAGTGTTAAAATTTTAACCTGCAATTGTGTAGATAAATATCAAAACCTGGTAAGCCACACCCTTATTGGAAACTAAACTATGAATGGTACTAGATTTGAAATTTAAATATTCATACGTTTCTTTTCTTCAAATGTTAAGACACTAAAAACACTACTACAATAACGATCAAAATCGATAACTTTATTGATTTCCCGGTATGGCCCATTGACTTGTGTTTATCAAACTCAAGCACGTCAGTGCCGACCAATCTGGACAAAGAATGGTGTCCAAAATGACTGTCATTCAAACGAATCATCGAGAGTGGAGGACGTTGCCGTCGCCGTTTTCATTGAATATCTATTAAATCATGTTTTTAACTTAAATTAGAAGCAACTACATTATTTCGAGAACAAGACCTAACAGAAAAGAATGGCCTTTTTATAATTCACAAACAAGGCCACTAGATCGCGTTGGGTGCTTGATTTGATGTAACATATATATTATTAGTTTTAACATCCCATTATATTAAATTAAATAATGCAAGTAAATATTTTTTATATTTCAACAAGGCCTAAACCTTTTACACAATTATAATGTTTTGTAGGACTAAGAGCTTTAGTTAGGTACCACATTAACGCGCATCTCATTCGTTTTGCAAATATATAAGAGCAATTATTTTATCGTTAACAGCATCTTTCACAAAATGATATTTGTTTACTTTTTTTATGTAAACTATAATTTGTCAGCGTCAGCTTCAGAGTCAGCTTTTGCGCACTCTATCATTTTACAGCACTATATTATTATAAATAAGCTTAGTAATTTAAATTTTCATAGTTTTGAGGTATGTGGCTTCTTTACTACTGCTGTTTGCTACTAGCTACTGCTTGCATCCTTATTTAATGAAGTTTATTTTTCAGGATACCATAATAATGTTCCTTGGAAGTTTGTTCCTTGCAAATTGTATAGAACAATCTGGAGTTCACATACGTTTAGTTTATTTCGCTGTACGCATTGTTGGCTACTCGCACTTAAAGTAAGTATAAATGTATATTAGTGACAACGTGCCACAGGAAGTATCAAAAGAATCCTTTAATTCCCTTTAATATTGATGTAATAATAATAAATGAAATAAGTGTAATTTAATAATGGCAAGTAACTTTTTTTGTGACTTGACGTGACCACCCCGGGTTTTAGTCCCACATTTTAGTGTTCTGCTATTTGCCTATGATCGGGGAAGCGAGAATTGCCGTTTCATCCCCGGGTCCCGTCACAATGGGCTTTGCCCGTTTGAGAGCGCACGTTACGCACACTGAAAATCGAGAGTAATGAAATTGAAAAACATCGAAAATAATCGAACGCCAGCCTTGTGAGACACCAGTGTCAAGATTACATCAACTTGATGGTGATTCATCAATTCAGACTGACTGTTGTCCTCCAGGAAGATAAGATGAAAACCATTCCAGTGCTTCGGAGGAGATCATATAGTGAGAAAGGATAGTATTAGGTTATCGTGATTTACTATGTTTTGTGTTTACTATGCGCTTGAGAAGTCAATTAGGACTAGAACAGTAAGTTTTGCATTCTCCACACATTTTAAGCATAGCTGAACCCGATTCATATGGGCTGAGGATATTATTCAGATGTATAAACTTGGAGAGTTATTTGCTTTGGAATTTATTGGCTTTATTAAGCTTTGGATAGGAAATGGAGGATTTGTATGGGTCGGAAATGGTTCGGGAGAGTAGGATTAGGAATCTTTGGAAAAGGGTAAACGTCGTATACCTTACGCCATATGGTTGGAAAGAATCCGGAATCAAGGAAAAAGTAAATTATGTAGGAGATTACAGGCAGAAGCAGGTCTAACATGGTGACTATCATGAATCGACTTATATTGTCACCAGCCACAGCCTTCCAATTTATGAATAGTATGATCTTTTTGATGTCATCGGAGGCAACTGGAGAAAAGAAAAAAACATCGATGTTACGCTAAGATAGCCCAGTTACATGGTTATTAAAAGATGTAGTGGGATGCTGAACCTTACCAACACCTAAAACCTGAAGAAATTTCTATATACTGGACGGGGCAGAAGAAGAAATATTCATCAGAATTTGGTGGCGTTTAGGGTTATGTATCATTTGATTGCTTCTATTACTTGCTGTTTTGTAGATGGCTCAATTGTCCTCACAACGGTCCTTTTTAAATTTATGAAAGGATTGGTCCCTACTCGCATCGCCATACGTAATTCTCTCGTTAGCCAAGGCGCCGGCGGGTGTTCTATTTCCATTTTTTTGACTGGTGTTTTATGAAATAATTTATACGAAAAGCATGCGCTTTTCGTATAAATTATTTCATAAAACACTTAAACCTTGCCATATGCTGTATCTGCCAGCGCCACAGGCTCCCAATCAATGGCAGTGGCATCAAGGCGCAATTCTGCAATATCCATACGGGCGAAACAAAGCCTGAACAGCACTTTCGCCTTGCGTTTTTAGGATATAGGACAAGAAGAAATGGTCGTGATGAGAAAAACCCGAAACAGGATATTGGCCAAAAGATGAGAGAAGGGAAGGACAGGAAGTAAGGATTAAGTTTTACCAAGTGTCATGTCCAGTATTGTTGTAATGCGTGGCTTAGAAAGGAGAAACATGAAAATTAATTTGACGCGATTAAGTTAAATAGTTTACAGGTACGAGGGCTGTTGAATTCAAGGAGATTAGTGTTGAAATCTCCCATGGTTATGTGAGGCGCATACTCAGACCCTAAAGATTCAAAAAACAGAAACTCGGCTGAGTCGTTAAAGCTAGAGGAAGAGATTGTTATGATGTTGTAATGAAAGTCGCTCCGCAAGTAAATAGCGACTCTACCGCCTCTTCCAACTGATCCGATCGTCACGGATGATATGAAGCCGGGAAGAGAGTAAGCAGTAGAGTGGGGTTTGAGCCAGCCCTCTGAAACCAGAATAGCGTGAACGTTGTAGTCACTAAATGCTTCTAAAAGGTCACTATTGGCATGCTTTGAGCATTCACCATGCACATATTTAACAACCGATTTGCTGGCTGGAAGATCTTTTGAATGAAATCTCCTAATGTGCCCGACACTGAGCAAAAACTACTATCAGATTCAGATAATATATCGGCATAGTTAGCTGAGTGAAAAGAAATATTGTCGTCAGATGATACCATAAAATATCTATATGAGTCGCTTTCAAGGTTTGAATTTTAATGAAAAATAATAAAAACACTAAGTGGTTACGTTTATTTATTGATCAATTGATTAAGCATGCAAAATTGTATACATACAAATAAAAGTATTTAAAAATATCTAAACCATTGATAATATAATTAATTAGGACACAAGGATTGATTTCTTTGTAACAGGGAATTTCTTCCTATACTATTTTAACAAAAAAAGGAAATATTGCTTTTGTTCTTCATCGGTTGTCAGCTATCTTACCTATATTTTTATTAAAGTACCTAACACTACGCGCAGCAATAGTGTTTATCTCTATTCAAAATCTTTGGGAAAAATTGTACGGAGTCGCTAGTCACAAAATCTTCAATGCTGTTTTTTAATTGCTGTTTCATGTTTTTTTTAGCGAAATTCCCGCCTTAATCCCTAAATCCGTTCTAGAACTTGTAAATTAAATGTGCGGCGGTAATTTTTCAAGTCGAGAACTACATAATTATTGGTAACATAGTATTTGAATTCTAATCGTAAGAAATGCAGTTTGAAACAGTAGTTATAAACTTTCTTGTTATTATTGTATTATATCCTTTTTACAGATTACTACTTGCAATGTGTATAGTTACAACCTTTGTATCTATGTGGATAACAAATACCGCTGCTACTACCATGATGGTTCCTATAAATTTTGCTTTGTTGAAAGTGTTTGAAGAAGTAAGTATTTACACATAGATCAATAATAGGTATTATGCATATAAATATGTATGTGTAACTTATGGTACAAAATTAATTATTGTTTGTGTCGCGCCATTTAACTACATACGCATTTTGAAAATGTTTTGTAAATCATTATCATAGTGTTTTTTTTGTGTTGAGAAACGAAACTGAAGCCTTTGTATAGAAAAACATATGTTTATAGTTATGGGTTTGTTAGTTTTTAATTTGGTGTGTAATTAGTCGTTAACCAGTCGGGATTGTATAAAAAAAATAATTTCATCATAGTTTTTCTTTATGTCTCGGTTAACACCAGTTGTATAAGTTATTTATAGTAATTAGTTACTTATTGTATTGTATTTCTAGTGTACAGTAAAGAGAATTAATATTATTATTCTCTTTATTAACATCTATTAAACATATTTAAATTACATTCTTAAATACATTAGTACATAAAAAAACAAATTTAAAAATATAAAAAAATAGTGTCTCACCGCTATCGGGCACAGGGACGAAGCTACCGCTGGTTAGGGTTCTAGAGACAGAAACCTCCTCACAATACGTGCTGTATGAAAAAGGACCGCCTTCAGACCCTTAATCCAGCTACCTAACGTGAGCCTCTGAAGGTGTGTTGGTTGAGGCTCTTCGCAATCTACCCATGGGCTGATATATGACTATCGATACAATGATTGACGAATCCACATCCCACATGACGACCACATCTTGGGCCAAAACCAAATTCGTTTGTTTCATTTCACTTCATTTGTTTTTCTTTTTCAGCCCTTAGATTGTCATGGGGAATGGTGATATCAACAATCATTGCTCGGCGCTCTAATCGGTCTATTGATTTTTTAGCCTTTTTAGCCTATTAAAAATAGCTGTGTGTTTAGCGTTCGCTTTTGAATGAGTTTCTGTTGTATACGTACCAGAAAAGTACCAAATAATAAACCACATTCCGTTACCGACCGCAAAGGTACACTTTTTTTTGGTACACTGACCTATTTTATGACAAAATTTACCGTTCGGCTAAAAAATGCATAGTGTGCCCTTTTCTTAATATATAATGCTATACATAACAACACATTCAGAGTAACCATAATTAAATTGCAGCAAAAAGTTTTGAAGATGTATGATACAACAGCGGACGGTGAATTAGTAGCAAGTGATATGACATGCTGTTACTTTTGTGCTGCCACCTACTCTGCGACAATCGGTGAGCTATACACATTTTTAAACTTCAGCACCATACGGCTAGGGTAAGGGTAAATATCTAAGATTAAGTTAACATTAATGGCAACTAATGCTATCTATATCTTAATACGCGAAGAAAATTCTTTGTACCCCTTTTTAGTATTTTTTTTAGAAAAACTTCACAGCTGTTTTGAAAAGAACCTAACATTTAGTCAAATCTGTGATCGTGAAAGCTGATAAAAAGCTTTTTAGTCTGTGTTGTACTATTATATGATTCGGGATAGATATGTTACAGAAATATTACTTTAGCTAAATACATACTACTTCCATTATGTTATTACTTAAAATGTATTTATTATATACTCATTAAATTAAAATTTTTACCAAGTAATAGTATCAGTATTCATAATGTTAAGACTACTTACTATATACTAATGTTTTCAACGTGCTTATTAAATATATGAAAGGGTTTAACTTGACTTTATGTGAAAAGTAAGTTATTCCAGTATAACCGAAA
>OY982568.1:9147337-9265962 GCA_963859945.1 Euplagia quadripunctaria
CACACGCACGCACACGCACGCACACGCACGCACACGCACGCACACGCACGCACACGCACGCACACGCACGCACACGCACGCACACGCACGCACACGCACGCACACGCACGCACACGCACGCACACGCACGCACACGCACGCACACGCACGCACGCACGCACACGCACGCACACGCACGCACGCACGCACACGCACACGCACACGCACACGCACACGCACACACATTAACGCATGCATGGTAGGAATTATACATCATAAAGCCTACTTAAAATAAGGGTTTGTATACTTCTCTAACTTACACTAACTAAACTTTCGCGTTATATAACTCCAAATTAATTTTTAAACAAGTTTATTTATTTTAATCTTCTATATTAAAACTATCAAAAATTATCCAATAACTAACAAGTTGATTCACATTCGTGACGGTAATAAAAATACTGATCATTATTTACTCTTTTGACCAATTCTTTGGTTTACATCAATCTGGGTGGATGGTTCCAAATATCGAAATATGATAACAATGAAATGCGTATCTGTCGTGTTGCGTGTCTGCCGAACCGCGTGTCTGTCGAGTTCCGTTTCTGACAAGTTGTGAGTCTATCCTGAGAGATGACGAAATGTGTATTTGACCACTTGCGTTTTAAGTACAAGTACGGCGTGAATAAAAAAAAAATAAGAGACATCAGACTAATTTGTACAACTAACTTAACAACAAAACTCAACTTCAGAGACAATAACTTAAAACGTAAAATGTTTTGGATATGACTAGATTCTATATTTTAACAAACTAGAAAAGGTATTTAGTATTCAGTAAGTATATCGAAATTTATGTTCTTTTTTTAAATCAATTTTAGGAGAAATTTAGAATCTCGTTTTTGTAAGTTTTTCAAATTTTTTTTTTCAATTCTGTCTATATTTTTTTATATCTACGGCCTTTTGATTTATCACGTATGCCCTTCAAGTTGTTGATTATATGGTAGGTTTAACTAAAAAATAGATCTAAGCGAGATCGTGAAAGCGGGACATGTAGCGTGCAATGTCATGTGAAATTGTAAAAAAAATGTTCATTTTTAATCAATCGAATCACGTATGCCATTCATACTATGATGAAATTTATGAAAAATACGATGCGGACAAGTATCGGCATACGTGTAGGTCGGGTCCCTGTGGCTGAACTCAGTCCACATATTTGCAAAAAAAATTAATAATTTTCACCAATCGTATTACGTATGCCGTGTATACTAAATGTTTATATTAATTGTGAATATAATTTGTAACTAGTCGGCATACGTTTAAACTGGGGCCTACATTTTTTTTTTCAATTTTCGCGTTTGTACAATAAAATTGATTTTTAAATCAATTGTATCATTATTAAAAATTGTTGCAAAACACAGTTTTCATTGTAAAACAAAGAAATACAAGCTGGGATACAATTATGTTAGGGTCTGGTGGTCTGAGAAACCAAAGAAGTTGCAAAGTTTTTATTTAATTTTTTTCAACTTTATCACGTTTTTAACTTTATTCCGGATTTTACTGTGTAATCATGCATTTTTATCAAATTCAAAAGGGCATACAAATTCCGCTGGGCAAAAACGCGTATAAACGTTTTTGACAAAATGAGATAAGAGATTTTTTTTTACACGCAAAACTACGAAAATCCGTATTTGCGCGCGCACCCAGACATCTATTTTCACGTGTAAACGCACGAAAATACCTTTGTATGTATATTTGTGTGTGTTGAGTATGGATGAAATAGTTATAAACTTACTTTGCTAAATATGAAGGTAGCGAGCGATGCTGTGGCTTCATCGCAATGAAATTATTGTCGCAATGGCTATGGTAGCCAACTTCCATTTTCGACGGAAAGGGGGCCATGTTACATTTTTCGTTTTTTAAAGGCGACATCTAAACCAATAACTCTCTTTGCGGACGACAATACCGTTGCAGTCAAATGTAATGATCTAGAGACTTATGAGCGTGATATAAATATCACACTGACAGCTATTGTCGAATGGCTGGATGCTAACAATTTGAAGGCTTACATTGGTATAACTGAGTTGATGCACTTTAACCAGCGTGTATCTACTCTATTACCTAATGTTAACTACAGAAACGAGCCAGTTGTTGAAGTACAGACAACAAAATTTCTTGCTATCAATATAGACAATAAACTAACATGGAAGTCACACATACAACAGTTATGCAAAAAATTTAACAAACCTGTCTACGCTCTTCATAAATTAGCGCAGATAGTAAGTGTATTTACATTACTGACGGCATATCATGGTTTGGTAGTTTCCGTGCTGAGGTATGGTGTAAATACTTGGGAAACTCGACTGATAAAGATCTTGTATTTAAAGTACAGAAAAAATCGTTTATTTCATCTAGTCCTACCAGTAGTTCGATAGTCGAACTGTTTGGATTTTTTTATTCCAAATTGTTATACTGACGGATCGAACTATTTGGAAACGCGAATTTTATTCCAAATAGGCTTAGGTAAAAATTTTACCTAAGCCTTCTGAAACAAAAATTTCTTCAATCGCTTTAAAATGTAGTCGATCACATTGTAAAAACATCTTTCTGCGTAGTTAGATAGCATCTATACAGAGGCAAATTTTGGTATAAATAATAATATGGTGTTAAGAGGAGAAGATGGCATCCTAAAGCCGGTAACAACCAACGACCCTATGGCACCTGAGTCTTCTCACAACACCATATTATGCACAACTCGGTGTGGGGTGCGTTACGGCTACGTGAAAGCAGGCATTGCCTGATCCAGTGTCTGCGGATCCAGCTCATGCACTAACGAAGCCCCCATCGAAGACACTATACAAGACAACTATAAATGATAGAATTTGATAATAGCTGAGAGATTTATTAATAATTACAAATGCTAATGATATTTATTGATAACTAAAACTATTGCTTATTTGATATGACAATGATCACTGATTGCTATGAGTACACGCGGTGCTCACCGATCGCGAACTGGCTATAATTTCGCACGCGCTACAGAAAATGTTAACACAACGAAAAAGTTTATTGTACGGTTAGACCGTACAATGATATTTTAGATTTAGTAGATAATTAAGAATTTTATTTCTAGGAACATACGTGCCATTCTTAAAGAAATGTATATTTTTTAAATTGAATATAGTCTTCTCTACCGTTATCTTATATTATCTTCTCTTCTCTTTGACGCTTATTATCGAGCTGCAGTTGAATGTTTTGAACATCATATCAACTTATCTTTTTCATTTTACGTAATGATATCGAGTTACAACAAAGTACCGGGTAAAGTACAGTTGTAAATATGTATACATAATAATATATTATCACTATGAAATAAACTATAGAGATATGTACATAATAGGTACATGCTCTCTAAAAAGTCTGAAATAAAAAGCATAATATTTTTTTTTGAAAAAAGCCCACGGTGGTGAAAACGTAATCGAAAAAGTATAAAATAATTTAAAAACTCCCGATTTAACAGATTTTATAACGAAAGATAATAAACTTAAAAAGATTTTTAATAATAGAGTTGATCTATTGCGAAGTCGGTTATATAAACAATGGAGTATCAGTTTTCATAGCACTTCTTACGTGCTTATTTGTTTCTCGAACACTTAGATGTGGCATTTTTAATAATAGAGTTGATCTATCGCGAAGTCGGTTATATAAACAATGGAGTATCAGTTTTCATAGCACTTCTTACGTGCTTATTTGTTTCTCGAACACTTAGATGTGGCAATTTTAAATAACATTTTTAACTACCTATGAACTTAAGAAACAACCAAAGAATATCCGTCGGGGGCTGCCATCTCTATTTCAAATTTCAACTAAAATGAAGATATCCTGTGTTACATTATGTCGTTGTAAAACATCTTCAATAATTATATTCACGTTACTATAAACCTGCAAAACTTTGGTTCATTTAATGGCAGCCCCAGCGGATATTTTTTGGTTGTTCATTAAATTCATAGGTAGTTAGTTGAATATAAGGTATATTCAACTAACTACAGTGCTGCAACTAGCTGCAGTGCATCACAAATGTTTGCTGTAAGCACATACGGATGTCAATATAGTTTTAGTCCGTAAAAAAGTAGCTTCCTTGTTTATAAGAATGAGAAGCAGCAGCAACAGACTCCAACTCAGACTATCCGATCCAGTATTATGCGTATTATTACCGGACAGGACTATGACATTATTGTATAAATTGACATTTTATTTTTAATTATTGTGGACGAAATATTAAGGATTTGAAATGAAATATGATTATTGACACAGAAAATATTAATATTTTTGTAATTTTGTTATTTCTATACTGTACTATTGTATATTGTATTGTATATTGTATTGTATTATTCTCTTCTTCTGTAATGTGCCTAATATTTTATAACTAACTAGCGTATGCCCGCGGCTTCGCTCGCGTAAAAGTTATTTTTGTGTACTTCGGGAACATTTTTCGCGACGAAATAATACTTACTCCATGTAGTCCATTTTCACTTTTCAAGTTGTCTTACTAGAAAACGATGAAAAAGTAGCATGCATGAAGTCATGGGAAAAATTGTTTTTAGGCCTGACAGTCCAGAAGCAAAAAGAGCAAATATTACAACCGCTGCAAAGGAAGCCGCGAAACAAAGAGTCTTGAAAGATTCTAAAGCACTGGGTGCAATCAGATTTCATGAAATGGTAAGAAAACTTTTGCGTTGATTAGTTTAGTAGGAACCTTAAATCGCACTACTATACTACTGATACTCTGGTCCATTCTTTTTTTTTTTTTTAACGTTCCTTCCTTCCGTTCCTTGATAACGTAACTGTGCCAGAGTTTGTAAAATTAAACTAAAACACGCTGTTATAAAAATATATAAATTATCTATTTTGATTTGATTATACTATTTGTAACTATTCGTAGACATTGATACTTTTCGAGTAGTATTTCTTCTTAACAAATAGTTTTACGCAATAAAGAGTTGCGTTCTATTGCACGTAGTGATGTGAACGAATGTTTCTACTGCATATTCAAAAATCAATAGTAACTATTTTAAAATCAGTATAAAGAGCCTTTCATCTGTAGTTATGAATTATATTTAAGTTATATTTAATTATATTTGCAGACTAATGAAGACATGACATATGTTACACACTAGCAACTGTACTGTGTTAATCGAAATGCTACTGTAATAACATTTCCATTAACGTGTGCAGTACGAAAAGCGACGCGGCGTGAGCTGTTGAAGGTGGGGCGGTGTGTCTGAATCGAACCGACTAAAACCACACGGTGTATCACACTGCGGCTAAAATAGGAGGAATTAAGACATTCGGACTCCTCGAAGCGTCTGCCCGCAAGGGCACCACCTTTGGGTTAGGCGACTTCCAGGCACACGCGGACGCCACCTCCTGCGGCTGGCCACTACAACGGGTGGAGCGGAAAACCCGTTCCGTCCACCTGTGACCGCAGTCAGTGCAGTGTGAGGCTCGCCTCCGCTCCGGTTCGCCAGCGGCGAATTAGGTCCGAGTGGAGATCGTCCTCCCGGACCCATTCCGCCACCTCTTTCTGACGTCCTCACAGAAGGTTGCGACCGCGATAAAATTCCTGTCGCTATCCTTCATGGAGCGGCCGGTAGCGAGAGATCCCCTCCGCTGACTGCAGTGAGGGCCCGGCACTGTGTTGCCCAAGCAGAGCAAATCGCCAGCGTGTGCTGAGCCGAGTCGTCGATGCTGTCGCAGTGGTGACAGGTGAACCACCTCAATTCCCTCCTAGTGATCGAGTGCAGGTACTTCTCAAAGCAGCCGTGCCCGGAATGAACCTGCGTCAGTAGGAAGGAAAGGGCTGGAAGGAGGAAGGAGGAAGGGAATGCTGCCGCCCTGTCTCCACGGTGGCAAAGACAGCGCGTGGAACCCCAGCCGGGACGACCGACGAGCCATGGTGGCTGGGCGAGCGGCCTCACTTCATTCTCGTCACCTCTTCGGGCGGGGGCCACCTGCCACTTCCCGCTCGGAACCCGGCTGAAAGTTGACTTTGTCGTAAATTGATCTATGGGAACACTGTAAACTGGGAAAAATCAAAAATGATTCCTGGATGGACGTTACTATCTACATACAAGTTTGTTTGCTTACGGAACCTTCGGTGCATTAGTCAGACACGCACATGTCCGATTTTTTTTTGGTATAAGTATGTAAATATGGTAGGTACATTAATTTTCAGTTCAAAGTTATAAATAAATAAGTACTGGCTTGTACTTTCTGCAGGCTCTCTGGATATCATATTTAATCTACACTACTATTATTTATATAAACCGTTTCTATATCAATATAATATAGCGGAATAGTTCGTTTGTTTGGTTGAACGCTCAAATGCCAGGAACTACTGGTTTGAATTGAAAAATTCTTTTAGTACTGGAAAGCCCATTTATCGAATAAGGCTATAGGCTATATGTTCATCACACTACGACCAATAGGAGCGGATCGTTAATGAAACACCTAGTCCTAGTCAGCTAGTCGTGTAATAAAAGCGGAACGGGTTCTAAAATCTTCATCTTGCCAGCCTTTGAATTTGTCTTGGACGTAATTTAAGCTTATATGAACTTTATATTACATTTCTGCAAATTTGGTTCAAAGAAATTTTTTTTTTATTCAATCTAATTCCTGCAGGTAGAAGATACCTCTTTAAAATTAGAACATTAATAACGTTATAATTCAAATCAATGTCGTGTTCAGCTTGCACCTCCTACAATTTAATCCAATTTTTATACAACTAGCTGTTACCCGCGACTTCGTTCGCGTGAAAATTTAAATTTATCCCACCGATTGAAAATTGAACCGATTTACTGCTCAATTTCCTTAATTTTCATAAAAAAAATGAATGAAATCGGTTAAGTCATTCTCAAGTTAAAACGTGACCAAGAGAAATAGGGATTAATTGATATTTATTTATATATAAATATATATTTATATATCCAATATATATATATAATATATATTTTATTTACAGTTTCTCACACAGGAATAATAATTGTTGAACCCGTTTTCTGTTATGAAATATAATTAAATTATACTTACCTTAGTTTATGAAAAAATAAAAACTTAGTTTTTATTTCTTACAGATCTCCTTGTTTTTGTTCGGTGGATCCATGATCTTGTTTTTCTGTCGCTCTCCTCAAATATTTATTGGCTGGGCTGATATGATTAATGACGTTTTTGGAGTTACAGACAAGAAATTGTATGTTATAACACTGTATTATACGGAGACATTTCACCACGGAAAAATTAGGGGAAAGCTGGAATTTTACATTAATATTTTTGTTATGGTTCTAAGCAAAATCCCAGAAGTCTTCTCAAGAAAAATAACTCGTTAACGGTCACTTATCGAAAAAAAATGCGGTTATCAAATTTTTTGTAAAACTAACGGGTTTTTGTAAAATTCTAAAACGTGTGTGTAAAAATGAACGCTCTAGACTGGCGATGGACGTTACAAGGATTTTTTTTGAAGCCAATTAAAACTATCCTCCACCTACTCCTTATTTTCTATTAAACACCGTTTATTATAATTGCACCAAGGGATGTAACTGTAGTTGCAGAAAAGTTTCGTTATTTTGTTCACTAATTTGTGGTAGTTAATATACAAGGTATAAAATAACCTTAATAATGACGATCCTACTAACGATGTCGATCCATCATGTTTCTTGGTTGAAACGATGGAAACTAGAAATAGAAAAAGATGATGAAGAGGTGATTGAGTTCGAGACTGAAATGGAATATGAAGAAGAACCATGTAAAGAAACATTCTCACAACCACTGATATCAAATATGAAAATCACTAACTGCCAAGTTGTTCGTACCATTCTTCGCACTCAAGACAATATTCTGAACTTATTCTCCTACCCTTTTATAACCCCACTATTCATTAATATTTATCAATCGACCAATACCATTGCGTTACCGGTATAACCAGTCAAAATAATGTCTATTAATTTATTCTTATTAAATAGTGAACTGTGTTATCATCTATTATAGTTTGTCCCTAATTTTAATAAAATAAATATGAGTTTTTGATGTGGCGACGACAACCATAATAATGAATATATCATCATTATCTACCTACCCTTCTCCCAATTTTTTTTCAACATATGAAATTTAACGTGTTAACTACACAATTCTCACATGAACAATTAAAATTTTGGTAAATGAAGCATAAATAATCATAATATATAATACTTTCAATGTCAATACAGTATTAGATGTGTAAATCGGGACTTAATCGCGGTAATAATTAGAAGGTACTAAACCTTTTTGGTTATCCGACGTTTCCACCGAATTGCACCTGTCATGGTCATGGGTAGACAGGTGAGAGTTACAGCTACAGATTCCAAATGCAAAATGCAATCGGACGTCACAATCGAAAAAAACGGACGTTGTAAGTGTCCCTCATTCCAGATTCTGGTTTGGACAGATTCTGGTTTGGACAGATTCTTATTACAGCAGATTCTTATTACAGCAGATTCTTATTACAGCAGATTCTTATTACAGCAGATTCTTATTACAGCAGATTCTTATTACAGCAGATTCTTATTACAGCAGATTCTTATTACAGCAGATTCTTATTACAGCAGATTCTTATTACAGCAGATTCTTATTACAGCAGATTCTTATTACAGCAGATTCTTATTACAGCAGATTCTTATTACAGCAGATTCTTATTACAGCAGATTCTTATTACAGCAGATTCTTATTACAGCAGATTCTTGTTACGGCAGAATTGTACTGTCGAGCATAAAAAAATATTTTTAGAAATTCTGGGTTGGATGACCAAAGTATATAATGAAAGTATGAGGGAAATGAGCCTTCTTCGTAGGAAATCTACTTGGTTAATAATTAAAATAAATAAATCATAAATGAGTTCCTTGTTGTCATTCTTGTTTATGATTTCCTTGTTGACGTTTTTGAGTTTGTCAAGACAAATATTTAGGTGTATCTGGGTGTATCGAATACAAAATGGATTTGCCCGGTCCGAGTGGTGAACATGATTTGCAGATTTTGCCGTGAAAAACGGTACAACCAATTGGAGGTGCCACAATAAGCTACAATGCAATATATCAATAACTTTTAATGCTGCCAATTATATTATTAAGGAACCCAAGCATACCTGTACTCCAGACATGGTTAGAAATAGTGTTGATGCGTTAATACACGGTTGCAAGAAAGAAGTTTGTGCCAATTTAGAACCGATCCCAAAAATATACGAAAATTATTTTAATACATTCAGTTTAAACGCGGAAGATATACCAGCATTCAATTCGAAAAAAGATTCGTTATATAATATAAGGAAAACATATCTGAATGTGAATAGAACGACATGTAGAAGCATTAAAAGTTTAAGATTACCCGACGGCTTAATAAAAACTATTTTTCTGTATGATGGAGTATCTAACGATAAAATTTAATTTTACGTACTACGTTGGCGGAACAATATTTGAAGAAGTTGCGAAAGTACAGTGGAGATGGTACTTTTAAAATTGTTCCAAAACCGTTCTATCAGCTATTTACGCTACATGTTAACTTGTCTAACGAAGACGAAAATGAATATTTCGTACCTTTGGTATATATATTGCTTCCTAATAAGACGGAAGATACATATGCAAGAATGAAGTACTGAAAAACCAGTTCTCAGTGGAGATAACTCATTACAAATGTGATTACGAATTGGCACAGATTCAAGCAGTAAAGCAAATTTACCCTGAAGCAAAGATTACAGGCTGCTTTTATCATTTTTTAAAGGCTGTTTGGAAAAATAGTAAATAAATTGGTTATACTAAAACAGTTGATGGCTCAAAAATAACACGACTGTACGTACAGCTCGCACTTTTACATCCACGACTTATCCCTGAAGATTATTTGGTATTCACGCGATAGCTACAGAATGCGAGAAATGGTCAAAATTTGCTAATTATTTTTTCAAACAGTGGATGAATCTAATTACAAACGAGACTTTTAGCAGTATTTATGGTGAAAACATAAGGACCACTAACTCGATTGAGGGGTGGCATCGAAGAGTAAATTCGAAATTTCCTCACAAGCCAACTATTTATCATTTCATTCAATTGTTAAAAAAAGAAGCTTCAGCGCAGGATAGGAATATAAAAAAAATATGAAATGTCTTGCACAAGTAACAGGCGGACCATGAAAACTATTTAAAAAAATAAATGTATTAATTATATAAAAAAAGGAGTCTTGTACTAGAATGTCTTCAACATTTGCCAACCCTAAAAGACCCTAAAAGTGGCTAAGACTTTCACCAGTCGAGTGTTGCTGTGGGTTTTTAGTTTGAAATTGATTTTTTTTAAATATAGCAATACATAAATTATGTGGTTTTCACTTTTGTTGGCTATGTTACTTCTGCCGTAACAAGAATTTGCCGTAACAAGAATTTGCCGTAACAAGAATTTGCCGTAACAAGAATTTGCCACAACAAGAATTTGCCACAACAAGAATTTGCCACAACAAGAATTTGCCACAACAAGAATCTGCCGTAACAAGAATCTGCCGTAACAAGAATCTGCCGTAACAAGAATCTGCCGTAACAAGAATCTGCCGTAACAAGAATCTGCCGTAACAAGAATCTGCCGTAACAAGAATCTGCCGTAACAAGAATCTGCCGTAACAAGAATCTGCCGTAACAAGAATCTGCCGTAACAAGAATCTGCCGTAACAAGAATCTGCCGTAACAAGAATCTGCCGTTACAAGAATCTGCCGTAACAAGAATCTATCGTAACCAGAATGTCCAAAACAGAATCTGTCCTAAGACGAATGAGGGGTAAGTGTGATGTGTCAAAGTACGGACAGTATGAACGTAAATAAAAACAATGAATACTAAATAATAAGTGCGGGTAGTTGCCGAAACTCGCACTTCACGGAGGCGTCGCTAAGCTCTCACCTCTACTACTTCTATATATCTACTCGTAATTACGATCGGTGCAATTCGATCGAAACGTCGGGTAACTAAAAAAGGTATTGTACCTTCTAATTATTACTGCGATTAAGTCGCGAAGTAAGTGTATAGTCGCGTAAGTTTAAAAACAATTATCAACACAGTATATAGATAATGTCAATATTGTATAAATAAACAATTTCACTGCTTACTCCCTTTCTAGCCACATCTTTCACACAGTCCATCCATCTTTTTTTAATGGTCCTCTACTCTTGTACCCGGCAACTTTTTCATCGCATTTTTCTCATATCTCCCACATCACATGTCCATCTCACGATAACCTATTGCGCCTCAACTTTTCATCCACTGGCGCTATTGACTCCATCCAATTTATTCATTTCTTACCTTTTTCGTCCTTGTCACAACACACATAATACTGAACACGTAAGCGAAAATAATTGTTTTCGTCTTCGCGTAGCTTTAGCGGCACACGAATTTATGGAGGCTAAGTGCTTGTTCACGTTGACTCGCGGGTGCCTTAGCGGGCGCGGTCACGAAATATCAAACATATAACGTAATATCCAAGTGTTCACGTACGAAACGCACGTGCGGTCTAAGTAGCGGGCAAACTAGCGCATGGCGCGCTCGGCGCGCTCGCGGTAGAATCAAACACTTGAGACGTTTGTGTGTGTTCACGTCGAACTCGCGGCGGAGCGCGCGATATACTCGCGGCGACAGGTAAGTTCAACCAGTTTGAACTTGTCGCTAGAA
The DNA here is from genome assembly GCA_963859945.1 of Euplagia quadripunctaria. Lineage (NCBI taxonomy): Eukaryota > Metazoa > Arthropoda > Insecta > Lepidoptera > Erebidae > Euplagia > Euplagia quadripunctaria. Next base: position 9,159,037 of record OY982568.1, read on the forward strand.
AAGATAGCACATTATTACTATGTCCTTCAATACAGAAGAGTTTATTAGTGCTGTTCAGGCTAGAACTCCGATTTGGCAAAGTAAACACAACCATCACATGAACCGAAACGTTTTTAATAAGCTATGGAAGGAAATTGCTGGATTGTTTCCTGATATGGAGGGTGAGTAAATAAAATATTGTCATATTTATAGGTGTTTTAAACTTTTATAAAAATACTTTTAACATTATGACAAGCTACAAAAGATACAAAAATACTAGATAGACGGCTACGTATATATTAAACGGTTGTTTTTCCAAAAATATTTCGTGAATAGATTCCGAACTTGTTTAGCTCGATTTGATGGATTGTTGTTTCTTCCAGTTAGTCGCCTTTGGTACGTACCGAGGTTGAGCTGCTAACTCATTATCGCAATCGTAACCATCAGTATCAATTATAATATTATGCAATAAGCAAACGGTTTTTATAATCAGGCGTGCATGTTTAACATCAGTTTCAATAGGTTTTAACAAAACTCGCCATTTATTGCATAAAATTCCAAATGCACACTCCACGGTCTTTCTCGCTCTTGACAATCTATTATTAAATTTTTCTCTCTCTTGATTCAATGTTCTTTGTGGATATGGACGCATTAGATATTCTTTAAGAGGATAAGATTCATCGGCTTCTATAACATATGGAGCTCGAATGTTAGAATTGGGTAATGGTCTTGGTTCTGGAATATTAAATGCACCACTTTCGAGTAACTGGTTCAGGGATGAGGTGTTGAATGTACCGCCGTCGCTTTGCTTTCCTCTACCGCCCACTTCAATAGTTAAAAATCTTTTCTTCGCATCAGCTACAGCTTGCAAAACAATAGAGAAATAATGCTTGTAGTTAAAAAATGCCACCCCTGATTTTTTAGGTCGTTTAACTCTACAATGTTTACCGTCCAAACTGCCAAAGCAGTTAGGAAAGTTCCACATTTCCTCAAAATCTGAAGAAATATTCTTAAGCTGGTCTTCAGATGGCTGTGGCATATGGACATTTTTTTTTTCTTCCAAATAGCTTCACAGGTACTATAAACAATCTCGGACACTGTACTAACACCCATACGAAAGCTATAAGCCAAAGACCGAAATGCCAACCCAGTGGAGAGATATCTGAAACACATTAAAAAAAATACAATTATTATGTAAAATATAAATATATTTACACCAATTACCTAGGTACTTAATATACTAAAATTAGGTAGACTATCAATACTAAACAATAATTCTGTTTTTTACAGAAAAGGCTTTAAGGAAAAAATGGAAGAACATTCGGGACCAATTTATGAAAGAGTTTAAAAAAATTCCAGTTTCTCATTCTGGTGATACTGGAACTGATCAAAACACTTCAATGTGGCTATATTTTCAAATGATGCTCTTCATAAAAGATGACATTACCCCAGAATTAAATGAAGGCAATTTAGATGATGAAAACTGTAATGATAATGATAATGAGCGGTCCCCAACTCTCCAGTCAATAGCTGGTTCATCTACAAGTACACAATATACGACTACCAAACGTAAATGTGCACAAGATATAAGACAGGATTTTATGGAATTGGAGAAGAAAAAGTTGGAGTTATTACAAATGAAACTGTCGCAAAGCAGCGAAAGCCAAGAAAAAGATTGCGAAGATCTGTTATTTTTTAAAAGTTTATTGCCGTACATGAAAGAATTATCTACTATACAAAAATTACGTGCTAGAAACAAAATTACACAAGTTATTATGGACGAAATAAACAGTGTCACGACTCAAGCTTACCATGGTTACAATACTTACGAATATAATACATCAGATTATGGAAATTAAACTTTGTAAACTACTAAATTGGAATTAGGTACTGTAGTTATGTATCCGGATAAAAAATGATAATTTACTACGAAAATTCTTTGTTTTATACTCACCTTATAGTTACAAATAGTCTTTCTTCAGGCTTTATACTTTTATGAAAATTTGTGTCTTCTTTTAAAATGTCACTCCTTATTGAATCCAGTATGTAATCAAAACGGTTGACAGTCATCCTGGTATATCCAAAAAATCTTGAAGGATGTTCTCTCAAATTATTGTATAAAGTATGAAATTCACCATACCGTCTTCTTTCTTTATTAATTTCATGCACACCGATGCTAATTTTTAGCATCTCCCACTTTAGGTATGAATTTTCGGTTAAAAATAAAAGATCGTCGTCCATGTTTTCAAGCTTTGACAATGCGTCACACCCGCGCAAACGCCTGGCGGCTAGTGTGAACACGAGCTCGCAACGTCTACCGCGCTCGCACCCGCCCCCGCGCCCGCGCCTTCCTACGTGAACAAGCACTAAATCGATTTTGTTTTGAACCACAAAAAGAAGCTTCATGCAAAAATCCAGCTTTTACCATTTTTTTCTGAAGTTCAGTCTTTTCGTTTTTTTTTATTCCCTGAACTACATCCAATTCGCAAATTGTCTTTTCTAATAATTGTTAAATAAAATAAAATTGTTAATTATAAATAATAGTTAATTATAATAGTAGTAGTCTAATCAAATGAAATCATTTTTAACTGGTTTGGCTTATAACAAAGTGAATTTGTAATGGATTGTGAATGTTAAATTTATTTTTGTTCTGCGATCTTTTGATAATATAATTTTCAATACTTAATTTTCAGTATTCTGGACTCTGCTCTATGCATGTTAGCTGTGTTTCTTATGATGGCATTGCCAAGCACCTTGGACATTTTGAAACATTTAACAGCTAAATGTAAGTTATGGTTTTTATCTTTGATTTCGATGATTTTCGATCTTATATACCGGTGGAACATGACCCATTAAATTTTGAATGTTTGGCGCTATTTGTTATTAGCAGGTATGTTGACCTGTCATGGTATGAAAAGATATGACTATGACTATCGTGTAAACTTTCCGTACTATTAAACATTTACTGGACCTGTGTAGCTTTTCCAGCCGTTTTCACATGATTTTAAAATTTATAACAATGTTTGAAAGTTTCTACACTTCCACATAATTATAAACGAATTTCACATTACTCCGTACGTGAAATTTACCTAAAAATGGGTACAAAGTATTCACGTATTAATTTATAGTTTTTTGTTTCAATTCCATTATTTATTTAATAAAAACTTTATGCACATAAAGTACAGAGGCGGACTTAATGCCTTAGGCATTCTCTACCAGTCAACCTTCGGGTGACGCAGAGAAAACAGGAAGTAGATGCAATAAAAAATATTATAATTTATTAAATATACAAACTAAACAAACATCAGATAAAAATACTTAAATAAAGTATATAGTGAAATACCTATTATATATTATATATAGATAATACATATTATATATATATATATATCCTGATTTTGAGGCGAAGCGCATTCCAGAGAAGATCAGACTGAACGAAGAAAGCAGAGCCTATAAACTCTGAAGTGTGAGAGGGACAAAGAAAAAGAAGATTTTTTAAGGAACAAAGGTTTCTATCATGATTACTACTTAAATATTGGAAATACGAAGTTAAATACGTTGGGGAAGATTAAGAATTAAGGATGGTAAACAGGGTTGTAAGAGCTCGCAACATACGGCACTGACGAATAGGCAACCACTTAAGCTGAGAACGGAAAGAGGACACATGTGGTCATATTTACGAAGATTAAATATAAATCGAATGCAGTTATTAAGAAGACGGTCTAATTTATCGAGAAGATCTTCATTCAGGTCATAATAGCTTCACATCACCATAGTCGATTATTGGGAATATGAGAGTTTGCATGAGCATTGTTTTGGTTTTCATGAAATTTTTTAAGTGATGTAATGCACGGAGGGGGTACCAGTAGCCCTGTGGCACAGGTTTGTAACCGGTTCCCGCCAGTTCAAAGAGGAGTCAACATGACATTTTGAAGGATTTACTGATAAACCAAACCCTTTAGACCATGCTTTTATACGTACGAGGTCTCTGTTGACCATGTCAATGGCCGATGATATGGTCTCAACCTTAGCTTGAGAGTAGTGCATCAGGTGAGATCATAAGATAGGAGAGGATAGATAAAGAAGGTAGTGATTGGCACCATTGAAAGCATTTGAGAAGTCAATCAGTACTAAAACCGTCAGTTTTGTGTCTTCCATTGCTGCTCTAATATCGCCAGTCACTTTCAGGAGAGTGGAGGTAGTACTATAACCGGGCCTGAAACCAGATTGTAGGGGGCTTAACAGTGGATAGCTGTTTAAGCACGCAGGATTCTAGAACTATTCTAGCACGAGAGGAAGGGAAGAATAGATATAGGAAGTGTGGGATTTGCAATCACGGAATCAATATTACGAAATTTGGTTTGGAGATAAGATATTTGGTAGGCAGAGGTTGAAAAATTACGATTTATATCATCCAAACCAACTATCCCTGCGGTTTTGTGGGTCGCTGTTTACCAATAACCAGAGTTCTTCAGACAGACAGAGAACTTCCAGGTGTTGGCGGCGGACGAACAGATAATGTTGTCGAGACAGGTTCCGCATTTCCTCTTCCTTTTTTAGTTTACAAAAAGTCCTCTCTTCGCCGGATAGCTATGAGAACAGCCTTTGACATTCAAGGTGCAGGTGGTCTTTTCTGTCTCTTCCTGATAGGACCATGGCAACCATAAAGGGCAATAAGTGCGTTGTTAAAATAATTTTATCGTCAGCACTTGAGGCCTTCATTAATAGGTCCCAGTTCAGCTCAGAAGCATTCCTAAGAAGCCTATCTACTTTTATACGACCAAAACAACGCATGTGCAATACTCTGGGAGGGGGTTTGGGTGATTTTAGGACATATGAGAGGAATATAAGGTCATGGTTGAAAAATCCAGGTGTAGTAACTTGACCGTGGTTGCGGATGAGTGTTGGGGTTAAAGTAATTAATAAATCTAACCAAGTGTCTGCTTCCTGGTTATTGTGATAGGTCGATTGAAGGGGACAAAACTTTTAAGCTGGCAGAGTCGACAATTTGAAGGAGTTTGTGGGAACGTGAGTTGTGATGTACAATCGCCCATGATGACATGATGTGCATATTCTGACCCTAATAATTCCAGTACTGTTTCCAGACTGGAGAAGTAGTCTATAGAAGAAGGATAATACACAACACTAAGTCACAATTTGGGTCCTCTGACAAAAACTTCGAGGAAAAGGAATTCTGCGCCAGCGGAAAAGAGAGGAAGCAGCTAAAATTTTATAAGGGAGGAAACAGTGAATATAAATGGTTACACCGCCATTATGTATACATATATGTATATATTTTCAGCCATTAGTACGGATGCTTAGATGATGATATGAGACGTTTTGTCTTAACTATGAATATTGAATTCGAATTGGTCTAATTAATAAAAAAAAAATATTCCAAAAACATAGTTCCAACCGATGAATGTGCTTTAAACGACATTTACAGCGCGCATTCTGTCAATAGCGCCAACTGTCAAACGACTGACAGTTACGTATGTCAAAAGCGCTATGGTAAACGTCCTGCCGGAACGTAAACAAAATTTTTCCTGTAACCCTATCGCAGTGATCTACCGGGTCCAATTATATTTTTGTAAATCTAAACCATTCTCGAATCCACCTGAAGACACAAAAAAAAAATTAAAATCTTTCCATCAGTTTAGGAGATCAGTACATACATATAAATAAAAAAAATATATATAAATAAAGATATATGCATATTATAAATATACCAATATAATACTGTTCTCCTGATTTGTTGTGGTGGTTTTTGGGGTGCGTCGCGCATGTGATGTGAGCTTGCCAGCTTTTCTGGCGTCTGCGGACGGTGTTGGCAGCCTTGTCACTGTCCTATTCAGTCCTTTATCCAATGCTGGTGAGGTAAGGATACCGTTTGTGTCGGGTGCTGTATCGGCTTGGTCGACCCTCAACCCGGGTGCGACTATCCCCGGAGCAGGGAATGCGGGCATGGGATGACGTGGGGGTTAAGGGCATTCAAGAAAAATTATTGAATGGCGCTTCGGGGGCCGATATCGCTAGATTACGAGCTGTCGTAATCCGAGTCTGGAGCGTGGCTGCACGCGCTGCCTTCACTCCGCCTTTGGCACTTTACTCTTTGCGTGTGGCGGAGGCCTGCCGCTTGGGTTGCAGGGTATGTGAGCCCCATGTATGCATCTACGGCTCTATGGTGGAGGCCGATGGCTTTCATGCTCTAAATTGTCGTCGTTGCACAGGGAGGTTTCCCCGTCATCATGCTCCCAATGGCACAGTTTGTAGAGCCCTTATATCGGCCAACGTCCCTTGTGTGCTCCAGCCTCCGGGTCTGAGCAGATCTGGCGGAAAAAGGCCGGACGGGCTGACGCTGGTGTCTTATAAGAATGGCAAGTGCCTGATTTGGGACGCCACATTCGTCAGCACTGTTGCCGCCATCCCCCTGTGTCACATCGTCCGCTTCCCGTCAGCTGCCGCGGAGGACGTCTGTTTAAGGAAGAGACGTAACGTAAGAGTACGCACGCGGCCTTGGAGACGTTGTACAATTTCGTGCCTTAAAAAAAATTCAAATATATTAACAGTTATATAATACTTGTGTAATAAATATGTATAATGCAAAGACTTACTAAGTCCACCAGCTAAAAATACACGTAATAAAAACTAAAGTACACACAAATAAGTGCAAATGTGAACATAGTATTAAAGTAGACGCTTATGTGTTTCTAAACGTAACCAGTTATACCAAACGTCATCTTGACAATGTCATATTTGTTTAGAGGGTTGACAAATTTATAAATCAAGTGAAAGTTTTGTGATAAATGATAATAGAAAATTTTTCATAATAATGTGTTGTTCGTTTTGTCAGATGTTGAAGATGTCCCCAAAAAATCACTAAAGAGTGTACTGGACTGGTCTACAGCAAACAAAGCAATGCCTTATTCTTTTATGTTCTTATTGGGTAAGTTTTTATTTTATTTCAAACTAGCTGTTCCCCGCAGTTTCAACCGCGTTTTATGGTCACACTGCTCCACTCCACAACGATCGTAGCATTTGGCTACAAAGCTTATACTCTTAGATTATATATAGGTCCAGATACCGTGACTAGTACAAAAGTCACCGTTTACTTTGAAGCCACTTTTTGGTGCTGTGTGAGTGAACCCCGCCCATCGCGAGTGTCTACGTACAATGTTTATGCTAATGCACACAGCATTGACGGTTTTACTACCAGTGCATAGAGGTTACCCCAAAATTCAGGGACTTTTTTATTAAACATTTTTTTTTTTGATGTAAGTAATATTAAATAAATACATTTTGAATGTATTTAAATCAGTTACAAATATTCGTTTATTTCATATTTTCGTTTTTCTCATTTAATTCGTTTAGTTAAAAAGACAAATGTAAAATAAAACTACTTAGTAGGAACTATTTATTTATCACAATATTTTTTGGTTTGTTTTCAAGACATTTTTTTTAGAGTTTCCTCCTTAAGAATCGATTTTCATATAAGGCCGTATGAAAAAAAAAATGAGAATAAGAGTATTTTTTTTTATGGTAAATGTAACATAAAAGCTCTTTTGAGTAATAAAATTAAATGCAACTTTATTCACAGGAACAGAGTAACAAAAGGTATTTTGATAAAATAAAGTAAATGTTTTGCCTTGTTTTGTAGGACTTGGATATATATATATATATATATATATATATATATATTTTATAAAGTATCAAGAAACTAGCAAAATTGTACAAGTCCTAAGTGCTCTATAGATGTGTACGTTAGGAGTAGTAATAATAAGTTATAATACGAGTACAATCCCACAGCTAAAGTATCGTTTGACGGACACATTGAACTTCGGGTGCTAGAGTTTAGAAATTAAGAATATTTGAAGGATTCCAGTTTCGCGAACATTAACGTTAAGCATATTTCTCGTCTTTCTATAAATAACAAGCTTGGCAAAGAAAAATATATATACTGCTAGAATGCGTTATGGGTAAATGAAATTCACGTCCTGGCAACATCTCTAGTAATGGCGTCGTAATTTTATTAATTTGAAATTTTGTTCTATTGTTTATAAATACATTAGGAAATAGAATACTTACATATGAAATGTGATGTTCGGACACTTAAGATTTTTTTTTTGTATAATTTTTACAGAATGTGACAGCACAAGCAGGCATTTTTAAATATTATAAGTAGCGACTCGAGACGTACTTCAGCGGCGAACGTTCGCTCGCGTGTGACGAGTGAGACGCTTATATTTATATTAGACGCTTGTATTTTTTGGCTTCAGTTTTGAGGCACGGATTAGGCATCTGGACCTATATATAATCTAAGCTTATACTGTTCCTCATGAATTTGGCTATCATAAACAAATATTTATTCTAATCTGAATCCATCTTTTTAGGGTCCGTACCCAAAGGGTAAAACGGGGCCCTATTACTAAGACTCCGCTGTCCGTCCGTCCATCTGTCCGTCTGTCGCCAGGCCAGAAATTTTCACAGATGATGTATTTGTTGCCGCCAAAACAAATACTAAAAAACAGTATAAAATAAATATTTAAATTGGCTCCCATACAACAGACATGATTTTTTTACCGTTTTTATAGATAATGGTACGGAACCCTCCATGTGCGAGTCCAACTCACACTTGGCCGTTTTCTTTTTATTGCTTAATCCAGAGATTAGCGTTTAAACAAAAAAACTCTTCAGCTTTATTTTCTATAGATAAAAAAATATGTATGTAGGTACCACCGGTTCTATTCGATGGCACCGTGATACCTTTCAGTAAAGTAGTCATAAATCTGGATACATATAGACATTGAATCATATTGGGCCCCACAGATACATAGACAGCAGGAAATAAGTCGCAGAATGTTTGCATCTGCAGGATCCGTGCAGGAAAACGTTTACGGAACTTTCTTCTAACCGCCACCAAAATTGCCCCTGCTAACTCCCTTCTACATCCAATCCTCTCGATTATGCAGATGCCAGCTATCCCGATCTCACCCAGAACCAACTAGACAAACTTGAGTGACTTCAACATTTGTGCATCAGATTCATATTTGGTTTGCGTAAACACGATCATACATACATATTAGAGATAAATTACACCCAGACACGTCTTGGATGACAATCAAACCCTTGACTTCTGACTCAGCAGTCAAACTAGAAACTACTAACCACTAGACCAACAGGCCCATCTAATAACTAAGATAGAAGCCTAAAACCTACATTTTATAAATCTATATCTATTTGACTCTCAACACAAATAATAATTTTGTAGTATTAAGTGGCCCCTTCATTTCTCAAGCCTCTACACTCAATAGGCTGCCAGTTTTGAAATTCCATCATTAAATAAATGCTAAAATCATAATAGTATAAAATACGAATATATTTTTGGTCTACAAGATAGAAATAACTACCTATAGTCCACTCAGGTGATCTCTATGGGCAACAATTCCTTTGTATAGATTGACTGGGTGACACTTTTGACACTAAGATAGCATCGCTCATGACATCGAAACATTGAGAATAAAAAATCTAAGTATGTTTTAAAAGAAATAAAATTATTACTTGCAGGGGGAGGATTCTCATTGTCTAGTGCAGCAAAGTCATCCGGATTGAATGACCAACTTGGTAATGCCATGGAAGTCTTAAGACCATTGCCATTAGTATTAGTGATATTCCTGATCATCGTTGTTGTTGTATTGGTTACCAACTTTGCATCAAATGTCGCTGTAGCCAATGTGTTTGTCCCTATATCAATGAATTTGGTGAGAACAACTAATAATATTGTTTTAATAGGTAGAGAAATTTACCTAATATTCGACTATTGGATTTATACAGTTATCAAAAGAGGAAAGTGTGATTAAACGAAAACTAATTTTAAGGACCAGGCCAAGACGCGCGATATTTGCAATACGCAAACTTCGTGAGTAATAGAGACGCGTGTAAAAAAATTTAGATACGGTGTTTTTTTTTTATCTAGAACGGTCGTATGATATAAGGTACCCTGAGAGATTTTGTGGTAGGCTTTGAAAGAAGATAGCGAACGTGAAATGTAAGGTGTCATGTAAGGTTGGTCGCTGGTAGCATCTGTAGCTTTGCCTAAGGGATCCGCTCTTCTGTTGATAATGAAAACTGATATCGGATGTGCAGGAAGAAGATTCTTGATGCGTATTATTTGCTGACGATATTGTTTTAGTCGGCGAAGACAGGTGCGAAATCCAGAGCAGATTGGAGATAAAAAAGAATGTTGGCTTGAAAATCAGCAGAACCGAAACTAAACTAACATCTTCTATCATTTCGGTAGTCTCTCTAGTATTCAACCTACCGTTCTGTATGGATCTAAATGTTGGCCTACAACGCCACAAAAAGAACGTATGAGAGATGCCTGCATGTAGCTGAATTGCGAATGTTGAGACGGATGTATAGTGAGAATAGGATAGACAAGGTAAGTAATTAATACATTGCAAAATGTCGCTTGAGCTGAAAATTAGTACGAATGTTTGGAGCACAATTATAAATTAAATGTTAAATATAAAGTTCCATCGATCCCACAAAAAGCAAAAAAGTATGTAAGTTCAAAATTCGTAAATATGGGATTTTTGCATTTTTCTGCCAAACGGTAAGTTTTATTATGAAATAGGTAAAAAATATCGATCATGATCGACAAAAATTGTAGATTCATTTATCTGAAAAAAATTAAATTTAAAAATAAAAAGAAAATTAAAAAAAATCAAATTAAATTGTCCTCACACTTTTTTCTTAAGAATTACTCGTTTTTGAGATATAGTGACTCAAAAACTTGAAAAATCGTGTTCTCCGCAATATGCAGGAGTACGCCGACTCGTGCATATTGCGGAGAACACGAACACGCCAACATGACTTGTCATTTTAAATAGGATAGAATGACATGTAATAAGTCATGTTCTCCGGAAATACGAAACATTCCTTAAATTTAAAATAAAATAAACAAATTTAGCAACAGAATTTCAATTAAACAAGATTTCAAGTAAAAATGTATATTCTTCTCCTTCCTTCCTTCCTTCCATCCTTCTGGTAAATACGAGATTTCATTATTTTGCGTTTTTGTGGTAACGGAGACGATCAGAAATTTAAAATCAAAAAGGTAAAGTTCAAAGCTATTTGTCATTTCAGTGAACGCAATAAAATCAACTGAACAAAAAACAACAACAATCAAACAATTTCACGAAAAAATTACAAAAATAAACAGTTTCTAAAAAAAGCATGTAGTTATTCAAAATCAATGAAAACCCCGCGTAAGGAAGCACAGATTAAATAAGATTGACGAACCAATGCGTTTAGTTTCTGCATAATATACACGTATTACTAATTATATTTATTTATTTAAGTGGTATATTACATCTAATATTGTTTATTGTGTGCATATTTTATACTATTTATCAAATTATTTAAACAGTTACAATTTTATTCATTATATGGATATACGCATGTCTGTCAGGTTTTAGTAATTTTCTCATTTCTCTCACTGTATGCTGGCTGCTCTCCGTCTGTGCACATCACTAGGTGTTAGCAGAATACCAGCGCTACTACCCCGAAGTAGCATTAAGCTGAGCTAACGACCGTTTTTGACTCATGCAGGGGTATTGTTTGAAAATTAAATTATAACCTTAATTTAATTAGGTTCAACTATTGTTATAAACCCGTATACCTGTGTATGAGATCAAAATAAATTTGTTTCTTTCTTTCTTTCTATTGCGTATGGTGTAAACATGGTGTACTGTTAGTTTTTGCACGAAAGAGTAACAAACATCCATACATCCTTACAAAGTGTCACGTTTATAATATTAAGTAGGAGTATCAGGCTCACAAGCAAAAATAAGAACTTAGTCGGTAAACATTTTAAGTAATGAAAACTCACAGCTACAAAAACTTAATCAATAAAACTACTAAATCGAATTGCTTTATCAGATAAAAAAAATATGATTACAAACATATATTTTGCAGTTCGATTGACTTTGTCGTACATTGCAACCGCAAAGTTAAGTTTGTCTTTCGAAAAAGACGGTTGAAAGTAAGTAATAAAAAAGAATCGATTCCCGAGATGGACGTACTGTCTACATACACGTTTGTTTGCTTACGGAATCCTCGGTGCGCGAATCAAACTCGACTTGTCCGGTCTGAATATTTTTGGTCCATTCTATTCTATCGCGGTGAGTAGCAGAACTGTCTGGATTTTTTTGTCCATTTTGTTCTATCATGAACTTATAGTAGAACTAAAAATATAAACCCAGAGATATCAAAGTAATTTATATTAATATAAAAGTTTAAAAAATATATTTTTTTTAACTACAAAACTTAACTTCACAGACAACTATTATTTAAAATGTCTGGCAATTTGGATATATGTTTTCTATTGCATTTATAACAGCAATTTCAAAGTTGCCCTTGAAATTTTCTATCAGAACTCCTAATTTCGATTTAATTAGCGTAAATAATCTAACATAAGTTGCCTCAATCAAAGCGAAAATGATGAAGTGTTTCTAAATAATTCTTTGTATGGGTTCGAAGTTATAACAGATCTCTTGCAGGCATTTAATTTCAGTAATACTTAATTTTCAATTATCCGGGCGGAGAAACTATGCTTTGAGCTCCTTATCGAATACTAGAGATCGCCTTACGGTTGAATTTTGACCATGGTTTTTTTCATTGGCCAGTACAACCTGAACTGTCATTGTATGACAGGTAATCACATATATTGGACGCGTGTAATTTCATTGAGCCGTTTTCACGTAATTTTTGTTGTAAGACATTGTTTAAGAATTTTAGCTTTCTGCACTTCTATTTATAAACTGTAAATATTAAAAAAGTCACATTACTACGTTCGCGAAATTTTGTTAAAAATAGGTACGAAGAATTCTCTTTGTACCTATAACCTATAACTCTTTTTACTGAACATACTTCCATCGAGAGGATTTTTGTTATTAGTACTTAGATTATATCTGTATTTCCCACATGATGTCTTTTGGGCCTTTTTAATTTTTTGATGAACTCAAAATATGCTGTTTCCATTTTAATACTGCACTGATTGCGCAATTACATAAAATGAGTTCACAATGCAATAAACTGACAGGAAAACTTCAATTAAAATTAAATGTATCATTAGTGGCTAGCATTCCAAAGAGATTCAATTACCCACTGGGTATTTAAACCTACTTAATTTTATTTTAAACAAGCTGAATAATTTTAGGATTATTGCTCTCACTGTACTTGAGATAATCATAAATACAAAATGGTCAAAAACAGAAGCGGGCTTTACTAGAACTGGGCGTAACAAGAAGTGGTCAAAATCAGAATTAAGGTAATCGCACACTATAACGGCACTGCAACCGTGGTGCAAGCCCGCAGTCCGCGCGCCACCCATGAGGAGCAAGCTAATTCTAATTAAAATTGGCTTTTTTATATTGACATTATTAAATATATTTTACGACCACGTTCTAATGCTCAGATTTGCATGAACTTAATTGCTGGGTTGGAGCTGTATCGTTACCGTGACAGTATAGTGTATGATGACCTTAAGTCGTATCCAGAAGGGGACATAAGAAATTGTCACAGATCGCCGAATCGGGAAAATTATCGAACGAATGACTAAACTGAATGATTTTTATAATGACCACAATCAAAGAATTAGGGTACAACTTGTACCCTAATTCTGCAAGTAATTTGAAATTAATAATAATATTTTAATAACAATTAATTATAATTTTTAGAGTAAATGGTATTGCAGCAATTTTTATTTGGTAAAAGTTGTAGTTAGCTACTGAACTTCTGTGTACGAGTCAGACCCCTCACATTTTTTGTTTAATACAATATTAATCACGGGACCACAATATATCTTGTAATAGGTCTAAACGTGGAAACGTGTGCATATTTTAGAGAACATGACTTTTCAACTACACACAGCACGACTTTAACACTACACACAGCACGACTTTAACACTACACACAGCACGACTTTAACACTACACACAGCACGACTTTTACACTACACACAGCACGACTTTTACACTACACACAGCACGACTTTTACACTACACACAGCACGACTTTTACGCTACACACAGCATGACTTTTACGCTACACACAGCACGACTTTTACGCTACACACAGCACGACTTTTACACTACACACAGCACGATGTTTGGACTATACCTACACTACTTTTTGAATCGCTTTATCTCAGGTATTTAGGTGTATATTTCTCAAGAAAAAAGTGTACCGACAATTTTTATGGATAATTGCATGATCTATATTTTTTGTCTGATCTATTTCATGAAAACACTTACTGTTTGGCTGAAAAATGCAAAAACCCCATATTTGCAAACTTTCACGTAGAATAACTTTTTTGCAGTCATGGGATCGATGGGGACTTTTCACATTTCATTTCGTTTTCTCAACATTCGTACCAATTATCAGGTCTATGCGAATTATTGTAACCTTACCACAATTTTTTTAGCTAACTTAACCGGACTACGTGGTAAGTTCCCCTAAAGATGGATTGATAACTTAACAAAAATTAATATACAGCGATTAGGTAAAGACGGAACATGTTCCAGATAAGGCCACCAGGGTCAAAGACTTGTTATTATCCATAAAAAAATAATGTTGCTCATAAATTTAACATTATTATTATATTTCAGGCAAAAAAAATCGGCTACAATTCACTGTGGTTCTGTATAATAGCTGGATATGCAGCTTCATACTGTTTCATGCTACCTGTCGGCACGCCGGGCAACCTCGTAGTGCAGGGTGCTGCGAAAGTACCTACTACAAAAATGGTAAGGCAATAAAGTATATAGTAAGGCTATAATAGAAAGTGTTTTCATCATCATCATCGTCTTAATTATGTGATCAAGGAGTATAAATTGAAGGTATTGGGAAGGTCGCCACTACGCGGAGGTACACAGCCTCTAAAAACTGAAACGAGTATATCCACTCTGTGCAAATGTTCCATTACAGGCAAAATTATTACACTATTTAAAAAATCTGTGTTTTTATTTAATATAGACGTAAACAATGAATGTTTGATTTTGGTTATTGCAGTAACATATTTAATATATAGAATTAAAACTTTTTGCACCATGGGGGACCATAGAAACATTACCAAACTAATATTCGGCATTATATTTCCCAATATATTTTAGGGAGTAGATAACGATTTTCTTCAATCGTACATAAAATAGACATATATAGACAGCAATGGTTCTGATATAAATAAATGTAGATAAATGGTAAGGTATATCGCAAAAAAAGCAAGATAATAATATAATCATAATCATACCCATGCAATAAATAGTACATTGTATTGAGTTTTTCTTAATTTTGTTTCAGATTAAATCTGGTGTTATTCCTACAATGACCACAATTGTGATATCATGGTTTGCTTTCTACTTCTGGTGCCCTATAATATGGCCGGCAGTTTATGAAGTTCAGGCGTAAACTTACTATGAAAACAATGACAGAAACAAATTAAACTTCATAACAGAAGTTATTATAATAATTCATCAGTCAGTAAATATATTTTTTATTTATTACTATAATCATACCAATATGTTGATTTAAGGTTATATCTATGCTGTTTATGCTATAATATTACCTTATGCAGATATGTACGTCCTGAACACTGAAATTATTGCCTTCAAATACTTCCAAATAATTTTATAGTTTTGGCAGTGTCTGTATCTATAGTAGTACATTGGAAAAGCAGTGTTTAAGCTTCTGCCTACCTTAGAACTACAATAAAATTGCAATGTGCAATTAATTCTAGAAAAACTGAAATAATTTACATGTTTGTCTGTATATAATAGCAACCTATTGTTGTAGCTATCTAGTTTATTTAAAAAAAAAGACGTTTTCAAACATTTTTTAATTTTTTTTAATGAAATTAAGAGGTTTGGAGTTTTGTTTAAGATTACAGGTGTAAAGTACGGCATAACGAAAAACTCTACAAACATCTTTCTATGCGTGTCCATGGACACACACAATTACACTGACCCCCAACCAGAGGTTCGAGAATAATTATAAAATATATACTTATATACCTCTTCAACCCCCAGAGATCACTGAAGGACTGACTGACTATTTGAGAATTCAAATCTAGTTTTGTATCCAAATTAGCGGCCTTATTGCTCTGAAGTGTTCTCTTACAGGCAACCATGTGATGAAGTGGAACAAAATATAATATTTAGAGCATTAAAGGATACATAGATAATAGAATTTTCATAAACGTAAATTTCATTTTTAACTTGTAAATAACTGTCATTAGTCACTACTTTACAGCTTCTAGAAAATGACATATGAATCCTTGTATTAGTGAAAGTTGCATTTCTTGAATGAATCTGACGAAATTTATGAATAATTTTTTTTTCGGCTTCATTAAGGGTTTCCTATTTTAACAGAATTTTTTTAAAGCATCCTGTAATAATTCTGGGGTCTTTGCCCATATTATTTATCTATTTCAATTTTCGACAACTATTTGTTCTGTGTCTTTCAACACATGCCGACCAATCATTAACTATTAAACTTAGTATCTATATAGTATATATATATATATATTAGTTATAATCCAAAATTGCATGTATTTCACAAATTTACTAATATTTAGTTCCGTTAAGGGCCGTGTTTTCCGTAAGCCCATTATGTGGCAAACTCGTTACTAATAGTGCCAATGCAATAATATGAATGCAGGAATTATTAGGTAATGTGTTTTAGTACTATATATATAGGGATAGTCTCTTTCGGTTTTCTTTCTAAAAACCGCATTTCACAGATTCAAATGATGAAATAACTGAAACCAAATTATTCCCTTGTCATGCAAGGGAATTTTCACACATTCATTGAAAATGGTCGGAATAGGTCGAAAGTCCTGGTCTTTAACTTGTTTCCTGCATTCATGTAATGTAATTATTAATAATGTCAATTATATTTTTGCTTTCGTTTTTTTATGAAACCCAAAAGGTGACTAAATGATTTCAACACAATATTTAATTTATGTATTTTTTTTGCAAATTACATGAATTACACTAACGCTAATAGTTACGTATCCTGTAAATTTTAATTTCCTTGTATTTGCACATCTTCACAGCATTATTCTTATAGGTTTTCTTCACGTGATACTGGAGATCACTGTATAATAGGACTTCCGATCAATAATTTCAATATTATCACGAGAATCAGCCATTTCAAACAGAAATAAAATGCATTCACTTTATGTATGCATACTAGATAATCATTAAGCATTTGTGATTAAATTACAGTTTGATAAATGTTATGTCAAAAGACAGATATTAATTAAAAGATAAAAGCTAAATAGGTAGGTATTAATTTACGTCAATATGATCCTTGATGTTGACTGCAAAGAATTCTAGAGCAACTCTTTAATTCTATGCGTGAATGACGCCATCACTATTTGTCTTCAAAACCCGATCAATTGAAATGTTCTGTTGGCCCCGTTTCGATGAAACTATTCGCCCTTTGCAAAGAGACCAGTATTCATTTATTAATCTATTGTTAGATAATATTAGGTAAGTAATTACTCTAATAAATATATTAAAGGTTAAACAGTCAGGCTTTCTTTTTTAGAATGTATGTATAAACTGGTGATAGGTATAATGTCTGACGCATCTGACTTACGATTGAGTGGTTGCAGGTTTCAACCCTACCCAATAGACTCCCGACGTAGACCTACTTTTAGCATTCAGCTTGGCTTGGCTTTTTTAACGGTGCATTGCACAATTCACTGTATTTCTTTTTCAATTAAAATATTTCTTTTGCAGTTTATTTTGATCTTAAACTAAAAAAGCCTCGTTTTCAGCCGAAAATTACCACTTTCTGGAAAGCTTTCTTAAACTATTCTTTTTTTCGTTGAAACGTCTAATAATAGATAGTGTTAAAACATAAACATGGAACATAAATATATAACAATAATCACAAACATTAGTATGTAAATTATTGTTCCCAGAAAAAGCGAAAAGCTGAAAAAATATATTTTAATCAGATATTTTTTTTATCACTCTAAAAATTATTAAAATTTGCCACTAATCAAAATGTGCAGTTCAAATCCTTGAAGAGGTGACGAAACATTCAAATTTAGTTAATTTACCAAGTAGTAATAGTCCCCAGTACATCACCCAATTTAATAAATGATGATTACATAAGTATCTGAATTTTTGTCAGTAGCTTCATTTTAAAGTCTACCAAATATTCTTATTACGACAATTGTCGAAAGTGCTGCTGTTTGGCAGTAGCACGCGTAAAGTGTATCGAATTCGTGATTACTTCTTTTTTAACAAATACGTGTTGCATTTTAACAAATTAGACACATAATTTACTAACAAGTTCGAAAACGTTTGTGTCCAACAAAAATTCTTGTGTCGAAGTCGAATGTCGAATACACGATGTTTTGTTTTGCGATAAATACATAGTTTCTTTTTGCACTATTAATTTGTAATTCCTTATAAAATACAGCGGTGATATTGTCCGACAAATTTTCTGCTACGTTTTCTATAGCCTATAGAGACAGCTCGAATATGACATGTTCGTGAGGTTATGTTTCCTGATAAATACATGTCGGACAAAAAAATCACTAAGCGCATAATTATCAATATTTATAAAAACAGAACTGTAAGACAGAAGAAGTGATTCCGTTTTCAATAACCAATCTATCTGTAATTAAACCTACAAAAGATAGACAAGTCTATCCTTTGGTCTTTACTTGCTTTTCAATATCCTACTGGGGTATAGCATGTTCTATTGAAGTTGTCAATCTATCGTCGAGAGGATAGGTAGCCTACTAGAGATAGGAACCCATACTAATGGTTCTTACTTTCATTTCAATATAAAATTTAAGTTACTTTTCGATAGTTTCGTTATTTTTATTTTAGATTTCCAAAAGATACAAAAAAAAGAAGGTGGATAAATGCTACAGGCCCAGGCCTTAACTGGTTTCCGAACAAAAAAGCAGTGTCTAGTGAAGACCCTTTTAATATTGTTGCGGGAACGAAAAAATATATTTAATGAATTATTTATCAAAAAAATAATTTAAGCGGCATATATGTTAAACAAGTATTAGCATTTTAGTGGTCATTAAAGTCATTTGTTCACTAATAGGTTTCTCTAAACGGTAATAGCGCTGATTTATCTCAAACATTATTTTTTTTTCACAGTAAATATGCCGTTTTATTTAATCGTATTTCATCTTAACTAACAAAAAACAACAAACAAAGAACAACTAAAAGTTTTACGTTTAAAAAAAAATCATCATGAAGTTCCATAGACCGTTCCTAAGATAGAATTTCGATAACTTTATACTTTATTTTTGTAATTGAAATCACTAACGTATATGAAATATAAATTGTTTTTGCACGGCACAACGATAATTATCGATATCTATGTGAGTGTAAGGCGGACGGTAACTCTAAATAAACGCTATTTCTTACACACTAATGTGTTTATTCGATTGTTAAATACTCATTGACTTGTTGATATCGTACACACTTAAGTGTGTGTGTCTACGCATCTATTGGTTTCCTTGAACTGCATATGTAGTTGTAAGCTAATGGAAGGGACAATTTGGAGACAGCGGTTTTCATACATTTCGATCTAAAAAGCAAATCTAGTTAATTCTATGATCTGAAGTACTGAGTCTGCTGTAAACCTGTTAAATAAATAATTTAGTACTAACTTATATTATAGATTTAGTGTAATACCAATTTAAAAAGTAAATTCGTTTTAACAGAATGCGTACTACTAAAGCTGCTTCTATTTCTGTCAATTGGATTTTAATGATGTTTTATTTTTATTCGAATCGAAAATCAAAGAAGTAAAATCATTTGTTAACAAGCCTTTACTTTGATTCTACTATTGCATTCATTGCTTTGTTATTTGAGACGACAAGTTAAGTGCTGGCACATGGTGTTCCCCATGGCGTTAAACGTGTTAATGACATATTTTAATCAACGTATTGAAATAATTGAGTAACAATAATAATATTTTATTTCATTTGTGTATTGGTGAACAGATTGTTGCCTGGAAATACGTGTACACATATATATATATATATATATATATATTATATATATGTACATAGATACGAGATGCTAGCCACGCGGTCTTTCAGTACTACGAAAAGATGTACAATTTTGGCGGTCTCTCGGCAATCTACTTTGGTGCGTGTTTTCATGAGAAAGAATCAGCGCGCATCTTATACAACATTTTGTTTCCAAGAATGTTCTGGCGGGAATTTCTTATGTCTATGTTTATAATTTCGGTATCCAAAATTAATTTGTTAATTCATTATCCAATACTCCAAAGTATTCATATATGTTGCATAAATTGTTAATATGCACGCATGGCAACTTACAACCGTGTCAACAGCAGTGAACTGAAATAAAATACATTGAAACAGTGAGAAACTGAAATAGCAAACGTTTTCGAACTTGTCAGTAAATTATGAGTCTAATTTGTTAAAATGCAATACGTATTTGTTAAAAAAGAAGTAATCACGAATTCGACACACTTTACGCCTGCTACCGCAAAACAGCAGCACTTTCGACAATTGTCGTAATAAGAATATTTGGTAGACTTTAAAATGAAGCTACTGACAAAAATTCAGATACTTTTGTATTAATCATTTATATACTGTACATTTATATACTGGGGACTATTAATACTTGGTAAATTAACTAAATTTGAATGTTTCGTCACCTCTTCAAGGATTTGAACTGCACATTTTGATAAATAGTAATACACTAGTTGCAACATGGTTGCAGCTCGAAAAAAGGTGATTATTACCATTTTTTAATATAAATAGTTTTTTATTAGATGTATGTCAAGTGTCATTTATGGAATCCGGAGAACTACGTGAGTGGAAGTCGGGTCGTCCGTCAGCTTTCAAAGGCGCACAGGGAATAAGCCACGCCACTTTCTCGGGCTTGGCTACTTCTGCTTGGGGTCCAGGTTACCCTACCCGACGTCCTGACGCCAGCACACTGGCGTATAGGTTATGGCGTACACCATCTCCTCGCATGATGATGATGGTGATGCGACGGAATCCTAAGCTTCCCTCTTTATCATAGTCTCCGCCCCTCTGCAGTGATGGCACGCATGCGTTGGCTCCCGGTGTATTCGACACAGATGCTTCCTGAAGGGCGCAAGAGGTTTCCTGTGCAGGTCCCACTTTGGGGGTTGTTTATATTAAAAATACGGTAATTATAAGTAATAATAAGTTTTTTCAAGCTGCAACCATTTCAAAGCTAATATTTAGTAATGTTTTTTGTAAACCCTATTTTGTATTAGATTGTATTAGTGCAATATTATTTTTTATATTTTTCAAGGATTTCAACTGCAAATTTTTATAAATAGTGGCAATTTTTACACAATGATTAAAAATAACTTTAAAGTTAAAATTTTCAACTTTCTGCATTCTCCTTTGCGCTTCGCGCTAGCAAGGCAGCTGATTACATGAAAAGTTAGAATATTGTGTTATTCATTATATTGCATTTTTTAACATATTTAAAATATATTTATTTATTAACATTTTTTAGTAAATACTAATTATGTTACTATTTAAAAAAAAGTTAAGTATCATACAAAACGTGGCAGAAAATTCCAACGATTTTAAGAATAATAATCTAAATTTACTACTTCAGTTTTCGGTACAGTCACTGGCCTGGTTATACTGGCATATACAGGGTATATGACAGTATAACCAGGCCAGGTCCACCCCGCAGTGTAGGTATAAAGCTACAAGTAGACGGGGCGTGCCAAAATTGAGTGGGCTGCCGCGAGCCAGACTGGCCACACGTTTGGTAGGTGCTCATTCACGCGCTGCGTCGCGCCATAGAGCTATGAGTACCTAAAGTAGGATTATTTGTTCACAATAATAGAGTATATATAGTAATAGTCCCGTAACTTACTGTTAATTAAATATTAAGAAAAATTAATTATTTAAAAAAAGACTTTAAACTTAAGGTCGCGGCATTGTCAAAGAGAGTTACGACAGAAAAGAGGCAATTTCTAGGTGAATATAACTGTAGATAATTAGCGCTGTGCTATTTATTTACGGAGTGGTACTTCTGTACCTGTACTATTATGTTCTATGATATAACCTACGTTGCAATGTAGCGAGCGAGTTTGAGGTTGTTTACTAGGCCCGTAGTAGACTCTGCACAGCCCATAAGAGTGATCCTGCTAGTTTTCCTGAGAACGTTTGTCTGTCAGACAAGCCGGTGATCCTATGATAAGGTTACTTCTCAGGTTAGTTTATTTTCTTTTTTAATACAGAACTCTAAAAAAGTATTTATAGCCTAACCAGGAAAATAAAAAAAAAACATGGTGTAGTGGCACCACTGTTTTGACTCTCTACATGTATAATTCTTTCCCATTCTGTTTGTTTTTTGTTTTTTGCAGTAGTTTTTCGATATTTCTGTAAAACAATCATTTGGTTCAAGGTAGTGATTTAGAAGTCAATTTTTATTTGATTTCAATTTGACTGGCCTGTTGGTCTAGTGGTTAGTGATTTTGACTGCTGAGCCAGAAGTCGTGGGTTCAATTCCCATCCAGGACAAATACTTGTGTGATGAGCATGATAATTTATCTATGATGTGTATGTATTTAGTCATATAATAAGTATGTTTATCAAGTATGTTTATCAGCAGTCTGATTACCATAATACAGGCTCTACCTGGTTTGAAATCAGATTACCGTGTGGGAGATTTGTCAAGTTATATTATTGTTATATATTGTGCATATTAAATGGAATCCTTACCAGCCGTGTTGAAAACTAAGCCGGTAATGTTTAAAGAGAAATATAATCCATTCCCTATGATTTCCTTTTTTTTTCAAAAACTACTTAAATAACGAACCACTTTTCGCCCACGACTATGAATAGATTTTGGCATTTTAATACATAACCATAATAATTTGTATTTTTGCAGTAATAAACAATATAGTCTACGAGCCAGGTACGTCATTTCCTCTTGGCAACAGATTTTCATGACCAATTTCTCGGGCGAAAACTCGTAAAATGCTTCAGAGAGTTAACAATATAGTCTTCGAGCCAGATACGTCATTTCCTCTCGGCTGCTGCTCCTCAACCCCCCCACGGAACTACGGTGACGTTCACGAGGCTTCATGAAACAACTTTTAAAGCATTTTATGAATTATTGCCCGAGAGGAAAATCTGTTGCCGAGAGGAAATGACGTACCTGGCTCGTGGACTATATTGTTTATTGCTGCAAAAATACGAATTATTATGGTTATGAGGTTTCACCCGAGAGTTGCTGGCTCGCCTTCTACTCCAGTATGTTCAACTATCTGTTCAACCGGTTGAACAAATTGGACAACCTTTCTCCAGGTTTTTCAACTTCAAAATGTAGTTGAACTAGCTGGACTAAAAATTACAATAAGTTCAATCATAATATCGTTACAGGGTTCAAAGAAGAACTACTAGGTACTTATTTGGTTCAAAGAAGAAATCTACTAGGTACTTATTTATTTATCTAACGTAGTACAGTCATCATTAGATATATTAAAAAAATATTCCTAATTACATTACACATTCTAATAGAAATTGGCAGACATTTATTTCCTTGTTAATCAGTTTCATTTGTGACTTACAAATTTATTATGTCGTTCAAAATATTGACTTTATTGCGTTTGTTAATTTTTTGTTTATTTTTTAATTGCTTTTCTTTGACAGCATTAAATTCTGCATCGTCTAATAGTACTTTTAAAAGCTGCATAAGTATGACTTTTTTTTATTTTTAACGCACTCGTTATTTAGGTTAAGATAGGATATTTAGGATAAGATAAGTCCTTCAACACTATTCGTTGTTCTATGGCGTTCTCCAAAGACACACCAATACGACTCAACGTATTTTACGAAGAGTCCTAATTGGTTTCCAAATTTTCTATTAGAAACTCAATCTTTTCTAAAATGAACAACCATCCCTCTCTTATGTTCATAGAAGGAAGCAGTGGCAGAACACTCGTGAGTCGCACAATTTTTTGATTGTATGACGGCTTTACAAGGTTAAACTTTTTGCCCTTACGCCAAATAGCATTCGAAAAATGGTAATAACATCCTTTGGTGATTATATTTGGAAACACATCGATAATCGCAGCCCGTGCCGCTGTTTCATAATCGGAAGTGAACTTTTTTGGTACCCAACCCGGAATTTGGCTTTTTATAATTTCAAACAATACATTATAAGATGACTGGGACAAGTCGGACATTAACCCATAGATTAACGGCACAACTTTTGTATTTGTTTCGTTACTATCAATACAGTTACCATGAATGCTGTAAATTTGTTTACATGGTGGTGGGCATGATTTAAAAGTCCCATTTCCAAAGATGACCAATAAATGGTATTATTTTCTTCACATCTTCTGAACAAAGTACTATGATTCGGACACCACTATAATTATAATCTCCCAATAAAAATGACAAATACCTCGTTCGCACTATAATATCCGCCGGGTCCGTAAAACACGTTTTGGGTAATCCTGCAGCTTGATTTTTGACATTGTATAGAGTGCTTTTGATAGTCAAATACTGAAACTTCCGAAATTTTATCGAGGCCGCTATCTTTTATGGATTTAATTGCTTTTTTATAAATTTGGCGTACTGTTTCAGTTCCATCCGATAATTTGATTTGCTGCTTACATTCTTCAATCTTTTTCTCGATTTAGATTTTTCCAGTATCTGGTTTGCAATGATGATGCAAGTAAATTTTCCTTCTGCTCTCGTGGAACATCTCCATATAGACGATCCATTTATATATTTCTTTACACTCTTTTGGTACATATGGTCTAAAATATTAAATTGACTATAGTATCAAATTGTCTAGAGTTTCAAAATGACCAGCATTATTTTGTCTAATTCCACAAATGGTCCACAGAATCAAATTGACCATATTGGCAAATTGTCTAAAATTTCAATTTTGAACTGCAAATATTATGTCCGTTTGGATCAAGGAGCCACTGTATTAATGAAATTATCCACTTAAGTAGTAAGTTTAAAAATTTTGATAAAATTAAATAAATAAATAAAAAAAATATTAATAAATTTTTTTAAATATAGATTTATAATGTGTTGCTAATATACTAAAAATTCAGAAATAATAATTGCCACCGAAGTCAACGAAATATTGAGTCGTCGGAGAAAGACCCAGCTACTGCTGCATTCGAATCAGCGTTCTATACAAATTTTAGTAGATGGCGTGTTTCTAAATGATAAATATTTACCTGCATGGGCTACATTACCTTCTCCTCTACACTTAAATACCAAAAAGACAAGTGAATGCCAGATTAAGTGAAAGGCGGAAAATGAAGAATAAACTTTTATTGCTCTTAAACTAAGGTACTATTCGTAAGTAAATAAAATAAAAAAGCTTTCTCATTGAAAACGAAAACATGACTTGAAACAATAATTGTTTACATATAATAATGTGTACATAAGACTTAATTATTAAGTCTTATTTTCCGCTTTGCGGAAGGATCGGCGAAATAGGGATATTTTGTTTGTAAATTATTTGTATCATTATTTGTAAATAATAAAAATAACAGCAAAAAAATCGCGATAAAATCCGTTAAAAATAGTTTCACTTAAATGTGTGACATTCGCCTAAACTTCCGACAATATCATATTTAATTTTAGTAAAAAATATAAGGATTTGATAAGAGACCTTGACCAGGGTGGTGAATTAATTTTTTGAAGAAAATATAAGGATTTGTTAAGAGACCTTGACCAGGGTGGTGAATTAGTTTTTTGAAGAAAATATAAGGATTTGTTACGAGACCTTGACCAGGGTGGTGAATTAGTTTTTTGAAGAAAATATAAGGATTTGTTAAGAGACCTTGACCAGGGTGGTGAATTAATTTTTTTAAGAAAATAGTATACCCAAGACTTAATTGTCTTATGTACACTATTTTCTTCAAAAAATTAATTGGTTTTAGATCACCCTGGTCAAGTTCTCTTAACAATTCCTTACATTTTTTATCAAAATTTATATCTTAATTTCGCCGATTCTTCCGCAAAACGGAAAATAATATTTTTTTGAACATAAAGTGCTTTGCCTCTTTAGTTAGGCACTTCACAAAAAGAAAAATGTTGGGAGTACGCGGTATTCGGCTATTAATCCGTCTATGCCACCCCTCGAGTGAATTAGTGGTGCGATGTGTGTCTTCAGCACAACTAGTAATTTGTAATTTAGAATACCATTGCCGCCCAAAATATATTTTAAATTGCGCCATTTCGACGGAATTCGGAGCAATTTCTAGTATTTGTGACCACGCTTCTGAAATATGATATGATGGTAACAGTGGCAAATATGAACACCATCTTGTTATATTTCTACCATCTGTAGAATCTTCTTACTTGACTTACTTACTTACTTACTTCTTACTCGACTTATATTTTATTATTGTCACCATCGTCACAAACCAAAAAATTATCAGCTAATGTTCCCCGTAACTTCACATCTCTTAAAGGTAAATAAAGTTTTTCCACATCTAAATACTTCTTTCTTGACCTATACAAAGTATTTTTATACGATTCAAAAGTAGAAATTTCATACATATATTGCTTTCCCTTTTTCCTCAACTTGTCAAATTTATTTTCAAATATAGCTTGAACAGATCCTAAATTTCGGTACACTTCCTCCTTACATGCGTTTTTTTACTATAGCCACTTCATTTTTTACAATGTCAGTGCTACAAGTATGGCGTATTACTTCATTCTCATTTTTTATTGTAATGGTGGCTGAACATTGTTCTCTATTTACACATCTCCATAGTACAGTTCCACGTTTATTTAAAACACTTAAATTGTAGCGAAATCCACCACGAATTAGTTCTTTTACCCCTTTGGTTGCTAAGAAATTGAAATTCAACAGACATAGCGGAAGAAAAATATTTTTGAATAGAAGGACCGTGCTCGTAGAATAAAAGCTAAAGCTATTAGGACGGATAATAAATGACATTTATATAATAAAATAAACTGGAGTAGCCAGTAATGTGTGTAAAATTATAAGGAAATGTATACTTCTTGTGCATCAGTAGGTACCATTAAGGTAAACGCTCAAACAAAAATAATAGCTTACAATAGATACCTACTGTAGACATGATGATACTATAGACATGATGATACTATAGACATGATGATACTATAGACATGATGATACTATAGACATGATGATACTATAGACATGATGATACTATAGACATGATACTATAGACATGATGATACTATAGACATGATGATACTATAGACATAATGGTACTATAGACATAATGATACTATAGACAATTTAATATTTTAGACCATATGTACCAAAAGGCTTTACACGATAATATCGATACCCGCAGTGGACTAACAATACGCCTTTGCCTTTTTGTAAAAAACACAAATCGTCATCGATTTCCATTGCAATTTATAAAAACAGACACAGAAAACCAAATTCTGTACTTTTGGAAAACTGACGTTATGTTAATAGACAATGTAATTAAAATGTTAATAATTTTCCTTCATTTGCAGTTAGTGGCCAGTTATAGTGATAACCTCTTTGGAGCAATAGCTGTACTATGTTAGATAAATAAGTACCTAGTAGATTTCTTCTTTGAACCAAATAAGTACCTAGTAGTTCTTCTTTGAACCCTGTAACGATATTGATTGAACTTATTGTAATTTTCAGTCCAGCTAGTTCAACTACATTGTGAAGTTGAAAAATCTGGAGAAAAGTTCAATTTGTTCAACCGGTTGAACAGATAGTTGAACATACTGGAATAGAGGCTGGCTCACGGGCCAATATGTTAATGACGTTTTAAAGTTACTTTTGCCATTAAAATTAATTAGCTCCGTTTGTTTTCTGCAACATAAAGAAGTTTTTTGTTTATTTTCCTGGTCAGGCTATAACAACATTATGTAGTAGGTACCTATTTGAGTTTTGTACATTTCTAATGCATTGTATTTACTTCACGTAAAAGAAGTTTTATTTTGTCTTTGTATTATTTAAATACTATATAATAAAGAGAAATAATTAAATTGTCTATTCATTTTGTATCTAAAATCTATTAAGCTTTCTCTCATACTCAACACCACGAGAGATATTGCAAGAACATGCGATTCAGACTGTGGTAAACGTACGTGCACTATAATTTTTTTTCCGGTATACGGGGCAAACGAGCATACTGTAGTCACCATCCGGTGACCATCTTGTTACATATAAAATAAATACATAATATATGTAATAAAGCACCTACACATGTAATGTGAAATAATGTTCGAGGGCGCAGAAGGCGCGCGGTATGTGGTTGGAAAAACGCGGACACTTGACATTCAAATTTCTAGACCACTTGCAAGCCTGACATGCGGCGCACACTTCCTCGCTCAGTAGGTATTGTAAAGTCATACCTTTGGTGAATTATTCCTCGTAGATACTTCCCTCGTGTAGATACACTTTCTGAAAAGCCTCGCTTTTATTCCTGTTAGATACACTTTTTAAAATCCTGAACAATTGCTTTTTGATACTTTTCTGTATAGTCGTGCACAAAATAATTATCGTTAAGATGAATTTGTAAAAGTCTCTACGAGGAAAGTATCTACCTTTTGGGCAATATATTTTACCTAATTGACCGTGAACACGCATGCATACCGTTTTCACCGCTGACTACCGTCGCCAACGGACACTAAGATTCCTATTCCCCATGACACCTCAGTAGTATATTATTGGGCATTCTGCCCCACTTCGTGTGGCAAAATGCCCAATAAAGTTTTTACTAAAACACTATTTTCATTGATTGTCAACGATTGTCGATATTCATAACAACCGTGTGGCGAGTTTTTTTGATAGAAGTCTATAAACAATCGGAAGATCTAGTTTAAATGATAACATTGTAAACAAGTTCTCTCATTCAACGTTTTACGTAACAACGTTTTACAGACAAAACTCATACCTGATCAGAGCGAGTCGAATGTATAATGCGGCATGCCGGAGTGTTGATGTTGATATTGACATTTTCTCCACTAGTGTCACGAAATTAAAAAAACTATGCAATGCTTTCTTCGACCAAGTATAAACAAATAAGTTACACATATAATTATATACCTATATCGACTTTTGACTATATTATCTATATTATCTTATCTGTGAAAACTTGTAATTGGCCTTCACCTGTTAGTATTATATTAAGTTTATCTCTAGCTGTAAGTTTTCCTAAAATTGTAAAATAAAATAAAATAAAAATAAAAATAAAATTTGTTGACAATAACTACACGTGCTTACTCACACATAGTGCATAATTGTATCCCGTTTTCAGTGCACTATTTGTTTGAGTTACTCTATCTGGACAGGTATATAATCAAAACTTACCCCTCTATTTTTGTAGCTATCTTGACCGGACTGTATTTTTTAAAATTAATAAGGAGCAGACATAAATAAATGTTTAGTTTAGCGCCCTCTAGTAGATCTATTATGTTTCACTTCAATAAATTTTATTTGTAGATTTTCATATTTACTTTCAAGCAGTTGGTATTTAATATGCACGGGACCATTTGCGAATGGGACGTTCTGCGATTGGGACCTTTTACGAATAGAAAGTTTTACTACAGTAGGACCATTTGCGAATGGGACCTAAGCCCCTTCTTCCTCGTAGTCAAACTTTTTGGTCAAACTGGTTTGACTATGAGGAATTACGTTTCCTCGTGGTCAAACTTCATTGACATTGCACCTTTTTATCTCCCTGTATGCATGCAGTTTATGTATGTACAGTCATAGATAACTAAGATAATGTCAAACGTCAAGTGCGGCGATTTCTTTCCTATATATAATATAATAATTTAAATTATAAAATGGATTTAAAATACGTAAAACGTAAAGGTGGGACAGTTTTGCTGTTTGAAGGCCAGCAATATTATAGATGGCGCACCTATAAGAATAGGAACGTTTTTTGGGCTTGCAGTCAGTTGAGAAAACAAAAGTGTCGAGGGTCTGTTACTCTGAAGGTATTGTAGTAAATCCAATAATGTTTTATTTTTTAATTACTACAGTGTTACTTATCTCATTCAAAGTTATTTTACTACTAAGAGTATGATATGTTTCTTGTTTATTTAAGCTCATCGACTACATTTTTGTATAAGTACTACATTTCTTTAGAATAGGGCAGTCCTGGTTGCTGTTTTCTAATGAAACATAGTTTAAATAAAAGTTAATCGCCATATGTATTGCTAAGCGCAAAACTTCTTTCTTCTTTATTTCGATTGCTAATATACAATTTTAATTTTACTTAGAATAACAACATAGTAAAACAGAAGAATCATACCTGTGAAGCTGATCATAGAAAAAATGAGATTGATATAGTTCTTGATGAGCTAAGACATGAGGTGGTTAATAGTGACATCCCTATTCCGGTTGCATATAAAGAAAAAAAAGAGTCTATTGATAATAAAAGTACATTACCATCATTTGTCAGCGTCAAAACGGTTTTATATAATAAAAGAAGAAAGACATGCTTCACTAACTTTCAAGAGGTAACAGTTCCCGATCATTTAAAATCGTTTCTCTTAGCTGATAATGTTACGGAAACACGACGTATTATGGTCTTTTGCTCCGAGAGTAATCGGACAAGAATGGTTCAGCTACAAGAGTGTTTTAGGGACGGCACATTTTTCAGTTGCCCAAAGTCAATCAGCCAATTATATATTATTCGTGCCGATTTATCTACGTCGACAATAACAACGCATACACTTCCTGTTGCTTACGCATTAATGACTGATAAAACAAAAGAATCATACTTCATCCTATTTTCAATGTTACAGTCTAGAATACCAAAGTGGTCACCTAAAAAATTTCTTTTTGATTTTAAAACAGCTGCTAGCAATGCTATTTGCAATATATTTCCTGATGTTCAAATTATTAAGTGTTTTTATAATTTTACCAACTCGCAATGGAAAAGGGCAAAAAAAAATTAAAATTAAAACCAAAGATGGAAATAGAGTTGTCGGACTATGTTCAGCACTCGCTTTGCTGCCCGAAAACAGAATTGAGGAAGGTTGGGATTATATAACATCTGATAGTCCTAATACCCCAAAAATTCAAAAATATCTTTGTTATTTCAAGACTACATGGCTAAAGAATAAATCGTTTAGGAAGCAATGGTCTGTATACGGACAAAGACATCGCATTAATATTACTGTGGAAAGCTGGAATTCACAAATTAATAAATCGGTGAAGAAATATCAGCCTATAACAGTTGCTCGCTTGCTTAAAAATATTACTTGAAAAAGAATCAAATATTTCTGAAGCGCCATCTACTCCTCGTCGGAGTGAATATATATATAGGGTGATTTCATTATGAAATGTCAAATGGAATTAGTACACCATGAAATTGATGTCTGTTATTTTTTAAATAAAGTGAGATAGTTCAATTAAAAAATTAAAAAAAACATTCATTTCAAACAATCATCGTTTTTACACTACATGGGGCACACTATAAGTTTTGCTTCACTAATACACTTCTAGCTAATCGCATATCGTATAAAAATATTATACACTTATTGTACCCATTTTTAACTAAACAGCTGTACAGGGAGGGTCGTTAAACAAGTTTGACCACGAGGAAACGTAATTCCTCATAGTCAAACCAGTTTGACCAAAAAGTTTGACTACGAGGAAGAAGGGACCTAAGCCAGCTAATATATATATAAAAATCAATGCCACTTTTCGTTGTAATTTTACTTTTTTTAAATTTTTTTTTTAAGAACGGCCTCACCTATCCAAACCATACGTTTAGGCTTTGTTCGGACTATTTAGTAGATGGTTTATGTGAAGTTTGCACAAAATCGGTAGAGCGGTTCTTCATTAATCACATTTTTTTAACAAAGGGATTTAAGGGATTTACGCGGGTGAAACCGCGAGGCGCAGCTATACACAGCGGGCATACAACGCTCTGAGACTTCAATATAATAATTCCTTCAAGGTGTTGATGGTGCTGTCATGGCGATGTAGCGCATCGGGCATGTTTGCATAGGCACGTACCGACGGCTTTCACGCTGTGATCTGTAAACAGTGTGCCTCTATGCACAGGCTGTATACTATATACTGACGGTACAATGAAGACAAATACCGATAGGTGGAGCAGTCCGCTGTTGGCGCACTGGAACAGCTTACACTGCTAGCCTACTGCAGTGCACCCGCAATGGGTTGTTTTACTTCACTGGCCACTCAAGCCATACAACTATATTACCTACATTTAATACATAGAAAGCCCCAAACCAATGACTTGACTGATAATGAACTTGACTCACCTCACTCCTCGCAGTCTGATCCCAAACGCAGAGCCTGTATTATGGTAACCAGACTGCTGATACATATACATAATTAAATATTACTAAATACATCCCAGACCCAGAACAAATAATGATCATAGTGTGATGAGCACACTATTTGTACTGAGTAGGAATCGAACCCACGACATCTGGCTCAGCAATCAGAATCAATAACCACTTGACCAATAGGCCTGTCACTACTATCACTAGTCAAAGAAAATTGGTACTGAGTTTGAAAATAAAAATAAAGATAGTTATTAATGTAATGAATAAAAACATTGGGCATTAACTTTTTCGTAAAATAAATTTTATTCTTAGTTTAACTAAAATCTTAACATAAGAAAAGTAGCTCCCCTACAATAGTTTTAATAATATGTCGACATTTCAAAACAACAATTGAACCCTATTAAAATGGTTCAGTTAAAATAAAACACTTTTTAACTAAAAACTAAAAGTACTATCACCAATATCATTAGCTTTATGACATAAGCGTAAAAAAACAAGAACAATATTTAAATGTAAAATATAATGTGATTAATTAAAGCTAAATTAGCTTATTTATTAGTAAATCTTTGAAGGCCTATATTTCGTTTTCGTTACAAACAGGACATAATGGAATGGCGTCAACTCAGACTAAACGGCAAAAAATACGCGAACACTTTTATTATTATTTATTTATTGTTAGTCATGGTCGTCCCACTGCAGAGAAAAGGCCTCCCTACCGTCCTTCCTCTCACGGTTTACAGCTTTCGGCCTTTCTTTTGCTTTCTTTTTCGAGAACTTTTTTAAATAAAAGTAATAGTTGTGCTCGTCTTGACAACGGGGAGTACTTGCATAAACATAACCAAGTGACTAGGACAGTCCATAAGCAACTTGCTCTTAATTTAGCTTAGCCTTGTGGCTGTCGAGTTACCTTACTGCAGGTATGTGCCCGACCCAGTTCTCGAAAATGGTCGTGCAACATTGTACTGGAATCGATCTATCATCACTGACAGGACTATTGTTGCCAATAGTTCTGATGTAGTGGGGATAGACTGATTAGAGCGCCGAGCAATAATTATTGACATCACCATTCCACGTGACGACGACCGGGTATAGGAAGGTTAAAAGCCGAAAAAGAGAAAGAAATAAAATATTTAGACTTGGCCCACGAGATTGTCGACATGTGTGATGTGGCTCAACAATCGTTGTGCCAATAGTCATTTCGGCCCATGGGTTAATTGCTAAGAGCCTCGACCAACACCTTCAGGGGCTCACGTTAGGCAGTTGATTTAAGTGCCTGATGAAGAAGGCAGTCTTCCTCAATACGGCATGCATAGTGAGGAGATTTGTCTCTAAAACCCTAACCACCAGTCCCCGTACCCGATACCGGTAGGACACTATTTTTTCTTATATTTATAAATATATTGGTTTAAGTGAATAAAGATAATAATAATAATAACTGGACACATCTCACACACGGCCGTTTGATCCCAAACTAGGCAGAGCCTGTACTATGGTAATGAGACTGCTGATAAACATACATATACTCGTATATTTCCAAATACATACATACTATAGATAAATTCAAATTCAAAATTATTTATACAACAAATTTAAATATACCCATTATTTTTGAGTTGTCAGGAGTAGGAATCAGTATTAGTCGGCCGGGAAGCTACTTGCCTGTTACAATACGTGGATCTTATGGAGAGCAACGTAGGAACATGTTAGATTTACATGATTTTTTACAAGGTACTTGTTAATTTACATCCAATTATCCCAGTTGTTCTGTACATATGATCATGCTCATCACACAATTATTTGTCCCGGTTGGGAATCGAACCCACGACCTCTGGCTCAGCAGTCAGGGTCTCTAACCACTAGACCAACAGGCTAGTCAACATATTCAGTTAAGAAGAGCTGAAAATCTTACGCCTAGACTATTATACTACTTGCATACGACTTTTACATTATATTAAATTTGTGCTTGTGCATTTTGGCGTTTGATCTGAGTTGACCCTAAGGATTATAATTAAATATATTTTTTCAATTTTAACCAAATCTATAACTAGAAAATTCATAAATGTTGCGTAATTTGTTTACACAGTAATGCTGATTTATATTTTACAACATATCAGTCTCCTCCACCGCCGGCTTCAGCTGGAGTGGTGGGAACATCTAAATACTTAAACCCTTTGTCGGAAGGGTCCCATATCATTGGCGCATAAAATATAAGAGCTAACCATAGCACTACCACTGAAATTAGAGTGCTTATGATTGAAAACTTTACCTGAAATAAGAAATGTATACTAATGATTACGATTGATGTCTTGTGAAACCCTATTATACGAAATATATTTTTAAAACAGGAACACAAACGCAAACAGATATTTAAATAACTTTTGTGTTCCGTGATATAATTTTCTATATGTTTGGGAATTAAGGCGATCACGTAATAGGTATTACATACATTTGAATTGCCAGACGTTTCGACCAGGTTGTACTGGCCGTGGTCACAGTGTGAACTTATGGTCAAAAATGTTACAAAATCATCCAACGCGGCATCGTTAAACACGTGAACATCTTAGTATTACCATTCATTATTTAAAGCCCTATTTTTTATTATTGTAGGCAATGTGTGATCTTCTCAGTCATCCAGCATGCTAGGTACGAATGCAGCTGCAGTATCTTTAATTTTGGATACTGTATTTATAAACAAAATAATTAGGAATAACAAGAGTCATAATTACCATTTTGGATTTTGGTACTTTTCCAACGTAGTGGCAAAAGTAAGCCGGAGTATATAAATAAGGAACAGCATACGCGAAAGAGCACCCTATTCCAACACCTAATGCTGTCAAATAAGCTCGTGCTGCCCAAGGTTCGGGACCTTTCGTTGCCTGTAATTGCAAAATATCATTTATTAGCAGGTTTGTTAAATACACATTTATGATCGTGAATGCATTATTTCAGAATGGTTTGGACTGGACTGATTTTCCAAATTATTATATTAGCTTGTACAAATCCCAATAATGTTTTTAGAAAAAGAAAATTGGAAAAGTTACCGCAAAAATCTGGGAAGAAAATACTTTTTCCATGGGACTTGTAATTTGGAGAACATCTGTCGGGTCAGCTAGTAGTGAATTAAGTTAAGGTGTTGTACTCTTAATAATAATAAAAAATATAATATACATTTTATTAATTAATATAATATATAAATTCTCATCCTGACCCTGTGATTCAGAAACAAAATAGCATTTTATTTGAAAGCAATCTATCAATATCAAAAAGTGTTTCTGAAAATAGATTAAACCATTTAAACAAAAAAAATTGAAGTTAAAAGGAGTTTATTAAAGAAAAAAAAATGAATTCTTAAAAATACTTTTTACATCACAGTTTTTAATAGAAAAGTGACATTGTTTAACCGGACCTAGGTTATTATCCTTTAGTCAATAATTACCACTTTCCTGAAACGACCACTTTCCTGAAACGACCACTTTCCTGAAACGACCACTTTCCTGAAACGACCACTTTCCTGAAACGACCACTTTCCCGAAATGACCACTTTCCTGTAATGACCACTTTCCTGAAATTACTACCTTATCTATGCCATAGCGTGGAGTATCACTAGGTCTTACAAAAATGAAGGAAAATATTACAAATTAAATAGATAAAAAACATATTGCATATGGTGGTAAACGAGCCAGTGGCCCCCTTGAAGTTGCTTAAAGAAGCCACTGAAAAAATCGTTAGAAAAAGGGTTAAGAAAAGGTTTTTCAGCCGAATTTGAAGGATTGTTTCTTCAAAACTGTCCATCAGCATCGGGTGGAAATTTTTTTCCAACATTTGGTGGTGTTAATAAATATGATGCTCACCAATTTTGAAGCGGTTGCCTCACAACCTTTTTTTTTCGGCGGCAAACAAATTTTATTATATAATTAATTAGGGTATTACCTTTCAACCAACCGCATTTTTATCCGCTTGCTTCGTTAATTTTTTTTAATGTTGCCCCACCATTATATCACCGCCCCAGTCCACTTAGGGTCAGTTCGGCCGATACGAGGGGGCTCTGAACAACTTCCAAGGCCCAGATTACCACTCGCCATCCGGTTGCATCTCCGACATACATTTAACGAGCCATTGCCTTTAATATAACGGAATAGGCGTTTGTCTCCCAACTCACTTGATGGAAAGTGATGATGAAGGCGGAGACGCCCTCCAAGAGAAACATATTCACTCTACTCTTGAGCGTTCCAAGATTATAATCTGGAAAAATAGACGCAGGTAGTTCATTGCAGACCTTGGCCACTCGAACCAAAAAGGAGCTGTCAAAACGTTTTGTTCGAATTTTTGGTGTTTCGACAATGAAAGGGTAGAACCTCTGTCTGCGTCTAGTCGTCCGATGAAGGAATGGAGAGGGTCCAATTAGTTCGAAAAGAGCCTTCACACACTCACCATAGTGAATGCAGTGCCCTATTCGTAAGCACATCGTCATTGATAAGCGTATGGGCTCTTCAGTCGATAGAGTCAAGTGCTTCAAGTTGACATTTTGCTGAACTGTGGATAAGGCGACTGCAGTACTCCATGCAAGATCGAACCTAGACTGTAAAAAGATTAAGCAGCTGTTTAAGCTGAAGTACACCTACTGCTATGTATGGGTTGTCTCTTTCGTTGTTTCGCTCGATTTCTTTCTTCACTGTTTATAGCCAGGTTATTGGTGGTAGTTCACAGCTTCTTTTTTTCTTCTTTTATATAATTTATTACTCATTTAGACATATGGTCATCACATTTCCGTACCAGCGTAAGTGGTAAGTGCTTTTATGTATTTCGGAGACTTTGAAAGAACTACGTATATATTCGTTTCTTATTTACAGGGTAGTTCGATTTTATTAATTCTTATTTAATTTTCTTTTTTTGAATTGAATTGATTTCTTTGTTTTTGAATGACCTTTTCTGTTCATTTTATATTTAGCGCAGACTCATTATTTAGGTATTTACTTTATTTAGGAGTTTAATTAGGATAACAAATTTATTTTTCGCTTTTCAGTTCCTTTCTTCTTTCATTAATATGTAGGTTAATTTTTAGGTTTAATTTTTTGTTAAAAAAGTTTTTCTTGGATAAAGTAAATGACAACTTGTGATTAAACTCAATTGAATATGGGATTAAGATGTGAGCTGTTGATTTATAAAAATAGGTGAAGTGAATAAATTACCCTATAAAGCACTTTGTTTGCACTCTTCTGAGCTACAATTTCACCTACATATCATAGATGTTTCTAAAAAAAATTATAGGTGGTTTTACGTCAAGCCAATAATTTTACAAACATCGGGGCCCTGAAAGCACTATATGAGGCGATAGTTAAGAGTCACTTAGAGTGCAACGCAGTAATTATGTCACCACATGAGGAAAAAATAAAAACGAATGTTAGAACGCATCCAGAACAAATTAATTAGGTTTATATATTTAAAACAGTACGGGGTGTATCCAGGATACCCACTGATATACCCTACCCTTTTCGTTTTAGGTATGACGGGATATTACAGACTCGGAGTAAGAAAGGAAGGTAGCTCTTGTCACCTACTTGTTTAAAATAGTGGAGTAGTAGAGTAGAAACACTCCACTTGTGTGTACCGGATGAGTTTGTTGGGCGGCGACGGCGACGGCGACCAACAAACTCATCCAGTATTCAACTCACGCACCAACTTGCTACACAGCAAGCGCCGCTCACGCGGGCGCTGCGGGCGCTCAACACGATATTTTTATATTAACTGATGATTGTACCGGTATGATTGTAGTATGTGATTTCCTTTGTACCACCTTGTATATGCTATGATTAACATAGCATTATTCGTCCAGGCCATTACAAAAATGCCCAATGTGAGTAGTCAATATAAAAAAATATTGAAAAAGTCGAATTGTCCGCATGTATGAATAAAATAATGTACCTAGTGGGCAGAGTAATAAAAAGATGTGTTTTATTTAATTTAATAGGGAATGTGCACGTGACACCAAGGTAGGTATTTATTATTTTGTTTTTTTTTGTGTAGAATATATATATATATATATATATATATATATATATATATATATATATATCTTGATATTATTATTTTGACTTTTAAATTTAATCGAGCGTGAGCGTCACACACTGTCACGTGAGTTTGAGACTTACTTAAAGCAGGTCACACTTATTACACACTTATTCGCATAGGGACTGCGCTCTCAAGAGAGCTTTACTGTTAGTGTTATTTTACTTTAATTTATAAACGCAATGCGAGTTTAAGCATCAATTAATGATATGTAGTAGAACGTCTGATTAATCATTAATTAAATGAACAGTTATTTGGCAAAATCAAACTACAACAGCGTGTGGTGGCGGCGCGTCAACATTCAGTCTATACAGAACATCATGGTTATACGATGCAGTATGGGCTTGGCTGCGGCGCCTTCTACACGAGCTCTCATACTCGTACAGATGTCTCCGGCCGCAGCGCAAACATAAGCGCTCTGACACTACTGAGTTGTAAAAAACAATAATACTACTTTGAACATTCGTTCTCTGACAGCACTACATTTCTATTCAGAATACCAATGTGGATGAAGATTACGATTATGTATGTGCAGTGAATAATTTACAAAAAATCTGGGAGGCTATTTCTTATTACATTAATACTTGCTTTACCAAAGCTAACTATATTTATTATTTGCATAAAATTACCGCGCATAGTACGAACGGCAGGAATAGCATACAAGTCGCAGTTGGTGATAGCGCACTTGCAATAAAAGCAGCTGCAAAGACCACTATGAATACCCCGAAGTTCCAAGAACGATCAGTGATCATGCCGCCAGAATTTTGAGCAATAACATCACATAGACCAGATCTATTTGCCGAGACCATTAGCGACACACCGCAACCTGTTACAAAACAAAATAATAGTTGCTTATGAAAAAGTTATAAATACCAACTTATTTGGAATTATATGTGAATATCTTTTTAAACCATAAATTGTCTACTGATAACTTTCTCGTTCCCTCTTTTGTATTTCTTTCACTGTTACCTTTTTCAAATGTAATGATGCCCCCCTACACTATAAACGTGGTTTGTTTTTTGTAAAGTTATTTTCAAACTCAGAAATAATGCTGCAGGAAATTAATCTTATGTCGTTTGTTAACCACGAAACACACAGTAAGCCATTAAGTGATTGTCCCTTGGTTTTTTTTTTTGAAAAATGAAAAGGTGATTGTATTTGCATAGCATATAGCATAACTTGCCACTAATGACACGACAAATATGCTTTCTCTTCATTTCGTAAGATTTGATACTCTGCACTGTAGTTAATATAGTAAGTTCTAATTAATAAAGTTAGATGGTTCTGCGGGAAATAAGAAAGAATATACTGTTACATTAACTACAATACCGTAACTATATTATATAATATTAATCCTAATTACCAATAAGAAAAAAGTATCCATAGTTAACGTTCTTGTCTACGTATTTCCACCATAATATACCAGATTCTGGTTTTAGTTTCGGCAAATCTTTTCGTTCTGAAATAGATTTATTATCTTCCATCAATACTATTATAAATAATAGGCGCACGGGCTTACAGTGCATATTGTGTGACTAACTCAATACAGTGAAAAAGTAAATTTTTAATGATAGCAAAAAAGAAATAGGTCATGGTACGACAACCTTTTTCAGTGACAAAATTCTTTTTTTAATAATAAAAGTCTTGTTTACGACACCACCGTCCGTTTGTTTTCTTTATTATTTTGTACACAATTTCATATACTGTATATTAGATATTCTAATATATATTAATTGGTTGGTAAATATATATTGGTACCTACAATAAAAATTGATTGCTAAGTGCTCCAATGTAAACAGCATTGAAGCATTGCTAAGTGAGCAACCAACTAAATTAAATGCTCCTATTATTCAACCCTTAAGTTGCCATCCTTAGAGGTGTTTTTTTTCGAATCTAAATGGATGGTCCTATTTGAATTTTAAGTAGAGGCAATTTAATTAAATACATAATTATTAAAATCTTAACAATTAAGGTGAAGATATCACGCCACATACACTCAAAAATATTGTGAAACTTCGTTTTTGACGTCGATTATAAGAACCTATTAAAATCGCGTTTAAAATCATATGTTTGTCTCGCTTTTGAGTGGGTTGGTTTAAAATTTATCTAAGTTTCAATGGCCTCCTCATCACCTTTTACAAAATATTGCTTTGATGCAGGGACGTTAATTGTTTAGGAGTTCTCCTGGTACTTCTTACGCATTGAAACAAGCGTAAATTGCTTGTTGGGTTTATTACTACCCAACAGAGATGTAGTCGTATAGTGTGTTGGGGTTTCGTTATGTTAAATGAGTAGACATCCACCTAGTTTGTTAGATTTATTATTTCTATATTATGAGTACAAAGTTATAATATTGAAGACACCGTAACAATAATGCCGATATGCATTAAATACGTAAGACGCATTTTATTACATAATACATAGTTCAATGTACAGCGCAGTTTGTACATATTGCCCACTCCCAAAGAGTAACGCGTAAAAAAAAGTGAAATGAATGTATATAAACAAAAAAAAATAAAATGTAAAACAATTAAAAAATAAAATGTATGAAAAGTAAAGTTAATTTACTTAACACTATTTTACAGCGAGCAATAGGTGACGTTACCCAATACGTGTGCACTTGATTGCATGTGACCGCTGTCCTCTCTGATCCTAAATTTAGTGTTGTCCACGTTGCTTTTTCTCGATCTCCTAGGTGCAGGATTTGGTATCTCCGGTTGCGATTGCGTGACAGGTTTTCGCAGTTGGTAGTATCCATATATTGCGGCTGCTAGTAAAACTACTGCTAGCAATAGGCATAGCAAAGTGTACTGGTGAACGTCATGGTACGTTATTCGGTCCGAAATGACGCCTTCTTCGGCCGCAGTCTTCGTTTCTTGTATATGTTGTCCAAAGTCACGGAATAATAACGCTTGCTGTATTGTTTATCTTACCGTCTCCGAAATTGGTACCGACACGTTGAAAACTCTATTGATTGGAGGCATTTCCGATATTTTATTCTAAGTTACTATCTCGACATTTCATTATAGATATATTTTGCTAAAAAGAGGAATTAATAGGCATTTTGTGCTACTGTCTACTTTAAGAAAAACAGTATCTTGGTGGAAAATTAAATTTATGTGGCAAAATAGGTTTGACTGCATTTTTTTTTGCCGCAAGGAAGACCCTCATACTAGAGAGTTCTGTGCTAGGTTATCTGTTGCATGGACAAGGTCATGCGATATTTTCTTCTGTATTTCAACTAAAATAATTTGTCCTGGTAGGATCATTAGTTATGCCTCTGAAATGTTACAGATGAGAGGATACAAGTTAAGGCCATTAGTTAGGGCTGCATCAGTCTTGAAATCCGCAAGGATCGGCATCTTTTTGATATTAAACTCGATAATTTTACAATAACATAGAAAATAATCAAGAAGAATAATGTCGCAAACTTATTCGATTTGTTATTAATTTCTTAGAAGGTTATACTTACTACTAACGACAGTGTATTTAACAAAACTAAATCCATTTGGCAGGGCATGTAAGAAGACGGCAAATATAGCAGCAACGGTAGCATCTTTTACACTGAAAAAATATAATATTATTGGTTAATAGAAATATAAATATTGATAGTCTAATATATATATTACACCAAGCGAGACATGAATTTTTTTTTGTAAATGAAACCCAGTTTTCACTAGGACTTTTTCGTGGAGCATTGCTTTAGCGGTGTAACTTCGCTTAGCATCTTCGACGAATACAGAATTCGAATTGAACTGCGACAACGCGCGTTCAACGCCCATAAAATGCTCGCCATGTGAACATTATACAAAATCCCAACGCGTGTTTGACGCGCGGCCACCATCAGTCATCTGAACGCACTCTAAAAGGAACCCTTATGTAAAGTAGTTCGACAACTATTTTATGCAAAGAATAGCGTCGGTTGGAGTGACAATTGATGAACATTGCCGTTTTATTTCATACTAGCAGTGCCACACCGTTTCACCCGCGTAAGTCCCGATCCGGTAGGAATATCACGATAAAAAGTAGCCTATGCGTTAATCCAGGTCTCCAGCTATCTACGTTTTTGCGTGAAAGAGTCACAAATATCCATCCATCCAAACTTTCACATTTATAATATTAGTGGGATTTAGTTTT
Source organism: Euplagia quadripunctaria (assembly GCA_963859945.1). Taxonomy (NCBI): domain Eukaryota; kingdom Metazoa; phylum Arthropoda; class Insecta; order Lepidoptera; family Erebidae; genus Euplagia; species Euplagia quadripunctaria. The sequence continues at coordinate 9,201,581 of OY982568.1, forward strand.
TGATTGAACAGTGGACAATAATTACGAGAATAGTTATTCGAGATTCTCAAACTCCTTATAATTACAGTTAGTGAGAATACTGTACTTTTTGTACTCGCACCGTTTAATAATTTAAATCTAAAAAATTTCTTTAATTATTTAAAGAAATTTTTTAATGCCGGCTTTATGTCAATTACTTGTGACCTTGAGATTTGTGAATGATGAAGTCCTTTTCAATATTCTAACATTTTCTTCCTCTGCATCCTTATAAGAATATTCAAACTACACCGATTTTTCTTTAGCACACAAAAATTACCACACGATTATAGTACGAGAGCCCACGACCAAGACCATGTTCATCAGACAGATGCAATGAAACAGTTCGGAAAGTTTTTAAACATATTTAAAAATGCGGTCGGGTCAGACGTTTTATGAAAAAATTCTGAAATTAGGTATCTTTGGAATCAGAATAACCAAATCTATTAGGCCAGTGGAATTAGACAAAAAGCGGCTATTTTTTTACTTAATTACGCACAGGATTTAACATAGTAAAAATTCTTCGTTAGTTACTACCAAAGGACAATGACTATGCATGTATGGAATTTCGTTTCAAGTTGTTGGAGAATAAATCTTTATTTATTATAGACTATGCTTTATTATCAAATAAAAGTGTTCATTTTCCCACAAATACCCGAGTTTTTAACTAATTAGACAAAAACGGAGATCTCTATCCTACAAACAAGGACCTACAAATTATGTTTAACCTACTCGCAACTTATAAACCACAGATCACTCATGTACAAAAAAATACAATGCTAGTTAAAAACAAAACAAGTCACCAGCTGCTATTTAAAAAACAAAACATAATATTCATACCTATTACCTTTTCATGCCGTTAATGTCACGATATCGAAATAAAACAACAACTTCAGTCGGATAGAGATTTCCTCCTGGCGTAATAAAACACTTAACAAAATATAAAAATGTCCTGTCGTAAATTTCATGAACCACTAATGCCGCGTTCCAATAAACAAGATACGATTCGTTGTGCTTACGGACGGTAAAATTTTCATTGAAAATTCAACGAAATTTTACCGTCCGTAAGCAAAACGAATCGTTTCTTGTTGATTGGAACGCGGCATAAGTTGTTTAAAAATAACACTCAAACGGGGTTCCGTACCTATTACTATTTAAGTGGAGAGATTATTACAGTTGACAATTTGTCAATCCACACAAACATTAATGGCTGCCGACTCTTTTGTCATCTAGCTTGACAGTTGCATGAGACAAAATACAAAAATAATAATTGTTATAACAGGACTATAAAGTGTTAATTAAATACATTGTAAAACGTAATGATATTATGAATTTGCGTGTGCGTGTGCGTGTGTGTCTGTGGCATCGTAGCTCTCAAACGGATGACCCGATTTCAATGAGGTTTTTTTTTCATTTGTAAGCCAGTTTCCTTGCGGTGATTCTTAGCTATGTTTGGTTAATATCGGTCCAGCAGTATAAGAGTATCAGCTCTTTTCCAAAATGATGTAAGGAATTTTGTAATCGTTGAAGGGATTTTATTGTGAGTCGGTGCCAAATAATGAAATGATAATTACACACGTAGAGCCTTCTCCATTTATACGTCCATATGAAATTTAGGCCGCCGGCCCCATTATAAATTAGTTTTTTGTCTAATCAGAACACGATGACAGAGTGCTTGTCTGGAAATTTTGTAATCACCTTAGAACCACATTATATCAGTTTAAACCCAATCAAGTGTTTTTAAATTGTTTTTAATTGTAAATGACTACCGCCGCCCATGGGCACCTGTAACTCGAGTCACAAGTGCGTTACCGCCCTTTAAGGTGGGAGTAGGAGAAGAGGGGGGAGGGGGGAAAGGGGGGGGGAGTGGGAAGGGAGGTTAGGACCTCCGGTAACTTCATTCACGCGGCGAAATGCAATGCAAGCATTGCTTCACTGCCGGTTTTCTGTGAGGCCGTGGTATCGAGCGGAGCGGAGTCGAGCCGGTATACGTGCCGAAGCATAGCTCTCCCACGTAACAATTGTATTTGTCAACAACCATTCCTAGAAATTATAATACTTTTACGGGTAGTATTTCTTTTTAAATAAGTAATGTATCTGCCAGGTAACCATACCATAGTACAAGCTCTGCCTAGTTTGCGATCAGACGGCCGTGTATGAGATGTGTGGAGTTTAACTTTTGTCAGTGTAGTTTTGACGTCTTCCTACAAACTATACTATGTTACCTACATTATAAAATATTAATAAATGTGACTTACGCTGGTAATTGATTCTCAGGGGTAGATTTTGAATCCATCATAAATTCTGTCCATCCACCTAACCAATAGTTCCATCTATATGCATGCGTAAATAGGGCTAATATTAAACCCGTTATGCATAGCTGTGAATGAATGTGTTCATTAAATGGGGGGCCATAAAAATGCATTTATTTTAAAAAAATTGATCTCAGGTTTTTTCGTTGTTTTTTAAATATTATTATTGTAACATAATCCATAATGATACATACAATAAAGCAGAAGGTTTGTTTTTTTGGTTAATAATCTCTGAAAATGCCAGTCGGATTTGAATAATATTTTTTTTATTTAATACTTAACCCCATGTTTTGTAAGCTTCTAGGCTATTTACGACTATTAAAATAGTAATAAATAAACTTCGTGACTGCGGGTATGGCTAGTTTGAAATAACATTACCTTCTCGTGTAGAGTTAAGTCTTTTGGTAACTCTGCCTTTCTAGCGGCAATCGACTTTTGCAATAGCGTCGTACAGGCAGTAGTCATTTCACCTTCAGCTTGCCTAAAAAATAGTTTTACATTAAGCTAAAATGTATTAGTGACACACATGTAGAAGACACACATATAGAGGACATACATGCAGAGGGCTAACAGCCAGTTACAAGTATTTAACCGTGACCTGCTCAAGCTATTGCTTAAACTCGCCAATCCATGCGTATAACCAATATCCTATTTCTTCCATCACCTTCTCACCTTTCTTTCCCTTTGAATATACTTCTAATTTTCCCATCGGGCTAATATTCATTTTCTTTAAATTCCCAAAGTACCTACCTACATATATTTTTATTTTTAAAATGTTTTTTCACCAGCATCAACCTTCTCTCCGATTTCGGAAACAAATACTATATTTAGCTATGTCTTCAATAATAAGTTCTTTGTCAACCGCTCCTAAATTTGTTAATGTTTTGTGTTTTCAATACGTATAACGAGGATAATTAAGTTGGTTGTGCATTAATTACTATGTTATTATTTATACTGTTGTTAAACATAGTGTACAACTGTTTATTGTCGACAAAAAAAGCAGATTATTATGTATGGTTTGTTTCACAAACGTCAAGGTGTTTCGCGTGTATTATTTAAGGAGCCGTCAATTAATTACGTGAGGCCTTGAGGAGAAGTGGGTCAATCTACGAGTAAATTGCAGCAAACCACGTAATCACAATTTTTTTTCGCACGAAAAAAGTCCCTCGTTTATTTATTATAATAGGTATTCTTTTATTATTTATGTATTTTATTTTTAGATTTCCTTACTGTGTGTAATACTAGCAATTGTAAACTAAATACAAGCTGTTTAAACATAATCCACTCGGCAATAACATTTCAGCTAAATGTACCGTTAGGAATGAAATTTTAGTAAATTTTCAACGGATTGCATCTTCAACGGATAGCTTTTTGGGCGATTTGTTTTGCTAGATGACTATTTGCTTATTGGACCATATATGTTCATGAAGGATAAATTCAAATAGTTCTAATGCTATCAGGAGCGCTTTTGGCAAAATGAAGAAAACAAATTTGACTATGATGCCTCAAGTCTGGAAATGGTACATAAATCAGAATATTATACCCACTTACCTATCTATTAGGATCATGTGGTAAAACAAGTTCAATACGAATATTATTAAAGATACTGGGAAAGCAAATACTGTATATTGTAGGTAGTTGAAAAGATCTGGAAACTCCTGCGTTTTTTTTGGAACACACCTTTAACAAAACAAAAAACAACATAGTTAATAACATGTATTGGAAGTTAAGGAAAACATAAATTCTAATATTCTTTGACTTCGTCACTAGTGGTTGCCCAGAATTTGAAATTTTTCCTGGAAGCGTCTATCGTGCAAGCCTATCGGTAGAAGCACCAGACAGACCTGCAGACATCGAAAAAGAAGCGTGATAGTTCCCAGGAGGGCATGACCTTCATTTGTGATGCTGCCATGTCCCATGTTCAATTGTTTCCCGCCAGACGCCAGGTGTACTAGTGGTCGAAGGCGATCGCACAGCTGAGTTAAATATGCTACGCACCGCTAGTATACAGTTACCGGAGGCCATGCTACCACGGCCAAAGTATAGAATCCAGGGAAGTAGAATTGTACGAGAGGTACAGAGAAGCAATACAGTCTACCGAAGGTTATGCGTGTTGTGCCGGTGTGAGCAGTCACTGCCGGCCCGTAATATCGTGATGCTGCGAAAGCCATAACGCGCGATGGTCGCGTAATAAGGAAGTACCGTACGATCTCCTTCGAGGCGGCTAGCCTATTTTATAGAACGACTTGCACGACCCAGTGCGGGCACGTCGTGCGGTGGTAAGACCCGTCCTACGAGGGTGGTTGTAAAGAGGGTACGGGTTCCTCGCCTTCCGGATGACGCAGGTGCTTTTCGGAGATGGTTGCTTCAGCAAGTACCTGTGTCGGATCGGCTGAGAGTCGACGTCACGGTGCTACCATTTTGATAATTGCCCGGACGACACAACGCTTCACACACTGGCAGAACGCTCAGCCTGGTCTGGCCAGCGCCGTGACAGTTAGTGCTGCAAGTATTCTCTCGCTCCCAACCATGATTATGGCTATGGTTCGGATCAAGAGCGCATGGAACGCCGTCGCCTCCTTCTGCGAGGAGGTCGTGTCCGCAAAGAACAAGAACTCATTGAAATTTGAACATAATTTATTAAATTATCTCTAACAAGAACGCTCCGCCAAGGTAGCAAGGAAACTGCTTCTAATTTTTTAAGAGTTCAACTAATTCTTGTCAAAACACAAAAAAGAAAGAAATCGGTTGACAAGCAGTTATTTTATAAGATTTGTATTTTATAATATTCACGAATACGTACTCATTAAAAATAGCGCGGAAACATAACGTCACTGTTGCAGAGTGAATTATTGCGATACTTCCTGCAACAAAAAAGAAGCATTAATAAAATAGTTATAGTCACAAAACCAACTTGATATAGAAGTAATAATATGGACCCGGTCTAGTAATAGGACGTTAGATCCTAGTTTAATCACGGCCCAACACTACATTCTTTCTTCCTAATAATTTAAATGCTAAATTGAGTTTGTTTATTACGCTTTCACGCCTTAAATAATCAACCAAAAATTTTGAAATGATTGCACACAAGTTGTCAGGGGTAAAGAGAAGGACAAAAGAAAGGAGGGATGGATACTAACGAGAGTGAAGCTACGGGCAAAAGCTAGTAAATGTGGCAATACGATATTTAAAAATCCGAAGGAACTTCTTATCTTTAACAAATCTTATTATCAATAAATCGATATAAATTTCGACTTCTACCAATTCCTATATTTCATTCCCATTTTTATCTTATAATGCTAAAAATTACTAACCAATGGCTGAAGATGTTTGAATAGCATTGTTCACTACGTAGCGAACCTCTTCTAAATCAGGTTCAGCTTCTGACTCACCAAATTTCTTCTGCAATGGAAATGTGTACATTTACATAGGGGAGATGAATTTTTTTTTGTCTGCGGAGTACTAGTCAATCATACGATTATTCCTTTAGCAGGTTTGCAAGCGTTATTGCACTTTATCACAAACACCCGTTTTGTGTTTTTCAACTGACGAAAAAAAGGAGGTTCAATTCGACCGTAAATTAATATTAATATATAATAAAATATATATTAATATTAAACCGTAATTTTTTTAGATAGGGTATACCTCAAGGGTGATTCCAAGTCAAGAAAGACAGGATCTGATGATGGGATCCTGATAAAATTGAGAGAAACCCTCGAAAAATGTGAGCTCGAAAAATCGATAGATTATTTAGAAAATATCAACGAAATATTTTCAGTCGTTAAGCCACAGGGCTATTTTTCATAATTAAAAACACCATACAAAGAGAAAAAACTTCAGTCAAAGACTGAGAAACGGTAGCCATGGTGATCAAACATTGCTGCCATGACTAAACTAAACAAAAACTAAATAAAATCTTAAGCGAGAATTTCTTCATTGAATACATGGCTTTAAAGAAACACATACACATTCAAATGGTTTAAACTATTTTAATAAACACTTTGAATTCAAAATGTAATGTAAATACTTACTGGTAATGTTGACATATTTAATCTGTATTGTTATTAAGAGAAATATAGTCCAAACCCTTACTTTCTTTCTGAAAAACACTAAAAAACATTGCTAAACCACTTTTCCCTCACGACTATGAATCTTTTTTTGGCATTTTGACACAAAAATCTCACAAACTCAAAAATAGATGTTAAGATATTGACAGCAATCAGCAATAAATAATGATGACATGTTAATGACGTTTTAAAAGTTACTCTTAGAAATTAGTTCCATTTGTTTTCAGCAACATGAGGTTTTTTATTTTCCTGGCCAGGCTAACAATTATGTTAGGCACTCTGTAAAATATGCGAGTCTGATCAAAAGATGGATATTTTTCTATACAATGGCAGTTGCCGGAGCAAATTTTCCAAAAAGTCAAAAAGATGCTTTTAATTTGATGCAGGAAATTTTAATTTTTATATTTTTAATAGTAAAATAAAACTACCAAAATATTACATCACTGGTAATAAAATTAAAAGAAACAGGTAAATTTGAAAGAAATACTCGAGACAAACAGTCAAAATCCTAAATCCCTAAAATCCTAAATTCCTAAAATGAGAACAGAATAAAGAAGCTAAAGAAAAATAAATATAACATTAGTCTTACTTCTACACTCATCATTGCCGTAGTAAAATATTCCGTAATCATAGAAGACGACACCAGTGGACTACTCAGCATTCCCAACAAGTATGCCGATGTAGAGCATTTGTACACCATCCTGAAAAAAGTGAAGGTACTATGTCAAAAAAGTCATTCGGTAGTAGGAGTAGGGTAAGAATTACCACGTATTCACACAATTCGGTATTGTATTCATCATAATAATATATCTCTGCCTAGGGGTTCTTATGAAGTCGTATTCACTGCATAAGTAAACAACATTAAGTAATTCTACAAATCAATAGCAATTACGAGTTGCTTTGTGTAATATTTTTATTCCGTCTAGGAAATGAGATTCAAAATGTGAATGATGGAGTTGGTACATACTTTTAAAACATTAATAACGCATTACACAGTCATAAAGTACATGCAATAATTATTTTCTAGTATCAGATAATGTACTAATCTAGAAAATAATTATCGCCTGTTAATATTATTTACCAAATTTAAACTATGCTATATCGAAAACCACTTAATTTTTCTAGTTTCATAACTTCCTGGTACTGAAATAATTTAAAAACCATATTACACATACGTACACTGACGCCTATATCCTCGAAGAGGTAGCAGAGGTATTTTAAACAATCACATTTTGCCAACTTTAATGTGTTCCCACCCACATAATAGGAGCCGAGCCTATTAGGCCCAGTCAAGGAGAGTCATGGAATTCGCAATTCAATTTTGGTCGAATGAAACAGAAATTGTGTTCTGTTATAGAACACGTAGCAATAGCAAGCCAGCCAAACCTTTTACTGAACATCTTAGATAATCGTATTAGATATAAGGATGGAAAAAAACAGCAGCACGACACACTTACTCATGTTTCAATACCATTCTTGTACCTAAATGAAGTCATGACAAAATGTTTATTTAAATATAATTAACTGTAATATTACTTTTTCATTGTATGCTGGTCCGCATCACCAAATGACATTATCGAAAGAGCTAAGCGCCGATCATTGCCACAATTGTTTAGAAGTAATATTAGCATTGATGATAATAGAAATAGAACTATATCGGCCTGCAACAAAAATCAATTATGCATTACACAATAAAATTAGCTGCTGAGTATTTAGAGAGGGTATTCGTGTTGTTTTCATGATTCTTGTAAAATTTAGGTTGGTTATACACAATATATTATTATGTAGCATAAAAATAAAATGAACTAGTTGAATGAACAAAAAATTTAACCCACATTTATAGCCGAGACTACCCGAGTACTGAATTGAAGAAAATAGTAATACGACGTGACTGTATCACGTTCTCAATATTAGATAAGAATTTAAAATTATAAGCCTAAAAAATCAGTATTGCAATACTAGTTTTAATTCAACTTCATACTGAAAAAGCGTGACGTTAATTTAAATATTTAAGATTATATTTTTTTTTATGGAAATCAATGCATATAATTTGTATTTTCCACGGGAATTCTTCAACCTCACAGTAAGCAATAATAATAACTTCACACTATATCACATACGACCGTCTGTTCCCAAAATAGGCAGAGCCTGCACTATGGTAATCAGACGGCTAATAAACATACTTACATTACTAAACACATACATATAAGGTCGGGGAAAAAGTTTCTTCGTATTTTATTAACAAATTTAAGACATTTTGTTTCAAAGTTTCATTACATTTAATCTTTGGTACTACTGTAGTACCGCGGGTAAAAAAAACCTGTAGAACTACCAAGTCTGTAGAACTATCCAGTAGTACGGCGGGAAGATTTTTTATACCCCTGTTACTCTTAGTCGACGTATCATAGTTTGACACCTGTCCCTTTGACACTTGTCACTGACTTTTACTATTAAGAAATTTCTCTACCTTCACATTTCCCTACCTTAACTCTCTGGTGTGAAGGCTCTGTGTGAAGGTGGGTCAATGGCTAGCAATTTTAATAATAAATTTAGGTCTGTTAGGTACATTATGTTTTATTTATAATAATATAGAAGGCGAAGAAAAAAAAAACATTAATGAATACAATTCGCTCAGGCGCCAGAGTTGGATAGGATGTTAAATATTTCCAACTTAAAGAAAAAAAACTCCTAGCCTTTTTTGACCATCGATAAACTAATGCTACTAACACAAATTTGTATTTGGTGATGGCATTCACACGATAAAGGAAATGCACGTTAATGTACTTGTGCATTCTAACGCAATTTGCATATTCAACTGTTACTCCACGTATTTCCATCAGGAAATACATAGAAGCACATTTTATTGGCACTTATATAAATAAGTTACAATAAAATGTGCCTTACGTTGTGATCATCATTTATGATTTTTTTGTCTTTTGTTCATTTTTTGCTCGAATTATAAAATAAGCTTTTGTTAGATAAATTTTTCAATACATTTAGCAGCCGCATTAACGTAACGTTGTTTTCATTAATGTGCTTATTTAAATTTCAGTGATAGCCTTCTACACAGTTGTTAATGCGGTGCCTCTTACCATAAACACTCAACAGGCTTAGGTACTAATCTCCACGTAAGCTTGATGTAATTTTAAAATTTTCTAAGTTAAGTGTTAACTTTTTCTTTTAATGTAAGACAATCCATCTATAAAATTATATCCTACGGCAGAAGTGGTAAAGGCCACAAAACACGTCTCTCTGCTTTGCATTTATCATTTCCAAATTCTTTGGCTTTCTTCCACAAACACCGATGCCAATGGTAATAGCACCCTGAGCATCTCCAAAACATTCCGATCCTCCGCCTCCTCTGCGCCGTTTCCTAACTAAGTTGGTGTCGGCTTTCAGTCTAACTACGGATATGGCCGTACTTCGATATTTTACGTAAAGCGACTGCCATGAGACCTCCACAACCCATGTTCTAGGCGATATCGAAGTTTTAAGGGCTCCAATTACCCGTATCGACCGTAAGTGATTTGCATACGTGTAGTTGTTTTTTCCTACAAACACTTTCTTACAAGAGGGATCCTGTAAGAAAGTGTATTTAAAGCACACATTTCTCCTAAAAACGCCGTGTAAAACGCCGTTTTCCATAGAAACAATGGGAACTACTGCTTAATAAGATTCAAGCTAAAGTATAATGTAGGTACTACTTATTATGTTACACTTACTTTTATTGTCATTCTACCCGAACGTTTTAATTTGGTGAACAAGCTGCACCTCCATATTTCACTACCATTTCTATAATATTTTAGCTTATAATATTGGTGTCCATGATTGCTAATGAGAATAGTGCCACCTTTTCTTTGGATAAATACGAGTTCGGGGTCGCTTACTTCACTCATAATGGTAGTGTGGTAAATTGCAAACAGGGTACAAAAACAGAAAAACAGTTTTCTTGACCACAGCGTTAACTATTTATGTACCAAGATTAATTATTACAAAACTACCTCCTCAAATCTCAGAATAATATTTATTATTCCGAGACTCAAACCTTTTGAGAAAAATCAAAAAATAATTTGTTTCGTTTGAAAAATGTTTTTTATCTTTATTCAGTAAAGATGCAAAGTAAAAAGGAGATTGTACATGTAATTATTCAACTAATTGAATTAATGTAATTGTTAGAGTCTGTACGGAAAGGGAACCGGCGCGCGCGGTGTTTATGCGAACTAATAATATGATTTTCACATCGTAACTCAACTCAGACAAATGTAAAAGTGTCAAATGTCGAACTTGTATTCGTGTTGATATTGATGTTGTTTTCTTGTGATTTAATTAATAAATCATGTCGCAATGAGGGAAAATACTACACATTTCTACAAGAGGCATAATATTCAATATTATTTTATAAGAGCTACTTTACTTTTACCTTAAAATTGTAACAATTTGTAGCTTTTAGCAATCTTGAGTTGGTGAGGAAGCGCATTCCACAGAAGAATAGATTGAACCGAAAAAGAAGAGCCGACGAACACAGTAGTGTGAGACGGACAAAGTAGTAGGAGGTTGCTTGACGACCGAAGATATCTGTCATGGTTATTGCATAAGAGTTGGAAGTTTGGTGTCAAATAAGTAGAAGAAAATGAGGAATTGAGGATAGGGAATAGGTAATAGTGAGACCGCGCACTTTTCGGCATTGACGAATAAGCAAACATCTGAGCTGAGAACTAATAAAGATAAATCGAATGTAGTAAGAAGACGGTAACTAACTAACTTATTGAGAAGATCTGCATTCAGGTCAACTGTTGCACCGGAGTAATTGGATACTTGGACGTTAAGGGCAACAGTTCTTCGATAGAAATAATCTTGTGCCGGTCTCCGTTAGGAGCCTTGATAAGTATAGTGCCGTCCAGTACCTAACATGCACGAGTACCAAAGTGAAGCCGCGCCTTGGTCAGTACTGATTGCCTAGCCCTGGTTAGGAATTCTAGAATCAACTGGTGTACCTGTGTGTGCAGTGTTCTTTCTCCAGACAGAAATCCTGAGCTTGGTGCTGCGAAACCTCACCAAGATAGGCCAGTGGTATTCTTTGTTGGGGCTCCCAGTCTGTGACAGATAGTGAAGGACTGCAGAGTGGTTCTTCAGTTGTAATTTTGTTTGAAGTATGTCCTGAATGACTTTACCACATTCCTTACCTTCAGACTCGGCAACTCCCATAAAAAGATTTGCGTCTTGTCTCTATGGTGTCGACAGCCTTGGAGCAATCACTAATCTGTCTTCGTAGGAGCCCAAGCATGCCGCACTTAAGTTCCCGGAAGGTTCGGAGCTCTTCTGCTACCTTGGCAACTGTGTCCTTTACAGGTACTTTGTCCAGGTACAGCACCTGCCATTGGAGTTGTGCTTCCAGTTCCTCCATCCTCTCGGCGAAACTCTTCAAGGGTTTTTTATGCAACCTCTATATTCAGAAGTTGAGGCATGTTGAAGTGCAGTGCAAAATGCTGGTAGGTGGTGTTATAAAAATTTAAAGATTAATCACATAAGCTGCTGCAAAAGTGAGTAGTATAAATGTACTGCTAGTATTTAATGTATTTTTTTTATGGTATGGGGGCAAACAAGCAGACGGGTCACCTGATGGTAAATGACTACCGCCGCCCATTGGCACCTGCAAGTCAAGAGTCACAAGTGCGTTCCCAGCCTTTAAGGTGGGAGTAGGAGAAGACGAGAGAGGGAAGTGTTAGGGCCTCCGGTAACGTTAATTATTCAGTTTTGCCAACGCAAAAAAGTGGCAAAACACAAAAAGTCACTGAACGTGTGGCTGCTTTAATAGGTATAACAGTTTTATCGTTGCCTAGACTTTTTGTGTAATGTGTTAATTTTATGAACTTATGAAAACCAATAATTTTTTGTACTAGGCCTAAGGTACTTTGATATGTTGTACTTTCTTTAAACTAAGTTTTATATTTTTTCAGGTCTTAGTAGAGATACTGTGTCTAAAATAAAAAAGAAGGATCCACAAATAAGGCGTGTGGTGCATCACAAGTTCTTGATGATTTTGACAAGTGGGCCATCTGAACTAAAATTCGTCAATTTTATACTGTACGGAAAGAGATACCGACTCTGAGGAAGTTGCATCGTGTTTTAAAGCAAGATATTAACTTTTGCGGTGGAATTACTTCTCTTCATGATATATTCAAAGAATTAGTATATAAATATAAAAAAATGTGAGACAAAACGAATAATTCTCACTGAGAGACATGATATTGCGGCGCAGCGTGCTTAATATTTGGAAGCATTTGAGAGAAACTGGAAAGCCAGTTGTATATTTAGATGAAACTTATATTCACACTGCACATGTTAGTAAATGTTGGCAAGGTCCAAATGAAACTGGTGTATCTAAAGCGATTTCTCTCAGTGAAAGTTATATTATAGTCCATGCTGGTACCAGGCAAGGATTTGTTAAAAATTATTTACTTGCTTTTAAAACAAAGTATTTTAACGGATTTTCACCATGATATGAATCGTAACAATTTTACCAAATGGTTAAAAGAAAGACTCTTGCCAAAACTGCATCAATCATCTATTATTGTGCTAGATAATGCATCCTATCACAGTGTACGCATATACAAGCCTCCAAATAGAAATGACAAGAAGATAATGAAATATCATATCCAGATAATGCACTAGTTTCAAAAAAGAACCAATATATGAAATTGATCAATTGCTACAGGCACATGGACACTCTGTCGTCAAATTGCTGCTATACCATTGCGATCTTAATGCGATTGAACTAATATAGAGTTTAGTAAAAAGACAAGTGGCATCAAAAATTGTGAATGTTTCAGCTAAAGAATTATTGCCAATTATAAATTAATTCTTCAACAATATTACCGCACAACAATGAAAAAAAGAATGTGATCACATGTTGAACCAAGTTCCATAGCTAACTTAACCATAATTGACATTGAGTATTTAGAATCAGACTTTGGATTATAATGAATAAATATTTTTTTTTATTTTAAAATACTCTCTTTTTGTTTTCCTCTTTCTAATAGAAACATTTTTTTTATTACTACGTATCTTGAATAAAAATGTATTCTCTATCTTAAATGTTAATATTATTTTTGTCTTTTAATGTTTTGCATGCCTTACACACATCACTAAGTTCCTATTTATTGCGGAGCAACATAGCGTCTTGACAGTATAATTCTTATTTCATTTATTCACAAAAAAAAATATTTTCAATTTTTTCATATTAAGTATCAAGATGTTTACTTTTGAACTATAATGACTTAACAGTGTTGTCAACATAACAAAAAAGATAATTTAGCACTGCTACGATCTCAAATCCTACGACAGTTCTCTTTCCGCACAGACTCTATAGTTCTTTATTCAGTACTTTGCAAAGTAAAAAGGTGATTGTATACGTAGGATATTGTTCAACTAGGTAATTGAATTAATTTAAGTGTTTTACTTCAACGTCCCCGCCCGTCGTGTCTGTCTGTTTGCGATACACTTTTAAACTATCGACCGGATTTTCATCATACGGTTTTCACCAATGGATAGAGTGATTCATGAGGAAGGTTTATGTGTATAATTCATTACGGTTTTGTATAAATTTGGTGAAATATGATGACGATTGTTGAAAATGTTGAAAAAAATCGAGTCTAAAGAGATTTACTGGCGTGCGCCGCGTAAACCAATAGAGTTACCTATATGAAAACAATGTATAATATGTATGTATTTAATGTAGATAGTTTTAAGAGGAATTATTTCGTAAATTATTCCTCTTAAAACTATCAATTAACTATGACAGGAAAAAAAATAACGCAAATATGTTTCACTACCCGCGCAAAGCCGGGGCCAGTTGCTAGTCTTATTAAAAATAAAACAATGTACCTGTAGTCCATCTATGAAACGTCAAACGATACTTCTTAGATTTCTAAGAAGTATCGTTTGACGTTTCATAGTTTTCAAGCCGAAACAACTTTCTACAGGCGTAACTCACACAATTTCAATAACCTTTTCCATGTAAAAAAATGGAATTATGAAGCTATTTTTATTTTATCACAAGATGTACAGTATTGTACAGTTCTTAATGACTAAATTGTATTATTCAATCCAGGCGTCTTTTAGTATGTCCTATGTAAACAAAAAAATAACAACTACAATATTTATGGGGCCAAATCTAAGAAAACAAGGGCATTAACATTAATGAAAATTTAATTAATTATCAACATAATACTTTATGAAAATGAATGATTTTCAGTCAAATTAAAACATGTCACCTCTGTTTAAATGCACTTACGTCAACTTCACGCATATTACTTACACCCAAACCGCCTGTCTACTGTAGTGTATGTGTTACTGTAAAAGCCCGAACTTCAGTAAATCCTAAGATTTTTCCAGTAACACCTAAGATTTACCAACTCATAAGTCCGAACTGCTCTTTGCTCTTATACAGTTGGCGAGTACCAGAACCAAACCACTTCTACGAAACTCAAAATCAATCATGAACAACGTTGGTTAGGTTTAATTTGGACAGAAATGAAAAGCCCGAAAAACTATTTCTCTCTCATAAAATTCTGAAATTTTCGCTGGTAAATATTATATAAGATTTACTAGTAAAACCTAAGATATTTCAATATACGGGCTTTTACAGTAACATACATAAATCTGTAAAACTATAATCGATTAGTAAATGCAAATAAATGATATCGGTATCTCCAAAGAATCAGATATTCTTTTTGACCCCGTCCCTATTCTTCCATCTATCAGAACTGTCAAACGGTACTTCTTAGATTTGATACAACTATAAAAGACCTAAATTTATTATTAAAACTGATAGCCTTTGACCCATCTTCAGTCTAAGCCTTCACATCAGTGTTAAGGTAGGGAAATGTAAAGGTAGAGAAATGTCTAAATAGTGCAAGTCAGTGTCAAAGGGATAGGTGTTAAACTATGAAACGAGTATAACAGGGGCAAAAAAACTTCCCGTGGTGCTACTGGATTGCTTAATAGTTCTACGGGATTTTTTCTTACCCATGGTACTACTGGTAGTAAGTACCACGGGTAACAAACGGTTCGATAACTTGTTGCCATCTTGGAGGTAGTGACATAATCCCGTTGCTGTAGAAATCTTGGGATTTTTTATCAAATAACTGCAAAAGTAATTTTGAGAGTTTTCTATTGATGTTAATCTAACATTATCCAAAGAATTCTAAAGAGACCGGAGTAGGTAAAAATCGTAGGTAAAAGTCAGGACTATATGGTGGATGCATTAACACTTCCCAACCAAGCTCTCAATTTTTACCGTGTGGCCAAAGGTGCGTGGTCGGGCGTTATCATGATAAAAGAAAGGAAGGAGTGGCCTTTTCTGTTGATCAATTCTGGCCGTTTTTTCTTAATTTCTTACTTGAGTCTCAATAGTTGTTGGCAGTAGAGATCCGAATCGCTGGTTTCACTCGGCGGTAAAAGATTATAATGAATGATGCCCGTCCAGTCTGTGGAGCTTGACTACTATTTGACCATTATCGTTTGCGTTCGTTCTTGTCGTAGGTGATCCACTTTTCATCAGCAGCGATCAATGAATCTTTTCAAAAATAGTTCGGTTTCATTACGTTTCAATAGCAAGCAATAGAATTGCAAATGAATACACGATTCATTAGGTTTCTTTCAGTGAGCTCGTGCGGCACCCAAATATCGGGCTTTTTTGTAAAGCTAGACGTTTTAAAATGGGTCAGAACTGTTTTGTGGCTAATCGCCAGTTACTACTAATATGCCCATCTTGCTCCACTTTTTCAAAAATGGCATTGACTTCGTGCGTATGACAACAAAATTCCCCGACTGAAAATGCTTGAACCAACTTTGTGCTACTCCTATTTACACTGCATGAGGTTCATAAACGTTAGAAATTTTATTCGCAACTGAGTCGTGCATTTTTCCCTTTTTTCTAATAAAACTTAAGAACGTATCGAATTTTTTGTTAGATTCACTCATTTTGGCGGACAGGAAAATTTAAAAAATGGTGGGAAAATGTTTTTTTCTTTTTATTCTTCTTTTTCGTAATGTCATATTTATTGATATTGAAATCAGCCAAATACAAATAGTACAAGCAAAAGGATTTTTCTTCAATTTCATCGGTTGGGGAAAAGTATTTTTTATGTACAAAATACTTTTCCCCGACCTATTACTATAGATAAATTACACCCAGACGCAGAACAAATAATCATCACACAATTGTTTATCCTGGGTGGAATCGAACCCACGACCTCTGGCTTAGCAGTTAGGGTCACTAACCACTAGATCAACAGCATACACTTGACTGGAAATTTTCAAAGTGATTCATAGTTTTCCAACTTGCAAATAAGTTTTCTAGTCGTAACTCTCTCGTGTGTCGTTAACATATGAACAGTTCATTTCCTTTACCTACAAAAACCTTTTTTAGAGGTTAGGGAGTAAGCCCTGTGAGAAATCTACCTACCAAACTTCAGGTTTGTAATAGTTATACTTTGAGATTTCGTGATTAACGGAACCAAATGGCGCTCTTCGCCAATCTGGCATAGTGCACGTGATGTCTCGAAGGGTGATGGCTGCTGGCTGAAAAATTAGTGCTTGACAAGAACACATTTTTCGTCGAGTGTTTATTTATGTATTGAACTAATGTCTATAAATCGTCCGTTAATGGGGGGTATAAAGTTTTAAATTACTTACATTCATAAAACATGAACAAACTTCTCTTGAACTCAATGTCCCAGTCATAGGCAGATAAAATACTGGAAACAATGCAGTGACTGGATAGTTTACTGGTCGGATAATAACTAAAATTATTATGCAAATCCACAATAGCTCGACCTTTTTGGCAAGCTGTAAGAATAAACGACTTTAGACAATAGTAAAATCTTAGTAGGGTGTTTATTTAAAGTAGGAAGGAACGGCAGGGTGCTCTTCCTGTAATGGTTGACTTTCTCGCAATGGTCATTGGCGTCTTCATGGTTTTTTTTTACGCTGCTACTCTGGACTAAGGAGCCAAGGACTGGTTTTTGTCAGACCAAATCTTTGAATGCCAGAATCCCGCCCGACGATATTAACTTTTCAAATATCTTTTTTACTTGCAGCTAGCTCCAATGTCCGTGCTACCGTTGCTGTACCGGCCAGAATACGGGGGTGGACTAACGAAAGTTTGAAGAACTTAACTCACCACTTCGAAAGTTTCCACATCGGTTCAAAGATTCCCCAACCCATCGCCGTAGTTACGCTTTGTAGAGATATTAGAGGCCTGAGTAAGCTAAAATTCAACTAACTTAAATTGAAGGCTGATACGGTCTTAGATAGCAATATCCAATTTTATACAAAAATCAGACGACAAAAGATAGCTAACAATAATAACGTCTAATATTAAAAAAATCTTCTTAATAAGATCATGTACATTAAAGCCAGATTTAATAAAGTGGCGGTTAAAGCGATGCACCATGCGCATGCACCATGCACCATTCATTACGATTGCATGCAGCCGCGATAGCTGGTATACTCGTCATACTGTGAAAGGGTGCTACTTGTGGCTATTCTGCACAGCTATTTTCGACTTATAATTCCGAGTATTTTAAGCAGGGCGTTACACTGAAGACCATGACTATGATATCGTCCATATTACTCTAATTAGAGGTATTACTCTAATATAACTATATTGGTGGCCTTCAATCATTGTACCTCAATCTAGCTTACAATCAGGGAGGTTGAGGTCATACTGATCAGTTATAATAAAAAAAAAAACTAAGTATCACTATTTTCGCACTTATCTGCGAAAATTTACTTAAAGTACTGTTGCATGTGTAATTAATAAGAGACCCAAACTCTGTACTATGTTTCGGGCAAAGAAGGTTTAACAATTATAATGTGGTATGTAAACTTACATTTTGTGGCTCAAAAGTCATAATAACTAAAAGGATGACCAGGAACCAAGCAAACAAACCCCTGTAGTGACATTTCAACAAATTTTTAATTCTATAACAAAATCCTGGAACTTTTGTTTTTGGAGGTGGAGTCATTCCGCTAAAATAAAGGAAAATAAATTTTAAAAAATTATGTTCAAATTATAAATTAAATGGTGTGTATGCTTTATGGCTTGCTTTATATACTTACAGCATATTTTTAATCTTTTCCACAACTCCAGATTTTTTGTCACCGCCTTGGCTGTGAATAAAGATTTAATTAGATAGCAAACCACTTAGAAAGTAGAAAAGTGAGACAACTAACAAGTATTTTTCTTTTAAATCTACGTTTATATATTATTCATTACACTATTTTCTTAATAAAGATAATTTTATAATTTTTTTTACACCTTCAAGGGACCGTAGAGTATTTGCTATTAATTTCAACTTGATGCTTCCACGGTTTCAAACTAGGGTATAGAATAGGGTAAACCAATAACTGGTTAAGAGAAAGATAGTGAACCGCGCACTTACGGGAAACTGACTAATTACCAAACTAAACTTTTTTTTCCTTTCCGATTAAAATATCCAACTGTTTTTGCTACATATGCCGCATACGACTGGTAGAGATCGCTTTTAACGATACCGCCCCTCGTAACTAACTTTACTAGTGAACATAAGATCCATTGTTATATTATAGCATACAAAAAGAATATTCTATCTATCTATCTACGCATACAAATTATGAAATTTTAATACCTAGCAGGAGGCTTAGAAGCCATATTGAGAAATTGAATATTTTAACTGTAACCACTAAAATATCATCCTCCAGATACACTTCTTACACTGACTTAAAAAATGATCTTAAAATAATTGACAGAATTTTGAGTTTGGAATATTATGATTTATACAATGTTTAATGAGTAAGGAGGTATTACTCTAATATAACTATTGTAGGTCTCCCAGAATCCCAAATGGAACGATGAAAAAAATATATTTTAATGTGGTAATAACAAATTAATTGTATAAAATAAAAATGGAAAATACAAGAAATGCACCCGAATTTATGGAGAAATAAAAATCTGTTTTAATTTTATGTTTGTAAGGCCATTTCAACTAATACAAAATTCGAACTGAATTCCGACAACAACGACTGAAATGAGAAACGCTCGCCATGTGAGCAGTATAGAAAAATCCAACTCGCGTTTGACGCGCGGCCAACGCCCGTCATCTGAACGCCACTCTAAGTTATTTTGCAGTGCATGCTGGACCACAGTTTTGCTTACAGAAGTATATCGAATGAAAAGACTGAACACGGACGTGTATACCACATAGCACAGATATGTTTACACACTTCCACATTTGGATTAAGTAATAATGATATTAAACAGCATTCTTGCTCTATTATGACCCAAAACCAGGCTATACAGAAGTCAGTTGCAACTTTAACAAAAAAACATGACGACCTCCTTTTAAAAATCAATCACCTGGAACAAGAAAATAGTGACTCTGGAACGTAGTGTAGACCGTCTAGAAAAGAGAGTGTGACGTTAAACTTTAGAAATTCGTAATTTACCCAAATAAGACAACGGAAATAAGGCATTATTAATTGAGACTATCCTCTTCTATTACAAAGTCCGAAGTAAGGGACATATTTCGTACCAATTCAGCCGTAGTAGTTGACTTCAGCACAACCCTCAGAAAGGAATAATTGATTTCTATGTACAAATCATACAATAAAAGTAAACGCGTAAAGAAGGAACCAAGGGTTCAATAAGTCAGTTTATTTGGGTAATTTTAGGAGAAACTAAAAATCGTATTCTGGCAGCACTATTACTTGCTGTCAAGTACTTGTGATGTGTTGGACCATAAACTAAGATATATGTGTTAGACCAGACTCTGATTATATAAAATTATCAAAGGTTGTAGATCAAGAGCCCACGACGGCCAGACCTTCGTTATTTTATAAAAGCTGAAAGTTTTTCTGTGCATATCCCTTATATACAGGTAAGAACGACCAGCGACTATAGAGTTTGGGTTGTGGCTACTTGGGCAGGTAACAGGTAGTAAAGGTGTATAAAATAGTACCTTAAATTCGTTAAAGTATAAAGCTCATTATTTTTATATTTTCTTCGGGATAACTTTAGATATCTCGTCATCCATTGCCAGCGAGCAAATTATATAATATAAGTACCATTTGGAATAATACTCATCTGAAAAATCCAACCACATATTAACCAGACAATAACGGCTGGGTATTGAAAGATGACAAATTACATACCTGATTGAGTTTTAAGCGAATCACTAGTACTAATTAGTATGACAAATTATTGTACATAAATTTTTAATTAGTCATAATTGTATAAACTTGCTTATTTTTTTTCAGAAACTGACGAAAAAGTCGATATTGACGCCGATCATGCCATCGACTGGAGGAGTAGTAACGAAGAAAATGAAAATATCGACGACAATGATGAAATTTATAAAAACGATCTCTCTCTCTCTCACAGAAAAACTTTCAGCTTTTATAAAATAACGAAGGTCTGGCCGTCGTGGGCTCTTGGGCCATTGGACTAAATCTCATATTTTATTCAAATTCGTGTTTTCATTGTGATTTTTAAAATGCCAACACCCCTAAGAATTGGTGAAAAACATTACTTCATAAAATTATAAAAATCCGAAAAAATACATTAATAGTAGTTAAAAACAAAGTAATGCAGTGTATTTCTGCCATGAAATATGTAGTACGTTAAACATTATAGAGCAAGAGCCAATGACAGGGCGTTCAATATTTTGAACAGTAAAACTTGAATACTTTTCAAGTACGAAATGGAATGTCTGGCTGACCAAATCGGCACTCAATGGTACTGCGCATGGTGCAAATACTGCAAAATATTTTAGCCAAAAAAGGTATTTTAGGGCGAAAGAGACTTAAAGAAATACAAACTAGACGTATTATTTAACATAAAACTAAAAGTGCCAAATATTTTACTTTGTCAGAAATTAGAGCCAGACGACCCCGAACATGTATTAAAAAATTACAAAGTAGACATATTATTTAACATAAAAATAAAACTGCCAGACATTTTATTTTGTCTGAAATTGTGCAAATGACCCCAAACTTTTATTAAAAAGTATTCAAAAAAGGTACAGTTCGATACCTAAATAACATAAAGTCTATACATAAATTTAATGAAAAAACCGTCGGGGTCATCTGGCACTAATTTCAGACAAAGTAAAATGTCTGGCACTTTTATTTTTATGTTAAATAAGGCGTCTACTTTACATTTCTTTATTCGTATTTGGTATTAAATTCACAGATGATATGACAGAAGCTGTCTTATTGGAGCTTGTGAAAAGCACAAATATTTGCCTTTCCAGGATGGGTTGATAGGATTCTTTAAGAAGATGGTTATCCAATATGAATACAAACGTTACCTCCCTGTCACTAGAGGAAAGGAAATTTGCCAAAAAAAAATATTGTGAAAAGGAAATTAATAGAAGAAGCATTTGGATCTATAACAAGTGATGACTGGAAAAAAGATGTAATCATGTAAAAAAAATAGAAAATAAGTACAAAGACGTAGTAATAAAAAATGATGTGGAAGAATCAATCAGTGAACAGTTTTAAAAATAGACTTGATGAACACTTAAAAAAAAAACAAACCTAAACACAAGTGCAGTGATATGTATGCATCAGATCAAGGATCTGCTAGTGCATTATTTAAATAATAAAATAAATAAAAATTTATAATACGACTTCGCGATTAACATAGTATTTCTGTAGCAAATTGCGATTGTGAAAATGTATAACTACATAAAATATATAACAAGTGCTGATGAAATGTCTGGAGTAGTTTTTGGGTTCAGACTATGATTCGTAAAAACTACCTGTAAAAAAATATTGATGTACTCTATATTACAAATAAAATTTAGCTTTTTTATGTATTTTATGTAGGTTATTTAAATTCATACATATCACAAATAAATACACAAATATATCTCGGCGTCACATCGGCTTCCTCATGGGGTAAGCAGAGGCGCACCACCTCTCATGGTCCTGATGCATCATCCGGTCGGATCCACCTAATCATACATTCGTTCCACATTTTCGATTAAAGTCCGCATAGTTTTTTTTTCGTTAAAATCGGATTCTTTATTTATGTAGAGTATCAAAACTGATTGATTCATTGATAATTCTTTCATAAACTATTTTCCCTTTTTCAATTACCTTAAAACTTACCCTTGTAAACTGATTTATTGAAACAGACTATAAATACTGAGTTCCTTAAACTGCTTGGTGCGCTATGTACACTATACATTTGTTACGAACTCAGGTTCGGGATTAGAAAATTACACCAATTTATTACCAAAATAGACATATTTCGCACCCTTAGAATTATAGAGACCTATTTAAAAAATATTAACTTTTGGAAAACGTTAAATAAAGATTTGTATAATTATGGTTTTTTGACAAATATGGTGGTGATTAGCATGAAATTTCATGAAATTCATTTAAGTATAATTTAATTAGATTGTTAACGCATTTGTCTACATGTATTATAATAAAATAAAATGAAAAATGTCTTTTCGTTATTTAAAAAAAGGTGTCAATATTAGGTCTTTGTAATATTAAAGCCACAGTTTTTGGAAACTACTTTGTTATAATTATAGGTCTCTCTATTTCTGAATATTTAGTCAAAATCTTGTATTTTTTTGTTAGTAAGTCTATTAGTAATTTTAGATTGTTTTTAGGGTTTGTGTTAATACAAAAACTATGAAAGATAGTAAAAAAGGTTTAGTAGAAAATAAACTTACTAAATAATCAGTCCATCATAATTATAGAAGTCTTTAATAAATTCTAGATCACAGGTTGTAAAGGAAACTAAAAACATTTAAAGATCATTTCTAAAGTTAACATCGCTTAGTAGCTCAGCCTTTATAATTGCTTACAATAAAATCACATTGTTAGAGTTGTACTTAAGTATTCAAGTATTAGATACTCATTATTTATAACAATCTTAATCATAATAGTCTTAATAAAATTATAATTATTAACTGTGAATAATAATTAAATTGGTACTAGTTACGCAAAGGGGTAATAGTAGGTACGTATAAAATGGTATGAAACATACTAAACAGATGACGTTTTTCCAGTGGGACACAAATATTTGTCTCGTCAATATTCTGACGAACTAAACGTTTTTCCGGGCGACACGAATCTGTTTCTTTTAGATGATTATCATATTTTTCTTGAATTTCTATTTTTCGAGTGGGGTTTGCTAATTCAAAATCTAAACACAAGTCACACTTATCTTTTTTAGGCTGAAAGAATCCTATATTAAATTCTTTGTTAAAAAAATTGTAATACAACTAGTAGTCACATGTAGGCTTTTCTTCTTCTTTCCGTAATTTATCAAAATCTTTCCATAGATCCATAATTGTCTTCTCACCACTAATATACTCCCTACTAGTAGAAGCTCTCAAATAATGAGACTATCCTTGGAATCGAATTTACATGTCCCTTAATACTTTCAATGAGATTCACATCAATAGGCTTTCTTGACACGGGCTTACCCCTATTTTATCATCACTGACGAAATTTTGAGGATCTGTTTTTTTTTTTAGTTCTAATTTGGTGGTCACATATTTCTGATGTGTTAATAAAAAAATCTTACAAACACGAATTCTATTACCATCATTTGTAAAATAAAATGCATTATTCGGTAATCTAAGTGTCATACAAGATCTGATATAACATCTCTACAAATCAGTGTTCCCTATAGCCCAATATCTTTTAAATAATGTATGTCTGTCTGTGTCATTTATATTTTTGGAACATTTAAATCTGCATTTACATGGTTCTTTAACGCAACGGGCAGGTACTTCTTTTTTTAGTCGTACATGAAACATAAGCTTTACCAGAATTCCTCAGAACTTTTGCTACATTTTGCTTCCATTTTGATGGATCTCGGGTACATTTTCTACATCTCCTAGTAGATTCTGGAAGAGTGTTCATAGACTTGGTATTTAAATCATTGTTGGCAGAAAGCGAAGAATTGCATGATGATAAATGAGTAGTCTTTCCAATACGTGATCGAGAACTGTTGACTGTATAGGTTGGGTCGTTATCACTTAAATCTACATCACTTTCATCTGAGTTGATCATGGTACGTTAGAAGTATTTGCCTTTCTTACGTGAGAAGTGCTGCTAGAGGAAGACGAAGACGATGACGACGATGTTGATGATGATCTGCTCGAGGAAGAACCGCTGGTGCTGTTATCTTCTCTTGGTAGAATTGCTTGCTCAGAAGTTCCTGGTGCTTGGATTAATTTGTTAGCGTTATTCATAGTTCATAGTAGTAAAATTTAGGAGTTATGGAACACAATGGTTAATTAAAATACGAAATTGAAATGATTAATTAAGCATACCGAATCAATAAAGCTTATAAACACGCATTTTTTTTATCAGTATTATTGTGATTTTTAGTGTCGATCTTTATTTTTAATCCCCGACGCAAAAACGACGGGGTGTTATAACTTTGACGTGTCTGTGTGTGTCTGTCTGTGGCATCGTAGCTCCTGAACGGATGAACCGATTTTGAATTTGTTTTTTTTTTGTTTGAAAGGTGAATTAGTCGGGAGTGTTCTTAGCTATGATGTAAATCGGTCTAAGATGGCCGGCGCCACAAAATGATAGATTACATATTTTTTCACAACTCCCTCAATATGGGTATCAAATGAAAGAGCTTGACTAGTAAAGTACTATACTATACTATGATAAATTTCAAATCCAAGATAGCCGTTCATACTAATTTTATTATTTTGGGTCGGGGGTTTTTTAAATTTTTAATTTATAGTTATCTCTGAAATATAAACCGTCTCTTTATTTTGCTATTTTATTTTTTCTCAATTGAATACTGTGGGCTGGAAATCTGGAATGTAATGTAAAATACATTAGACTTGTTGAGTCATAATTAGAAAGACATCAGAATAATTTAATACATAGACAGACCCATATCTAAAATAGTAAGTAAGTAATAATCGTAAATATTCTAAGATAGAGGGACCCAATAATTAGTAAATTTCAATAATAATCATTAATTTCATAACTAAAGAGACCGAATTAGAAATGGGTCTTTAATTCTTACCGTTTTTTAATAAAAAAAGGGTCTCAAAGATAAAAAAGTCACAACTTACTCAAGACAGTTTAGTATGATATAGAGTCAAGAATAATATCTTTGTTTTATTGAAAAGTATTACTTACACTTACATAATCAGTATAAAACAAATCACGCAACGACCTGCTTAGGACACTCGCGGACGTTAATGTTTGCGTCACTCTCAAACCGTACAAACGCGGTGAGTGGAGACCGAAGTGTACGTTATATAGTTTTCTACACCAAAATTGGCCCCTGTTTTAATAAGAGTCGATAAACTGAAGTCAGGAAACGGCCTAAAATGACTACCGTTTTAGGTCGTTGCCTGACATAAAGTCAAAAACATGATTTTCTTAATTAGGCCCCTATAATTCTAAAGGTGCGAATTTATTTCAATAATACACAGAACAAACAACAACGCAATTACGATTAATAATTCCTATCAGACTTCTAAATTCACTTGCACTTCGAACTTTACTCGCTTGTAACTCAACTTGAAAACTCTCTCTAATACCGCCTAAGAGCAACGTCTTATATAGCAAGACGTCATCTCATAGAGGGGTCGCGATATCTCGCGAAAACTCGAAATCAACCTAGAACTTTCCAATAAACTTTGACACATTCTAGGCATAGACCTATTAGTTCCGTGTAATTTCAACAGATGGCGTGCATCTCAATTAAGGTAATCATCGCCCTCTATGACTTCCTATAGTCGACAATATGTGGTGCCCGCGGAGTAATAGTAACACTGCCCCCTCCTTAGACATGCTCGTCCCAAGCATGATTATCCCCATGATAACGCGCCAACCGATCCACATGGACGATCTTGGGAGTGCCCCGCGGTCTTTTCTGAATGCGGTACGTAACGTCATTGAGTCTGGTCACTACTTTGTACGGTTCGACCCATTTCACTTGCAGCTCGTCAAAGCTTCTATCATTCATCTTTCGGTCGTACCGGGTTTTCATTCTCTCCAGGTTTTCATTCTGTCCTGATTGTCTGTTGTGCTCGTAAACGTCATTCATCTTGGTGCGTTTCTCGTTGGCATAATCCGTAATACTGAGCTGGATGAGCAGACTTTGTGTCGATGCACTGTTCATTCATGTATTATCAACGTTATAGATAAAAATAGGTACTATTGAGTTAAGATCACGATGTAATTATTTCATTTGACCATTTAGACAGATCTTTACAAGTACATTTTATCAACTTAGAGGATGAGCAGTATTATTGCGACCACACGGCCCATTTAAATAAAGAAGAAAAGGTTAATTTAGAGACATTATGTTCTAAGTACGCTGACGTATTTTATTTGAAAGGTACGAATAAAGCACTGCATCAGTACTACTGATGAAATTCCCATTCATACGAAAAGCTATCGTTGCCCATTTGTACGCAAAAATTCATAAGATGTTAACTCAAGGTATCAAACGATCTCGCTCGCGAAACGAGCTCGCCTATATTAGTGGTTCCCAAAAAGATAGAAACATCTGGTAAGCAAAAATGGAGACTTGTGTAGTTGACTATAAGAAATTAAACGACAAGACTGTAAATGATAAATTCTCTATCCCCAATATATCTAGCATATTAGATAAGCTTGGCAGAAGCCAGTATTATACAACTCTCGATCTTTCTTCCGGATTTTTCTAAATTGAAATGTATCCAGGTGATATATCTAAGACAGCTTTTACCGTAGATCGTGGTCACTCTGAATTTCTTAGAATGCCGATGGGCCTTAAGAATTATACATCGACTTTTTCGTCGATCGAATCGTCGATTTAATAAATAATTATTATAATTAAAAATTATAGATCAACACACACAAAGTCACCGCAACAATAGTTTGCTTCGTCAAATGTAAATTTATAAAAAAAAATGGATAACATAATATCACATCTGCCTGTTTCGATCTATAACCACCCATTTCTAAATGGTTGAGCCTTGTGAGAAGAAATCGGGTAAACAAACTCACGGCCACTCTTTTAAAAAAAACCAGACAGTATTAATAATATTTAGTACATATCACATCATTTTGTGGTGTGCTATTATGTTTTAAAATTAAAAGTAAATAAACTAAAAAAAAGAATATGACAATAGAATAGAAATAGAATAAAAAAATAAAAAGAAGAAAAAAAACATAAGTGATGGAAAATAAAAAATATATTAGCTCACGTTACATTTCTATTAAGTACATGAAATAGCCTGTGAATACAATTCCATCCCAAGTGTTTTTATCCTGCATATAATCCACTACTGAGTAATAGCCCTTAAGGCATAGCTGCCGTTTTACTGTGGACTTAAACTTGTTTAGACTCAACATTTGAATATTATCTGGGATTATAATATCGCACACATTGACTTTGAAACGACTTGTACATTTTTTGGAGCCTATAGGCTGCGTGGCCTTCAGAATGAGCTATGTCTGGTATATTTAGATAATATTATTGTGTATGCCCTTTAGGAGATGGTAATTAATCTCAAAAAAGTTTTCAATAGGTTACGTCATTCAAACTTTAAAATTCAGATGGATAAGTCCGAATTTTTTGAGTCAGAAACGCCGAACCTTGGTCAAATTATAAGTAAAGATAGTATAAAGCCCAACCCCGATAAAATACCCATCTAGAACTACAAAAAAAATTACAACACAACAATTTCTACGAACGTTTATTACGTTTACTACTGAAAGTTTATTCCTGACTTTGCTCGTATTACCAAATCTATAACTAAATGGTTAAAGAAAACAAATAAAATTACTTTTAATACAGAATACATTGAATGCTTCGAACTATGTAAATTACTTTTAACTTATGACCGGATATCTTTACAACATTAAAGAGCCTTACTGCCTTACTCTAGATTAAAGCGACTTAAATTAAGTGCATAGGATTATAAAATAGTATATAAGAAGGGCAAGTCAAACATGAATGCAGATGATGCCTTATCACAAATTCAGATTAACAGCGAGGAAATTCAATCTACTGTTGTTAACACCTCACCAAAAATCACCGAACCGTCAAACTGGCTCCACAACCGCTATAACATCTTAGACTACTACTACACAACATCTTAGAAATACCAATCACTGACGAGCCATTGAATACTTTTCATAGCCAAATATGTTTTACTATTGTAGGAGACACCGACCGTTACAAGGCCCTTTCACACGCACACAAGTCTCTGAATCAAATCTAGAACAGGACGTAGGTAATAAACGCAATAAAAGAATTTGTAAACCCAAGGATTAAAACCTTTTAAAAAAAAACTATATAACTTTAGAATAAAAAGAATTAAATGAAATTGAAATGATTTTATTGTCCCTAAACTCATTTTAAATGTACCCGAAGGTCGTGATTGACACAAGATCTGTGATTTTTTTTATTATTCTAACGCCGTAATTATATAGGCAGAAAATATTTTCACCGCTGAACTAATGAGGATTAACACCGTCACAGAATTAATGTTTTAGCAGTAAACCTTAAGCATTCGGTTAAACGTTATACATATGAGAGACCCTACATGAACATTTTAAATATACCCCGTATCACACTGCCCCTTTTAAGTAGGGAAACATTTAACCTAACCGAAAAATATTATTCAAAATTCTATAATATGTAAGGTTCTGCTAATCTGAAATGAGCGCGCTCATTTCAGATTAGAACAAACAAAAAACTTAGCCTCAGCTTTAAAATACTATTGTACCCATACATTTGTCAATATGTAGATTGCATTGGAGGTGACTGTACTCCCACTGCACTTGCCATGACTTTTTATACTTTACATTTAAGATTAAATTCTTTAAATTCGTCGACCCCTTCACAATTTTTTTGTAGAACACCTAACAAGAATGGTTGCAAGTTAAAAAGGAAAAATGTGTAAAATGTTAAAATGCATATGTACAAGTATACTGATGGTAAGTAGTTACCTGTGCCTAATAGCTGCTTACAGCATCAGAGGTCACCGAAACGTCAAACCTCCTCCTCTTTCTGAAGCTCTGGTAACTCCACACAAAAGTGTTATATTAAAAGCATCAAAATGTTTAAAACAAAATTTTATATAGAAATATTGACATTACATAAAACAACCAACTTGATTATTGTTACCTTAGTAATACATGATGGAAACTAATGTACTGTCCTAAATTTTCACTCCTGTAAGCAATAAGGGTAATACGTTATTCAAATGGAAATAAATTCCGAAATTGGTCCTGAAACCGATGTAAAAATTGAGTAAGATTTACGTCCATAACCTTAGTATAATGTTTACATCACAATTGATTGTTATTATAAGCAATTATATATTAAAATGTTTTTTATAAAAAATAATAAAGTATTAGTCTTACAATTTTAACATTCCATAATGGAGTAAATAATCGAGTACTTTAACATCTGATGTAAATTTTCTCTCGGAGTAAAGTGACTGTACAGAATCGGACCCTCTGTGCCTATTGGATTCTAGGGGAAGATCGGGTCATCATAGCTTAATGCATGGAAATTCAGGATGTTCGATAAACATATATCCGATTGTATCTGTTGTTTCACGGTTATCTTAGAAGCGTAGAATCCCTCTTTTCTTATTATTTTATCAATATATCTCATAAAAATTCATTATAATATAATAAGTATATAAAAATCTTCATTAACATGTTTAATTTTCAGAGAAAATGATAAGCCTGTATCAATATGTCTGAGGTTAAAGCTATTTCTTACCGTGCATTGGTGTGGTGTAGTTTGTTTGCTAACACCCATACTGTTTATACCTATACTAACACCTTTCCCTTCGGAGGTATGAAATAAATAAAACAGTTAATACAATATGATCGTGTTATACAGAAATGATCCAATCCAACAGTTGTACCTTAGTCAATTTCAACAGCGCATTCATATTAGAGAGACTCGTTTGTTTTATTGTGACTATCAGGCGTATCAAGGCATTTTTACAGTAAGAATATTAAAATATTGCATTATTATATATTTTTGAATAATTTAGCATCAATACTTTAACTTTGGTCAGTTTGTGGATTCGATCGTTTCTGCACAATTCTATCGAATAAACAATAAAGTAAAATTTATATCGGGAAGAAATTTACGTAGTAAGTTACTGTAATCAAAAAACTAAGCGTTTAATACTGTCTGTAATCTATCCACAGGTTGAATAATTTCCGTTTGCAATATGTCCCTCTTCTGTCATAAAGGAGAAATCCTCTAGGTGAAGGCATGTCTTACCGACCGTGGCCTAACAGTTGATGTTAACTGGGTGGGTGTCTAGATTGGATCGGGGCGATGGCCTCTGCCTAGCAGCAGTGTCTTCCGCTACCCTTAAAGAGGGATAGGTCATGGTGTTAAAATTGAGTTCTAGGTTTTCTTCTTGTTAGTGAGGGGCCGTTTCAATTTTCACGCCGCCTAGACGGTCAGACAGAGCCAGATGAGACCCCAGGCGATACCTGGGGAGGTCCAACTCTATGCGACCAGCGACACAGGCGGCGACTTGCGTGCGGGCCCTTAGCATCGAGTTCGGTGAATGTCCACACCACTGCACCGATCTGTGGGCTTTGTTTTAGTTGCAGTAGCGTCAGCGGCGATCACCTGTGTCCACCCACAGTACATATACTATGGAGTTAAATAGGTGTAGGTGTTTGGAGGCCGGGGATGGCCGCGGTAACAGCAACTGTAATTAAAACGGGGTTAGAAAAAGACGGTTCGCGACGTCACTCGCACCACCCAGAGCGAGCGCGCCGAAGCCTTTCGAGGCTATATGGAAAGCATAGGGGCGCGACCTTGGGTGCCAGGCCGTGGCCATTATATTATCCGTATCCTTCCCATATATTTTATTTTTATTTTATTTATTTAACGTTCACCAACAATTATTTACACATGGAAACACAATATAATATATGCAATAATAAGAATACAGTGTAGCAATTATTTAAAGGTAAAGACCACTTGTTTGTATTGGTATTATATTAAGTCAATAAAGGAAAGACTAAATTTATTTTATTAAAATAAGTTAGGAATAAGTTAACAAAGTATTATTAAGTTTCTGATATTAGCAGTATATCAGAAACTTAATAATACTTTGTTAACTTATTCCTAACTTATTATAATAAAATAAATTTAGTCTTTATAAGTTTTGACAGCTGTGTGGAGAGGGAGTTGAAAGCGAATAGTGATCATCATCACCTGCAGACGACATCCGTTAGCGATGGAGATGGTGTCTGTTTATTCCTTCACTGTCTTCTCCCAGAGGACAGTGATGACGATGGTGGCGGCGACCTACTGGCTAGCGGACGGCTGGTCCGTGTCAAGGTCGGCTTGAGTGGCTGCTTCTTGCGGGGCAGAGTCGAGCTTCTTGCCTCTCTTGCCCCCTTTTCCTTCGCCCTCTTTCTTTTGGAGGAGGTGGTTGTTCCACGCTGAGGGAGGGCATTCGCTTCTGCCATAAGCGACGCCCTCTGTGTTTCTCCGGTGCTCCTGTTTCGCTGTTGTTTCTGGAAGAAGGGGCAGTGGCGCAGTTAATGCCGGTGGTGGGCTCTTCTAGAGGACGCGGGCAGCTTGCTTGCTTACTCATCGCTGACACAGGCCATCTTGCGGTGACAACTATAGCTGCTGTGTCGAAACAGCTGGCAGCGGTGACACTGCCCAGACCTCTTCTTTCTGCACGGGGCTTCAAATTTGACACCGGGGATTCCAAGCATCTCGTCAACGTCGTATATGTTGGGTATCCTCTTGGGTATTGCGAGGAAGATGCATCCCGGAAGGATGCACATATTCGGGGTCGTAGCCCATCTCCTTAAGTTCTTGCTCCACCTCGTCCGGTGTGGTGTTACTAGGTTGCCCCCTGATGGCCACCTTGTGGTTTCGCTCTTCTGGTTGGGAATAGGTGAACCAGAAGATATCGTCGTTTTTCTTCAACGCTGTCAGGCACCGTTAACCGAGTCGGTATTCCTGGTTCTCCTTCGGTGTGAACCGCGAGCCCTTCCCGAATAGGCACTCGTTGGCAGCTCTGCCAAGCATCTTTTAATTTTTTTAATGTGCACCGCCCAGAGATGCTCCACAATGAGCGGCGGTTACTAGTTGATTTTAGGAATGTGTTCATAATTATATTATATATGTAGTATTAATCAGCATTTTGCAGTGTAGTAATTTGGCTTACCTTTGCTCGGTGGCACTGTAGTATGTTTTGCTACATGTGGAAGTTACCACAAATTAAAGGCTAGATAGTTCACCCTTTTCTGAGTGTCACATTTTTATTAAGTTTTTATAGTTTAACTAAAGCAATATTTTCATTCCAGAAATATCAATGGTGCGCATATACACTTATGATCATGGCAATTTACTGGGTAACAGAATGTATTCCTTTGCCGCTTACTTCATTTCTACCAATTATAATATTTCCTTTGACTGGAGTTATGAATACTGTAATAACTTGCCAATGTTACATGAATGTAAGTAAGAAGAAGTTTTCTATATTTTGTACAGATATTGTTAATGTGTATTCTCATCTCTCTTATGGTATACCGCCGTTTGCCCGAATTTTATTTGCCCTAACATCATTTGCCATAATAGTCAACAGCCATAATATTATATGACGTAAAATTCATTTGCTCTACTCTTATATGCTATATTAGTCACGTGCTAGAAGCTTTGTTTCCCATAAAGTCACTTACCATAACATCATTTGTCATAATCATTGTAAGCCCTAATTATCACATCAAAATTATCAATCAGTCAAATGTTTAGGGTTTATAATCAGAACTGCCTCAAATTTTAATAATGTGCACGTTATGAAACTACTATATAATGCGTACGTACGTAGTAAATTAGAATATAATGCGATTATTTGGGCTCCTCAAGAAAATTTTTACAAATTGATAGTTGAAAAAGTCCAGCGTAAATTTACGAGGTTCCTATATAAACATAGATATGGATATTATCCCTTTTTATATCCATCAATATTTGTTTCTCGAATGGTTGGTTTGGATACTCTAGAGCTCAGACGGAAGTATATACTTATAATGCATTACTATTTGGTATTAAATAATAAAGTGGACAATCCATCGGTGCGTGAGTCCATTCATCTCTACGTGCCTGACAACTACGTGCGTGGTTGAGGTCGTAGACAACATCAACTGCTTGCGTATCCATCATCCTGGCATATTACAAAAACTAGTAATAGTCCCACCGTTACAGCGATCAATTTAATAAATGATTTTTTGGAAAGTAATCCAAACGCAGACATATTTTTTGATAAGTTTAATGTATTTAGTAATAATAAAATGACATACCTAAATTGTTTTGAATAATTCTATATTTTTTTTTAATTTTTAATTTTGACATTTTATTGATGTATCATGATATTTCATTAATAATATTTGATTGTTTTTTTAATGTATGATCTTATTTTGTTGATATTTCTATTTTCAGGGTATTTGTACTTAATTGAATTATTCTTTATTATTTTTTATTTATTTACTTATTTCATGTATATGAATATTCAGATTTTTTTTTTGACATAACATGTAAGCGTCTTGGTGCATAAACTGTAAGCTTATATTGTTTAAATAAATAAATGAATAAATCACATGCCCTAATTATCACATGCCATAATTATCATATGCCATAACATCATTTGCCATCGACATTGGGTGTGTAACGGTGGTTATATCAGGAGAAACTGGATGCAATCGGGACTTTAGGGCACCCCGACTCGGATAGGTTAGGTAAGAATAGGAAGGCGGGGTCGTTTGAGCGAGCGAAGCGAGCGAATAGACCCCGCCATCCCCTTCGTGGTTATTTTTTTATAAACCACCCAAAAGTAGTTTTGATTATTATGGCGTTTAAATATTTGTCTAATAATTATTATGGCATTTAAATATGATGTCTAATAATCATTTTGGCGTTTAAATATTATGTCTAATAATTATTATGGCAATTAAAAATATGAAAAACAATACGTATGGCACTCGTATCTTATGGTATCTAAGTTTCGGGCAATTAAAAGTATGTCATATGTCTTTTAGGGCAAACAAAACATTCGGGCAAATGAAATTCGGGTAAATGAAATTCGGGAATATGATGATTATGGTATATAATCTTCGGGTAAACAATAGACTACCCTCTCTTATACATCATTTGTCAGTTAAAATATTATTTGCATCTTTTGAGTTTGTTTGGATGAATGTGAAAGCTTTCCCTAGTTAGATAAATTTCAAAATTTAGTAGTAGTATGGGAAAATCTAAACACGAACAAAGTTTTCAGGACCTTTCAGAGTCAATGCTCAAAGCTCTTAGTACAAAAAATGTTGAACAAATTTTTTTAGCAGGCAGTTGACATGTAAACGTAACGTAAACCTAAAACCCTTTTTTATTATATATTTTTGTCTTTTACCTCGTTTGAATTGCAGAGCTGAAAGCAGACATTGAATAATTAGTACATTTTATAATAATAGTACTATTATTACCCTAGCCTGTAACTTTAGCCTGGGTTCATGATTTCATGAACATCGCATTGATTCAATTAACAATAATTCTCCCTGATATTTGCTTGAACTACGAACTATTCAGATGTGTGTGTTTAATGTAAGTCCAGGCCGGAATGCGGCTTTCTCATATAATTCCTCCTTATCTCATAGAAAGTACGAGTAAGTTCGTGAACATTTGATGATATTAAACCATCAATTGATAATGTTATCGACGATAACAAAATTGTAAAATCGCCTTATTTTACTAGTAATATTAGTAAATTTATAGAACAACTTATCACTTATTTTGAAGGATCTTGACCATCAGAACATTAACTTGATTTGAGTATTTACCTAAATGAAAATTTTATTTTAATTAATATTTAACTACTACTACTAAAACTAACTACAAATAACTTTGTAAAAATTTTCATGTTTTTTTTTTAATAACTCTCGCATTAGTAATATTCTTGTATCGCTGGGGATGCTTCACAAATATTCAAACAACGGGCACAAAGAATACCCAGTCTCAAGATCATTTTTTGTGGATCACACAAATTTTTGTCCCGTGTAGGATTTGTACCGGTATTTAATCAGGAAATAATTACTAACTTTCCTATAATTAATCACTATCAATCAATTGCACGTGAAACGAATGTATACACTTTTAGTAAATGTGTTGGAAATAAGAGATTCGTCATGAGCTTGGTGCGCCGGCAACTATCGTTCAAGTTTTGTCATCAAGATGGCCGCCTCGGCCCACTATGTGACGTTCCGCTAGAATGACAGCTGCTGCTCTAATCTGACGTAACGAATGTTAAACCACGCCGACATACATTAAAATTAGGCACATGTGATATTTGTAGTGTAATCAACAGGTTATTTTAATTTTAAATATGTATGTCTCACATGCCAGCAATGGTGAATATTACTTATTTTGATGTTACACATAGGTGTATCATCAAAATAAGTGTAACACAGTATGATTAGACATAAAATGGTTTAAATGTGTAATACACGTTATTCCTCACAAGAGCATTACCCGTGATATTGTATAAAAATAAAGATAGAAAATATTCTTTCAGGATACTATTATGATGTTCTTAGGAAGTATGGCACTTGCTTATGCCGTTGAGCAGTCAGGACTTCACAAGAGATTAGCATTGTGTGCGGTCAGAACTATTGGATACTCACATTACAGGTTTTCTTTTTTACATTTTTAACTTTTGTTTTTATTTCAATAAGCTATACATATCTACTCTAAACTTGAAAAATAATTATATATTAATCGAGTAAAATTTGGTAGTATTAAACTATCGAAAATATAATTTTACCTAATTCCTTTCCTAATCATTTTAATTTGGAAACACACGTGATCAGGTCAGTTCTATATAGTGCTTTTGGTAGCTTCTTTTTGCATATATGTATATATATATATGCTGAGCAACGTCAGGCTTAGTAGTGTGTTTAGAGCGTCCCCTAGTGACGAAGATAGCGCACCATTGGCTATGAAACGAGCCGTACGTTGTAGGCTATCTAATTTGTTTGAGGTAGTCGTTTTTCTTATTTTACGGCACTAGATGGCAGCTCCGTACGTTACGATTGGCCTTGCAAGCGCCGTGGCGCCACCTATGCGACAGCTTAACCATAATGTCATTTTTACTTTATGGACTATGTTCGTAATGTGAGAATTTCAGGTTAACTGTTGGTCAAGTGTGACCCCTAGGTACTTAACCTCACTAGAAAAAGAAAGGATTTTGCCGTTTAGTTTTGGATTTTAAAATCTTTCCAACTTTCTTTTCTTTATGAATGTAACTATCATCGTTGACATTACAAACAGACACTTCAATTTTATTTCTTTGGATTGATGATCAAAGGTCGTAAGTCCAGACAAAGTACAATCTATTGCTTTGTGAGTTGAACACTGCATTTATGAACACCAATGTTTATATAAAAGTAAAAGATGAATTTCAGTGTTAAATTTTTTTGAAGATTTGTAACAAATAATTTTCCTGAATTACAGGTTGTTATTTGCATTGTCTTTTACCACGATGTTCATCTCTATGTGGATAACAAATACTGCTGCTACAACCATGATGGTTCCCATAAATTTTGCTTTATTGAAAGTTTTTGAAGACGTAAGTATGGCTACAATTTAATTTTCCTTTGGCTAGTTTTGTTCCTTTGCCTAGAAGTATTCTTCTCTACTTTTTTGATAATACAACTTACATAAGTAAGTAAGATTTCGTCTACACCTTTTTCGTATTATTTAAAGAATTGCCCAATTTTGCACCTGTCATCATATTAACAATTAATGGTATAAATTTAACATACACTCATGTTATAGTCCAATAAAGTGCTAAAATATCTAAACAGTAGTTCGACATAACAACTTGGCCTTTTATTGGAAACTAATTCAGATTCCATATATAAATAGGTAAAGACAAAACAGTTCAGTACCCTTTAAACCTCTGTTTATCAACCGATTTTCTTTTTTCTTTTAGTTTAGTATCTTTTGACGAGCTTTAGTGTTCATTAATAAAAAAAATTGGAAACATTTTTTTCCTATTCGCCGACGTCTATGGATGACAATAAAGCCTCGTAGCTTTATTGTCATCAAAAATGTATCACGGTTGAATTTAAACGTTTGAACGACCACTAGTAAATATAAGTCTCCTACTATTACCACTTTGCAAATTAAATGGATTCGTACTTTTGGCTCTGTGATATACCTACCTCATAATTGACAACTGCCAACAAGAAGTTCTTAGTTTTGCGGTATTACATTTTACCTTGATCATTTTTTAAAAGAAGTCCACAAGCTAAAAGTCGCGCGACAAGCTGTGGCTGTAGAGCGAGGTAGGCGAGACAGTCTAAAGACCTGAAAAATGTAGCTGAGATGGACTAGATGCGGTAGTTCCAAGATCGGGTGCGAAGAGCTAATTGACTTACTTGATATTATTTTAATATTACCATTAGAAAATTAAGTAACTTTAAATACGTTTGGACATACAAATCTCTCCAATGGCAAACATTAAGGATTGATTTCCTAACCGACTGATGAATGTTAAGTTGAGTCTCTAATACTGTCTCTGCAAAGTGATAAAGCAGCGGGTATTGACGGTATAACCAATCTTCTCTTAAAGGACATTAGAAGTGCCATCATCTAGCCTTTAACCACTATATTTAATACGAGCTTCAAATTGGGTATCTTTCCGAAGTTATGGAAGACAGCATCTATAAAACCCATTCATAAAGATGGAAGTAAGGAAGCAGCAGAAAACTACAGACCCATCTCGCTCCTGACAGCTTTCTCAAAACTATTGGAGAAGATAGTGAATGGTGATCTTATATCTCACAGGCAATTTGGTTTTAGAAGAAGTAAGTCTACGGAAGAAGCTGTCACATTATTAACATCAACGGTGTCAGCTCAGCTGGACAAGAACAAGGCTAGCATAGGAGTCTTTCTAGACCTGGCGAAAGCCTTTGATACCGTCTCAAAACCTATGCTATTAAAAAAGCTGGAATTGCATTTTGGCATCAGGGATATAGCCTTGAACTGGTTCAAAAGTTATCTGACAGAGAGAAGACAGTGTGCTAGAGTTGGTTGCTATGAAAGCGAGATGAAAGCCACTAGTTTTGGCGTTCCGCAGTGCAGTATTTTGGGACCAACTTTGTTCATCATGTATATAAACGACATACACGATAGCATCGAGGCCGACGTCATATGCTATGCGGATGATACCGCTGTGGTGTACTATGGCTCCCTTTGGTCGGAGGCGTTCTCGAAAGCTGACCTTGGAATGAGGCAAATGACTTCATGGCTACAGTACAATTTGCTTACGCTGAATACTAAAAAGACTAAGTATATATGTTTTCATAAAACTGCCATATCAGCTCCGAACAACACCCTTAGTATTCATATACACCAGTGTGCCATCAAGAGTCAGTTCTGCGGTTGTGAAGAGCTAATAAAAACGGACACTATTAAATACCTTGGTGTGGTGATTGACAAGAATCTAAATTTTAAAGCCCACATAAGCCTGTTATCAACCAGAATCCGAAAGACGCCAAATATACTAAAGCTACTCAGATCATCAGCCTCGACAGATATCCTGAAAACCGTATACTACGCCTTAAGCCAATCACTCATCACATATTGCATTACCTGTTGGGGAAGTGCTTCAAAAACAGTGATGATGCAAGTAGAAAGAGCACAGCGATCGGTTCTTAAAACCATGTCGAAAAAGCCCTTCCGGTACCCAACACAAATGTTATATAAGGAAAGTCAAATATTAAATGTTCGCCAGTTATTTATTTTGAAAACAGTTCTCAGTGTTCATAAAATGATAGTCAATTCGAATATTACTCAAATCTTTTAAAGCGTCGTCGCGATTTAGTCCATTCAAAGGACATTTATATTTATAATAAAACATCCAGCGCATGCGACATTAAACAATGCTCAGTGAAAGAGATGAAGGTTCCAGTTACAAAATGGCTCACTTCTCTATCGTATGACTTAACTGAAAATCTTTTAATAAATTTATCATGAAATGTAAAAGTACGTATGAAATAATATATAACTACTTATAGAATTATATATATATATATATATATATATATATATATATATATGTATAAATATATACAAATTTCTAATGTATTTAATATAAAATATAACCCACACCAATATTCTATATATTAATTTACTAGTAATAAAATAAACCAACTACGTTCTCATCATTATTAAAACTTGTTTTTACATTATATAATAATAGAAATGTCTGTTAAGTTATTCTTGTAAAATTGCCTATTATTGTAAGTTTAAATTACTTTTACGTCGTCGCCCGAGCAATGTATGTGGAAAGTTGTAATCCGTATCAGGCACCCACAGGACAGGCTTGCCTAGTGTGGGGCCACCGGCAATATTGCTAGTTTATTATTTGGTAATAAATTATTTTCATTTCATTTTTCATTTTCATTTATTTCAGATAAACTTGCTCAGTATTTATGAAACATCGGTTGACAATGAATTGATCGCATCGGATATAACTATTTGCTACTTCTGCTCTACTACTTATTCGGCCACTATTGGTGAGTAATGCGCTTAGAATACACATTCCTAAATAATCTCTCTCCATCTTTCATAGTCTCTCTACATCAAAAAAATGTGTCACATTGTGAGTGGCGTAGCCTGGTAACCAAAGGCCATGGGGCAAAAAATAAACTAAGGCCCCAACTAAATTATTTAAAATCGTTTGTTCCGTATTCGTCGTGTTCCGAATTCGACGTACTCCAGATCTGTCGTAATCTAAATTCGTCGTACTCCATATTCAAGTTATCAAGTACGCAATTTAATAAATATAGTGGTTTAGTCACAACTCTAGTATAAACCTGATAACTTCTGGTTCTAAAAAATCTGGTTTATTTGTATTCCGAATGTGGGCGAAATTTTCACTAGTTTAATTTATACTTTGTAAGTCAGAGCCCGAGGGCCCCCTTGAACTTGGGGGCCCCGGGGCACTGCCACGTCTAGCCCTCCGGTAGCTACGCCATTGCACATTGTTTGCCTGCGATGAACTCTTAAATTAATGAACATATTTTAATGAAATTTTGCACACTGTAGTATATAGTTTTTTTCTTAATTTATAGTCACAATATTTTATTTATTGCTCATTACTTAGCCACAACAACGCGTGGCTGGGTAGATAGTATATATATATGTCGCATCTTCGGTCATTAGTATGGATGCTTGGAGCGCCCTCTATAATAAATTCACCGGAAAGGAATACAAGCGGCATCTATCGGCGTTACGCAGAGTCTAGGCGGAGGGTGTTGGCGTACCGACGGACGAGTTCACTTTACGTTTGGTCACCGCCGAGTCAACACTAGCCCAGGAACTGTACAGTGTTTCTTTGCGTGTTTGCAATACATCAGTGATTAAGTATCAAAAGGGAGTTTTCTCATCGCCCATACCCACTTCGTGCCCACATTGTACATAGTCATGTGCCTGAGGATTCGACATATATATAGAAATCAATTGTTGTTCGCTAGTCTCACTGAAACTCAAATACGGATTGACCGATTTGAATATTTATTATTTCAAAGAGAAATAAAATAGGGAATACCGAAAAAAAAACAACTAAAAACTTGAAACATTCAAATTCAAAATGGTAACTTTGTATGGAAATCGCCCCCTCAGATTACTTTTAATAGATGAAATTTTTGGTGGACCTATCATCTATCTGACATGCTAATCAAACTAGTCATTTATACCGTGTGTAACAGTTATTACATTTCAAATCGTTTTTCACTTTCTTTGTTATCATCTATTTTATGTGAAGTGGGAGACTCCTTCTAGCAGCGGAATGTGTCTAAGGAAAGGGGCGTTGGTGATGGTCTATTCACCGTTGTTAAATGATAGGTAGTATTCGTAAATCAATCTTGTTTTATTTTACTATGTAATGTCCCTTATTACAATACACTTTTATATTTTTTTATATATGTCATCTGACGACATACAAATCAAAAAAGAAAACATATTCAGTGAACCTTCTCACATACCAGTTTATAGCGTTCATATGACAGAGATTGATATGTCCCTACATGTCCCCTGCTGTGAGAAGTTTACTGCCTACCTCCCCACTGCATTTTGTTATATTCCGGGAACTTTTTTTAAATACTAAGCAGGCACTTCATATGCGAGAAAGCGAAGCCAGTACTCACAATACCAATGATAAATTTATTAATAATATTTAACACACGAAAAACTTAAGTATTTCAATTTTCACATTCCTTTCTGTGCACGTTTTCTTAAAAAATGCATACAAAGAATTTTCCTCACGTATTAATATATTGATATTTTTTGGATATTTTCGTTTTATTGTCTTATGATTGACTTTTATTGTCAATTTGACACTCAACATTATCTCCCTTTTGCAGTTGATCAGGCTAAGCAAACACGTGTTCCCGTACAAACTTTGCCACCCTTTTTCAACCTATTGGGGTGGAATTTTGATAAATCCTTTCTTATCGGATGCCTACATCGTATAAGGAATACGTCCTCTATATTTCACGTCTCTACAACCTACGGTTTAGGCTGTGCGTTGATCCCTCAGTCAGGACAAAGGTTTATATATATATAGATTAATGATTGGCAATCAAAATTCATGCCGAAACGGTCAACGGGTAAACTATTGGCGTAAGTCATTCACCTCAATTTAGTTGATAGCTGAAACCACTGACTCCAGAACCATAAGCTGACACGGTTATGGTTCTATAGTCAGTGGTTTCAGCTAACTTAATTTGATTTGGTATTAAATATGAACTCGTCAGGAGCGACTCCCATAAAGTTCAAATTTAGTAATGAATCCGCAGAAGAAAAATCGAAATGAAAACAATTCACTGCTGGACCAGCAGGTTTAACTACCCTAATTGTATCTACGAATTTAGTATGTAACAGACAATGCACAACAAAAAATAATAAAACATACCTACGTACTACGTTACTACTACGTGTATGTGTATATGTGCAATAATAATTATGCTTTCCACTTTATTAAAATTGTTTTATTTATTACAGGTGGCATAGGTACATTGGTGGGGACGGCAACCAATCTAGTATTTAAAGGACTATTTGAACGGTACAGAAATATTTATTTATTTAGAATGGAATAGAATAGAATAATCACCAATGACATATTGCTTAAAATCAATTCACAAAGTGGATATCCTAGTAATATTACAAACGTGAAAGTTTGTGAAGATGTGGTATATGTAGCATTATACGCTGTAAGACAACCCTGGCCAAACATGAATTATACTAACTATCTGATCAATTACCTATACCTATTTCATAGTCTCGGGCGAAGACCCTATTGATGTCTCAAAATACAAACTGCTTCCAGTTTGATAGTCGACGGTAATCCAAATTAGGATGCATAAATAGATTCCAGGCATTTTATAGGTTACAGGTACAGGTAGATATTAATTTGATATAATCCTAAACTCTCTGAAAATTAACTAATTTTACAAGTCACGGTAATCAAATAAGTTATTATAAATCATATATGAAGATAGAACTAAAATTTAAAAATAAAAAGCTAACAACGCTACTTAGACAAATATTCTTCGTTGTTGTTCATTTTTGTTGTCTTGAAATAAATATGATTGTGAACAATCATATTTATTT
Organism: Euplagia quadripunctaria; assembly: GCA_963859945.1. NCBI lineage: Eukaryota > Metazoa > Arthropoda > Insecta > Lepidoptera > Erebidae > Euplagia > Euplagia quadripunctaria. The sequence continues at coordinate 9,244,693 of OY982568.1, forward strand.
CAAGTTTGTATTACGTTTTGTCAGTATATTGACCTTTTAATTTAAATTAGGCATATTTAGAGTAATTTAAGTGAAAAAAAAACTTAGTACCTATATGAAATTTTATATATCGCTCATTTTGGTAATTTTTCATAAACTTCAAGCGACAGTAGAGGGCTAAAAGTAGGTTCTAATATTATTTTTATTATTTTTTTAATGTTATTTAAAATGCAACACAGCGTTTTAAAACTATTCGAGACTGAAAATACAAAAAAAGTTTCACGCTCCACCCTATTAAACAAACGTGCATTATTTTATAGTTTCGCATATAAATTATGAATCTCTCTGAAATTTATTTAGCTGTAAGAAACCATAAACGCATTTAATATTACCATTTAGTAGTCTTTTGAAATAGTTATCAAGAATAAGAAACAAATCAATATCTAATAGCTTAATGGCTAAATCTTCATCGGACAGTGTCAGGCCATCAGGAATGTTTAATTATTTCACATTAATAAATAGTTGTAGCAAGCGCATAGTGATATTTTCTATAATGTGACATTTTACTTTAAAAACAATATCATACAAACTAGATTATATAGCGTTTATATGCGTAGCGTAGCCGTACTAAGTATGTAGCCGCACACTGAAATAAGACAAGTTACGGAAATCACGCGTAATCATAACCAGTGACGCCTTTAAAGTAACTACCACACTACAAAACTGTACACTAAAAAACGTTCGATGCAGGTAACCAAAACGACATATTAACAGTGTTACAAAGTAAACTATTTTTGTCTTTCAGAGCGTTTCCTGAAGAACCTGAGTATTTGTCATTTCCTTTCTTTTCTGCGTTTTCAATCCCTTTTATGCTTATATTGGAATTTTGCATGTACACCTACATGATATTTGCATACTTCGGATTTTTGAGGTTTGAAGAATTTTAATTTTTTTTAAATTTATTTGTTTAATCCTAGAACACCAACAATGTGGGAACATTTGTGGGCATTTTTTAGTTTTGTTAGTCAGTTAAAGATCTGTAACATAATCTTACTTTTACTAAACCTCTAATAACTCTGAACTAAGATTATCAAAACTTACAGAAATTTCAGTGAGTGACGGATAAGTCTGAATCTAATAATTCATACAATTTTCATATCGTTATACATTTAGGCCCAAGATTGTATTAAACCGTTTACGTCTCATTTCAATAAATCGTAAAATAAAGTGTAATAATTGTAAAAATAAAGTCCAATTGTGTAGAGAAAAATTAACAATAAAAGGCATTTTTTTAGGCCCAATAGCGCTCTGGCCAAAAAAGCTAAAATTTCTGAAGAAGGATTAGAGGTCGCAAAATACACTGTGGAAGAAAACTGGAAAAATTTAGGAAGAATAACATTCAGGGAAATTGTAAGTACAGTATGCATACATACTTTCGAGGACCAGGTATTATTATTCCAAAGCAGTAAATTAGAACTTGTATGACTGTAATCTTTGTAGTCATATATTTGATCTTTATTACCGCCTAAGAAAATCCTTTTTCGAGACTTATAGTCCACGAGCCAGGTACAAATTTCGTCAGTCATTTGTACTGTTTGTGTTATTTTTAGTTATTTCCCCCGGATTGAGAATCGTATCAAATTATAGCTAACCCAATATCTTAAAGAAAAAGAAAAGTCAGCTGACTATAGAGTGGTGGATTATACGTCAGTTGGTCACATGAATGTGAAAGAAATATGTACTTATACGTTCAGTGATTTCTTCTCAATTGAAAATGTATAAGATGACAGTTTATATGCTATTGCGAATAAATAAAAATGTCAGCTGGCTGTATCCCGGTGGAAAGATTGTTAGCTGTTACCCTGAAAGGTGTAACGCAGGAGCCAGACGGGAGTATTTATCGCCTATTTAGACGCACCGGCTGACGAGTTTTCTCTCGGTATACTGCCAACTGATTTTTTAGTAACTTACAAGATCATATTAATAACGGCTTAATTTAATGTCCTGTGATTTGTGGTTGCAAGAGCCACACTTTCTATATCCAATATCCATCCCAATATCCCGATATACAATTTGACAGTAGCTTTTACGTACACTCAGAATAAAAAATCGGACATGAGTTACCCAAATTAAAACCGGAAAAAACACAATGGGCATAGTTGTGTTCTTACTGTAGGAGAGTTGACACAGTCAGAATTATTTTTAGTTAAATTCAGTCAATTAGAATAATTTCCAAGTGAATATAAAATATTATGTAACAACGCCCGCTTAAACAATAGACACTACTTGGCAAAACTTAACTTATTTACTGACGATGATAACATAATTCTTGTAGGAGGCCGTAACTATTATTACCTTCAAGTACTACTCTGTTACACGTCCATCACATATATCTAAAAATACTTTTCTTGTTACAGATGGTTCTAATATTGTTCCTTAGTGCAATATTGTTATTTTTTAGCCGTTCACCTCAAGTATTTCCTGGATGGGGTGACAGTATTGTGCACTTTTTTGGATTAGAGAACAATTCATTGTACGTATATTTAATACAGGCCTTATTAGGCGTACTTTAAAATATGAAAGTCACTGGGCTGTAGTTTAGATGCAATTCATGAAAATTTCAATTCCACGAAAAGATCAACCTTACTTTAATGACAAAAGAATACAATTTTTTGTTGTATGTTTTGTTGTGTGTTTTGGCGACGCATTCATAAAATGTTTATTTTTGCGGGAAACAACTTCAAGCGCCAATTTCTACACCTTTTTCTTGTCATACCGCATTGTAGAACAAATGTGATTTTTTTTTCATATCAGTTCTACTAGTACCTATAACAAAAAGTAAAACAACGGTGAATAGACCTTATGTAATAGAAAAAAAAACTTACAGTTAAAAAGATCGTTTTATAGCATTGCAATTAAAAAGTAATAAAAGATTCTTCATAACAGACCTTCTTTGTTGTTTTACACCCTGTTTTTAAAGAAAATTGGAATATAATGCGAACTTAGAGGAAAATTCTACTATAATCATTTGTTACCTTATAGCAATCTACTGAATACGTAAACGTAACTATGAAATCATTAATTTATGTTACTATATTTTCGATGTAATTATTTTGAAACAATGCTCTTTTTCAGCATTCTAGACTCTGCCACCGCCATTTTTATAGTATTTTTGATGTTAAGTCTGCCTTCAACGACAGATTTCTTCAGAAATTTTACAGCAAAAAGTATGTTAAACCTTTTTTATTAGCTTTAAATGATGTTTGTATATACCAAGACATAATGCAGTGCTCACACTACGCTTCATTTATTCTTCCGTATTTTTTTAACGACTTAAAAAAAACAGGAAGTTGTTCTAAGTTCGTCGGGAGCTTTTTTCTGTATGTGATTCAATTACTCCAAGATAGCTGGACTGATTTGAAAATTATTTTTACCCTTGAATGCGTATACAGGAAGTAGTTATTGGTCCCATTGTCATTAAATCAGGATCTTATGATGGTATTCTAGAGAAAGCGAGGGAACTGTTCAAATATTTTAGGCAAACCTACAGGGATTCGTGTATGTTTTATATGCATGACTTTAGCATGTAGTTACAATAAGATTTTTTGAAAAAATACTATCCGTTCACAAGTTATGACCATTTGAATGTCCAGGTATTTTTGTCTCCGTTTTTCATAAAAGTAGGTGGAATGTGTTAAGTTAAAGATTTTAAATCGTACAATTTTTTTATTTTGTATTGTATGTATGACCTGTGGGTCAAGAAAAGTGAAAATTAGAATAGTTTATAACTAAAAGAACATTACTATAGTTTTCGGATTCCTTTCCTTTCTACAGCACACGTTCTTTAAACACAATTTAATATTGCTTATCCCCAATTAGAGACACGAAAAAAGTATCGATAGTTTGTGGCAGCGAGTACTTTCCTTTCGATACCGATACTTTTGTACTCGATACTTTGTGTTCGATACTTTTACTCAATGAGTACTTTTTGACAGGTATCGAATCGAATAAATTTTAGAAACTACCTACTTATGATAATTGTTATTAGTATGATTATGTCCGATAGGCAGGCCTCGTTTTGATATGTATTGTGCCATCTGTTGTGAAATTCCCTACTTAAAACTTGGTTTTATGGCTCATGTGCTCAGATTTATTATATTACCACCACGCCTAGTATTATCGGTATTGAACCTGATAGTGATTCTTCTCTTTTTGATTTCTGAATTTACAGTTATTTTTTAAGGTTCCGTTTCTCAATTGGAAACAAGGAACTCTCATAAGATCACAGTGTAGTCCGCCTGTCTATCTGTCTGTCAAGATCTTTTTTAACAGGAACCCGTAGAGGCATCAAGTTGAAGTTAACACACTTATGGCTGTGGTTCCTTAAAGCTGTAAAAAATAAGCTTCCAAGTCAACACTTAAGCTAGTTATTTAAGCCTTATATTTAACCGGATCTGAACATTTCTCAGGTAAATCAAAATCAATAGCGATCTTTCCATTGACCCAGAATCATGAAATTTGATAAGAAGCAAGGTCTCGTAGCACAGTAAAAAAATATGAAAGTCGTTTGTTGTTTTTCTGTCACATGTCACATAAAAATATATATTTTTTTGTTATTACAAACTTTTCTAATGCGGTTAGAAAGTTAACTTTGACTTAAATCGATATGTTCTTAGAGCTGCAAAGTTAAGTTTGTCTTTCGTAAAAATGGGCAAAAATCTTCGAGAATTGATTCCCGAGATGGGCGTAGTATACCTTCGGTGCGCTAGACTTCCACTTGTCCGGTTTTTTATTATTGTTGTATATTTAATACCTGACCTGATATAAACTGACGTCAGTGACTGACATTGACGTCATGACGACAATTTCAGTCAATGACATGATTTTGTATGCATTAGGAAAAGTACTCGATACTTTGAAGTATTGATACTTTTGTTTCGATATTTTTACGAGTAAGATACTTTTTTTTCGATACTGCTCATGAGTACAGTATCGATACTTGCTATTCGAAACTGGGTCCCTATATGATTAGAGGATTGCTTTAAGTGAGAAAATACGCTGTGTCTTATTTCTCTAGACCTCTGTTGGCATACTGATACGTTTAAAATTAAATAGGTATCTGAAGGATGGCTCTGAACCATGTATCAAACGCTATTTATGGCAAATAAAAAAATCCATAGCTTAAGCAACCTCCTTCGTCTCATAACTCCTACTGTCGAACCTAAAAAAATAGTTAATGCTAATAACGAAGCTATTTGGGGTCAACATTTTAATCAGTTTTTACAAATATACCGAAATCACTATAACTGTTTCCTCGTTCCTGTCAAAATTTCTCTCGATTTCTCCAAGACCCCATCATCTTATCATTTTATCAGATCAGGAAAGGGTATATACATTCTGGTTCTTACCATAGCTATCTGGCCAGGACCAGATGACAATGGGACCATACTTTAGTTCATTCCCACCGGCTGAGATGGACAAAATTAGTATTTTCAAGCGATAAACACCCGTAAATACTGCGATACTTCTCCGACGATAACATTCTGCAGCAGGGTTTCTCAGTTAATAATGTACTAGCTGTTACTATTACATCTGTAGCACGTGGCTCATACTACGTTACGTCACTTTGAAGGACTGACAAATATGTTAAAACATCTTGTGTAAGTTTGATAGTATTCTGCTTAGGCTTTTCCAAGAGAATTTTGTGCGTTAAATACTAGAAATCTTACGCAAATACGTCATGAGGTTTTCTAGTATATCTTAATGCATATTAACTAAGAAACCCTACTGCAGTATATCATGGTCGGACACGTATCGGGGTAACATTTACGCGTGAGGAAGAAATTCTATTTAAGCACCCTGGCATTAAAAACAGTGCAATGTTTAATCACTTGGCTCATTCTATGTTGCAGAGAATGACTTACCAGACAAACCTGTTCCATCAGTTTTGAATTGGTTTCTAATGGATGACTTGATGCCTTACGGTTTTATGTTTCTTTTAGGTATGAACGTTTCTTTATTCAAATAATCTTAATAAATTTTAATCATGTACTTCTAAGGTTTCTTCTTAATCAAATAACTTGTGTAGTTAGAAACCAATGTAGAGCTAAGTTCACAACGACTGTGTGTAGATACGTATACAATAACCAAGCTCCGGCCCATTCCGAGGCCCGTAAAGCCTAAGAGCTTACAGCAAATTTAAAGAAGTTATTTCAGGGCTTTAGATATTTTGAACAGTAAAACTTGAATACTGTTCAAGTAAGAAATAAAATATCCGGCAGACCAATACCCAATTTCAACCGCTAGTCCCCCTTTGAAGCAAATTACCAGCCTTCGAAAAAAATTACGTCAGTTGAAGAAACATTCAAAGCTGCAATTTCCACCTAGAATTAAGAGGTTTCAACTATACAACATAATTGAAGGTCACAACATAATTTTCGAACGCAGTCAATATGGCTTGACCGAATAAGCCTATGGTTTTTACAATTTGAAGCGATTGTTGAAATCCTGAAGAAAGGTGACCAGAATTAATACGATTATTAATTGCGCAATTAGAGCACCAAATTATGTTAGCGATATTTTATTGGAATTACGAAAAAAACCACCAATCAATTCGAAGTTCTAAAAAACAGAGTGATCTTAGTCAACGAGAGCCACTGTAAGAGTAATTTAATTACTGCGTCGAATGTAGACTCGCTGGTGAAAACATTTCCGGAGCAGCTCTGCGGATTTTGTGGTCCAATAATTTACCTTCGTCCATGCGAACCATCGTCGCTGACTGAGTGATACCACAACGCAGGACTTAGCTCTCAGTAACATTACGTTAATGGCTGGTATTTCAACACCGACACCGATAGTGAATGAAAATGTTTCTTGGTCGTTTTTCCCTAACTTTTTCATAGACACTGAGCAAACAAATGGTAGTGTACCACTCAGCATTAACTGTATTTTGTTCTTTAAGTGGGATTATGCAGACAGGACCCGTCTGGGAGAAAAAATTGCAATAATTTCTTTTCCTACGTTTCTTGCCTGCCTCAATTTTGTTGGTTTGCTGTCACCTTCGAACACCCATACAGAAAACTGTTACTTTCTTTCCGGCATGTAACAATATACCCATGTTTTATATCCTGTCACAATGTCATACACAGCATTTGAACGTCCGTGATCGTGATTTTTTTTTACACCAATCAACACGAGTCCATTTTTGTTCTAGGGTGAGTTCATGAGGAATACAGCGGCAAAAAAATTGAGCTTACTTTTAACAGTTTATGTGAGATATTTTGGATTTGGCTCATACCTACTAATCCCCAAATGTCTTTTGAAGCAGTGCAGTCTTGCGGAGTCAGTGAACTGTTAAAATCATAGAAATCATAGCCTAAAATCTTTTCGCGTTAATTCCTTTTTTGCTACGGACGACAAACTTCAACTTGTGATAAAAGACAATTGACACGCGATTTCCCGCCAATTCATATTCATTTTTTTTTATTTTGAGCGGACAGGACCGCAGAACTTTCAGTATGCCTGTATAACATATTATTTATATTGACAGGTGGTGGATTTGCCTTATCAATGGCTGCAAAAAAAGAATATTCAGACTTGAATGGACAAATTGGAATTGTCTTGAAAAAATTGGACACCTTGCCAAACTACTTCATAATTTTTTTAATAATAATATTCACGATTTTTATGACAAATTTTGCTGCCAATGTTGCTGTTGCTAATGTTATTGTTCCTATAGTGATGCAACTGGTATGCATATTTTTAAATAGTTAATAATCCTAGTTAGTGCTTAGCAGTCGTCTTTTATAAAGATTTTTTGTGCAAGTGCACAGTTAAAATGTTTAAAATGTTATTATTTGTATAGTATGTTTGCATGTATGAGTGCGTGTTTGTAGATATTTGTGTACCTGCTTGTAGATTGTCACCTTAAAGTTTAGGTAATTTTCTGCTTCTTTAAAGTTTGTATAAAGCTGCTTATGTCTTTAAAATTTGTATATATTTTATAGGGAAAGCAAATTAATGTACACCCACTATGGTATAACATTGCGGCCGGTTTTTCTGCGTCATTCTGTTTTTGTTTACCAGTTGGAACCCCTGGAAACTTAATCGTACAGAGCGCTGCAAAAATTCCTACTATCGCAATGGTAAGTTCAGTTGATTAAACATATAATAACTATATTCTATAATGGTTTGTTTATAAATCCTAACTAATATTATAAATAAATGCGAAAGTGAAACTACCACCAAACCACTAAACCGATTTTAAAAATTCTTTCACCAGTAGAAAGCTACATTTCTTTTTTTAAGAATACTAACTAAGTGGGTCACACATTACTAGTACTCTTGTTAACCCCTTCAGCTAAGCTAAGTATTTGTGTTAGGTGTGGGTTCACGACGGTAGATTACTGGGTGGGGTTCGAACCCGCAACCACTTGATCGGAGCTTCGACGCCTTAGCCATTACGCTACCGCCGCTTTTACCAGCGAGTAACGTAAGCTGTATTTTTTTTTAATTAGAGATCCCTACAAAAATTAGAATAATGTAACTAAAATGACAATTAGCTAAAAGTTTTAATTACAAAATACAATAGCGAATGCCACGCAAACCAATATCATTGATGGTACTTCCAATTCGAAAGACAGTTCTAGACATGGTAGTTCGAGGTTATGGTTCTAGGCTAAGAGCAATAATTACTTATTGCTCTTTGGTTCTAGGCTATAATTCTCCGCTTCCAAGATTATGTAGAGCTCTAAATGACAACTGTCTATGGCCCCCTTAGACATATTTTCATCAAGTTTAAATTCTTCTAAGAGTCTAGTCCACAAATCAATAATAATAACTTTTTTTTTCAGGTTAAGGCCGGTGTGGCGCCGACAGTTATCACAACGATTGTGACATGGTTAAGTATTTGTTTTTGGGCTCCTGTTGTTTGGCCTGATCTAACTGCTAAAAAGTAAAAATATACATAATTAGAATTATTATAATTCTGAAGTTCCGGAATCAAGACGTTTCCTTGCAGTATAATTGGAAAATATAGAAAACAATTTACATTATTTTTAAACATAATGGTACCTAAGTTAAATTAGTTAAGTTTTATCTTTGAATTATGTTATTACATTTTAGTAAAATAAAGATCAATATAGGTAACTGATTAAAGCCATTTTAATACATACACCAGAATACACACTTGTTAAAAAAAACAAATCGCCTAAAATTTCAATAAGAATCAAAGAACAGAATTGAACCTACCTTATCCAATTATAAATCGACACCATTCAGGGACCTATTCAACTTTTGCGCTTAAGAGTTCAATCACAAACACAAAGAGTTGTAAAGATATTTTGGTCCCGAAGAGTAACGTGGGTTACACATTACTAGTGTTCTTGTTACCTAACTCTTCCAACTAAGCTAGCCAAGCACTGGGTGGAGTTTGAATCTGCAACCACTTGATCGCAAGTCTGGCGTCTTAGCTTTTACGCTATCACCACTTCATCACCGCATTGGATCACATATTCATTACCATTGATGGTACGACTAATAGTTACGGTCGCGGTCATCCAGCCCCATTCTTACCAAGTTATAGCATTGTAACTAGCCGAATTTATGATCTTCTTCTATTAACGTATATCACATACACATGCTACAGGTGTGTGAATTTAAAAACAAATTTTGACATAATTCATAACTGTCCATTAGGGCATTGTGGTGGACGCTGATACAATTGCAGCCAGTTCATAACTCAGGGAACCTGGAAACTGATAATAATGTGTGCAGTATTGTAACGAACTTCGAATAATACAAATCGTTAATTCAATATTTTAAACTAGTAGTAACTAAAAGTTGAGGATAGATTTGAAACTATTTGTAATAAAATATGACGTTGTTGGTTGGTGAACTGAGCTAGTAGTGTTTATGTTATTGCTATTAGTGGTGTTTAGTTTGAATATCTGTATTCAAAATGCAAGCAATATTAGTATTGAAGCCAGGGCTAACATTAGAGCCTTGCATAGCAGCGGCCTTAATATAACTGAAATATCAAATAAAACCCGCTTAACTGTAAGTTATTTTGTTTGAGTATGTGATTATAATTGTGGTGTATGATTTGATTTTATAATCTCTTAAGTGTTGATTCAAATTACATTTGTTAGAGAATAGCTGTTAGACGTTGGGTGAAAAGAAATGAGAAAGATGAAAGTCTAAAGACTCATGTAAGAAGTGGTATGCTGCCACTTATTAACCAGTCGTAGTAACGCTTTATGGTTGAAGAATTTGAAACAAATGATTTCATAGTAACTAGACGTTTCACAGAAGAATTTGATACGTCATTGCGCACAGTTCACCGTGCAAATCAAATCAAACCGTTTATTTATGATACATGGGTTACATACAGGTGTTCATTACATAATTATATACTTTATAATGTTCATTCCATGATCAGCCACTTGGGCATACCAATGATTAAATAATATAATGAAAATATGATCATAAAATTCTAATGCTTGGATATAAATTCCATTGATGTTTATATGTACATTTCATTATTACTATTAGTCATGACAGACACAAGACAATCAACAACAATCAATAAAATTATCGTCAACAGGACATGAAACATTTAAAAAATTCTAGTCGATAAAAATTCAGCAACAGAGTAATAACAATTTGATATAAGAAATAAGAAAAAATATTTTTAAAGACATGAATGTTACCACATTCTTTTATGTGGTTAGGAATCTTATTGTAGATCTTTGTGCCCGTAGCAAACACATTTTTCCCAAGAGGGTAGTTCTATACTTACACGTAAGGTTATTATACAAGTGACGACTATTTCACGATTTAAGCTCTAATGTAAATATTGATGGATGATGTCTAATAAACAAAGCCATTTCAAAAATGTATACGGATGGCACAGTAAGTATTTTTAATTTTTTAAAGTATTCCTTGCAGATGTCAGTTCTTTTGAGACCACACATAGCTCGCACACACACCTTTTTTGGCAAAACTATCCGAGTTGGTGGTATTTCTCCAGAATATAATTGCTATCTGAGTCTAAAATCAACATTACTATGATAAGCTACGAGTAATGTGTTAAGATTGACCTTTTTCGCTAGCATGTCTAAACTATAAGATGACTGTGACATTTTTTGCAAACAAATTCTATCGATATGACTTTGCCATTTCAAATTGTCATCTATGTGTACGCCGAGAATTTTAGTAGCCGTATACCTACTTGACATTGGCAAAATTGTTGTAACTCCATAAAGCCACAAACCAAAAGTTGAAGTTGAAGTTGAAATTTAGTAGTAGTCATCAATTCAACTTTTTCACCGTTAAATTCTATCCGAGTATATAAAGTGTTTTTTGTTTAAATTGCATTAATTTAGTTTTATCGATACGCGAATCTTGAAAAAATATCTTCTATAATATTTTAATTACGTAAAAATAGCATTAGTAACATTAAATATATCTTTCCAGTACTATTTCACATATTTGTTATTATGCAACAGCTGCTCCACATTATTGGAAAGTAAATTTTCATAATTTTTCATAAAATAAATTATTTTTGCTCGTATCCATTCAATTTCACGATTTTCTCGCTCCCTGCTCTGATCCTGGCACCTCATTTTTGTCAGACTGACTTAAAGAATCACTTCTTCTGTTGGACAGTGCTGTTTTTTATACATATTGATTATTATGCGCCTAGTGATTTTTTTGTTTATCAGGAAACATAACCTTACGAACATGTCATATTCGAGCTATCATCGGCTATAGAAAACGCAGCAGAAAATTTGTCGGACAATATCACCGCTATTTTTTAAAAGGAATAGTAAATTTAAAAATTCAAAATAATAGTGCAAAAATGAACCATGTATTTGTCGCTTAACAAAACATCGTGTATCCGACATGTTTGCGTTGGTAGACAAGCTTTTTTGCGGCAGAATTTTGTTGGACACAAATGTTTTCGAACTTGTTAGTAAATTATGCGTCTAATTTGTTAAAATGGAATACGTATTTGTTAAAAAAGCAGTAATCACGAATGCGACACAGTTTACGCCTGCTACCGCCAAACAGCAGCACTTTCAACAATTGTCGTAAGAAAAAAGTTTGGCTGACTCTTTAAAATGAAACTACTGACAAAAATTCAGAAAGGAATTATTATTATTATTATGTGTTATTAGAGCTAATATATTTGTCAAATACTGAATAATACTTACCTAGATTTTTTGTTGTTGGACAAAGTATAGTTTTGATAAATGTTCATATATATATTTGATAAGCATTACAGAGAGGTAGTCATAGTAGATTAACAGTTTATTGCTTCTATTATATGTAAATAAATTTTAGTTTTTCTTAGAGATGTTTTCGGTTTTATGTAAATTTTGCGTTTAAAAAAAGCAAACGTTACGAATGATGAGTAAACTTTTAACGTAAATGCTAAGGAGTTGATCCAGCCTGCACTACAACTAAACGAATTTCAATTTTCAGTTGTATAAAGAAGCCTAAAAACCAATCTGAAAGTGGAAAAGATAGTGTAGGTCTACAACACATATGTGGGAAAGAAATGATTTTAAGTTTGATGATTATAACTGTAATGACATACAAATGACAATATTCAATGACAATGTTTCTTAAAAACCAACAGTTGAACTGTGTAGAGGTTTAAAACCCAGCAAGTGTAGTCAATTTGCATAAGTTAGCCGAGTTGAATTACTCTGAATTGTGCCATCTATTGGCAGTGGGTACAACTACGTAGTGGTGGTTAAAAGTTGACGTTTGTCTTTCGAAAACCTTGGTCTAGATGGCGCAATTTATCAGCCATTTGTTTTGCGTTTTAAAATGCTATATTATGACGTCATTCCTCCTCATATTCCTTGAACACCAACCACATGTCCCTTAAATTAATCCTATAATTTATTTTCACCTCTTTTCATACTAATATGTATGAAAAGAGGTGAAAAAAAATTATAAATAAATAAATTAGTAAGTATATTTATGTAAATAAAATTAAGTTGTTGTTTTGAAGTCATAACCTACGACTTACATTTCTTTATAATTTATTTATGTAAATGGCTCTCTTATTTATGTTTGATTCATAAACTTAGGATTAGTATCCTAAGTTGCCACGATAGTTCGTAGCAAGTAATCACTCTCCCATTCCGCGGAAGATGCACGCGATCTCCGTCTTCCATGAGCCCTGGCCTGGGGGTAACAGGTTGGGCTGACCGTTACCCCAGCAGAAGCAGGCCTGAGACGGTGGCGCAACGGGTTCCGCGTGCGCCTCTCATCTGGAGGGGTGGTAAGGCTCCCCCTATTTTACGGTATGGTCGCCTGCTGTCTAAAAAGTCTGCAGGGGTTCTCGGAAGCTTAATTCCTAGGGTATCCCGGGTCCCCTGCAATAGACTCACTTGTGACGGAACACCGTGTGGTTTTAGTCAGTTCCGAGTCCGACATACCACTTCACTCTCGGTGAGGTGATGACACGTGGGGGTTTCCACGCGATAAAAAAATCATTACATAAAATCCTTTGCCTGCTTGTCCTCCGGATACCTGACATTGTCGAAATTGTGGTAGCTTCACAAAGCCATTAATCAAAAGTGGAAGTTCAATTTGTATAGTGTCAAACTGTCAAAGAAAGTTTACTGATACTGGTTTACTGTCTAGTGATGGTTTCGGGAATTTATATAAACAAACAAAACTACAAAAGACATCAACAAGGCGGCAAAGACGTATAAATAAAAACTAAATTTTATTAGATACACAGTCTTTTTTTAATCTTTTCTACAGCACAACTGTATTATGGCCCAGTTCTGGAGGGCAATTTTACAGTAGCCTTTTTTGTAGCAAATAGACATTATTTAAAATAGTAAAATCGAGAAAACAACTTTGACTACATAATTATATTATATAGCAAATTTTAAAATAAGCTATCATGATTTGTTATATTCTAGGCTTTTAATCTCATTTTGATATTATCTCCATCGTCTTTAGCAGTTTTTGTTGTGATTGAACGGAACTGATTGTCCCCATGAATCCAACGGGCTGAATTGAATTGGTTGTGTTTTTATGCAGCATAAATTTATGAAATATAAAAACTTTCATGACACAGGAGTAGAAAAAGTTTAGACTACATTCAGAAAATAATAATTACCTGTTGTAACTGCTAGATGACCTCGACCTCTGTAATTTTTAATGTTTGAATTTTAAGTTACACACAATAAAATACTGTGAGTATAGACAAATGGCAGTGTTTATTTCAGGAATTGTAACAATTAAAAATTTTATAACACAAGTCACGTATGCACCTAAGTACTTTTATAAAGACACTTCTTAATTGTATCCGTAACCTGCTAAGTAAAATCATTAACTATTTATTAGAGAACACGTGCATAGTCACTTATCACTTCTCGATATGCTTTATATTCGGGGTTGAAAACCCAAGTTCTTGGATCAAACTGGCGTCGTTCTACGGTAAGGGTCGGTACCAACAGCGCGGTCGTGACGTGGTGGAGGTGGTTCCTCACCACCTCGAGTAACAGCTCCAAATGTGACCATCTCTTCCTCACGCGATGGCGGTGGTTCAACAGCAGAAGTATCCAGAAAGCGCCCGCTTGCAACGGATGCCTGCGATTGGAATATCGATGCACTTCTCAGACCACTCAAAGTATTTGCGCTTTGAGGAACCTCCTTGAACTCTTCAAAGTAATTATCGCAAGCGGTAGGGCGAGGCCCTGCAGGAAAACCATACAACGTTGACGATGACAAATCTTTCAGTGATGCTGAACTTAAATTAATTCTTCTGTTTTTATTGTGAATAGAACAGTGGGGCATTTCATCACCGTCAAATACAAAGCGTCGCCGCTCTCGTGGTGTAGCAGCTGACGATCCTGATGGTGGATACGTGTCTCTTTTCATCATTCGCCTTTCTAAAAGTGTTGAATCTCGTTCCCTAAACTCGGAGAAGGCATACTCACGATCCCAAGCTCGACAGTCGGCTTTAGCTTTCTCTGTAAGCTCTGTTATCCAGTCTTTTTGGTACCACTGTAGAAATAGAAATATTGCTGATGTGCCTGCTAACTCAACAGCCAAAAAGCCACTGATATATAGTCCAAAGGAGTAGCCGTAACTGTAAGACATTTTCGGTGTGTCAAATACAGTCATGTAACGTAACTTGTGTCCTAATTGTGATTTGAATACAGATATGTACATGACAATCCCGGTCAGCA
Organism: Euplagia quadripunctaria; assembly: GCA_963859945.1. Classification (NCBI taxonomy): domain Eukaryota; kingdom Metazoa; phylum Arthropoda; class Insecta; order Lepidoptera; family Erebidae; genus Euplagia; species Euplagia quadripunctaria. The sequence continues at coordinate 9,259,896 of OY982568.1, forward strand.
TTATTAAACCTGCAATACAAAAAAAAAATGTGATAGCACGTTAATAATTACAGATATAATATTTATATTTGTTTATAATGTAGTAGGTACTTTAAAAACTAAAAATATGCAGTGGTATAGATTTAGAGTTTTAAACAAATAGAACTGGATTAAGCATGAAGCCTTGAAACGGTAGTTGAAAGAATATAAAAAACCGTACAAGTGAGTCTGACTCCCGCACCTAGGGTTCCGTAAGCAAACAAAGTTGTATGTAGATAGTACGTCCATTTCGGGAATCGATTTTCGAAAATTTTTGCCCGTATTTTACAAAAGAAAGAAAAAGAAACTTAACTTTGCAGCAAATTTAATGATTCTATGTCAATAGGAAGTACCCTAAAGGTTTTGATTTACCTGCGTAATGTTCAAATTTGGTTAAATCTAAGGCTTAAATGGCTGTTTGTCTTAATTGCTTTGACTTGAAGCTTATTTTTTACAGCTTCAAGAGACCGCAGACATAAGAATTGATGTTAATTTCTTTTCAAATGCCTCCACGGGTTTTTGAGAAAAAGTTTTTTGACGGAAAAAAATTATCCTATAAATGGTTCTTTTTTTCCTTTTGAGGAACAGAACCCTAAAAGGTTGAAGTTTAACATATTTATTATTTTGAAATTTTGACAAAAAAAAAAATTGTAAGTAGATGTGTTTATACCTTAGTCGAGTCGAGCAAAAAGAAAACAAAGACACAGCCGTACCATCCTTAACTCAAAGCCATTCAAAAAGTTTTGGACCCCCCTTTAACGTCGTGGTGGATAACAGACCAATAGGGCACAATATAATATATTCCCAAATTTCAGTCATTCTATTTATTTAAGAAATAAAAATGTCTAATTAATACAGTCACTATAAAATGTTGTAAGTAAAAAAAATGACGATTAGATTTCACCACTTTTGCTATAAGAAAACGTTGTGAGACTTGCATTTTTCGCCTGTTCCATATACCCCTACCGATACATCTATGCTGGTAGGGGAATTTTTTTCCATCTATCCCTACCGGTAGAGATAATTTTATTGACAATTTTATGTCTACGCTTGTTTCATATACTAGTGAATAGGGAATCTCTTTATAAATGTGAAGTAAAATTTCGATGTTTCATTGACATAGTTTTTTTGATAATTTATTTTGTACTTATAATATTATTTTTGTATTTACGGGAATTACCGCGACCACGAAATGGTATAACATACCTCTGAATTGCCTGACATTTATGCTTATTTCAAGTCTGTTGCAAGAATAACCAAAATCATATTTTAAAACCCTTATTGACAACCCCTCACTACCAATACCAATCATGTTTGAAAACGTGGTAAATGGTATAGAACATGATACTCTGGACATGATAGCTGCCATACCGGCCTTTCAAGTTAATTTCCAATTTCTCCAATGGTATTGATACCCATCAAAGTAAGCAAATACCTAGACAATTAAAAAAATAAAAGTTCGTTCATTCTTGCAACAGACTTGAGACAAGCATAAAATAAATGATTAAGAAAACTATTTCTTTTTTACGTTAATGAAACATCGAAAGGTTAGGAAGAGATTCACTATTCACCAGTAGAGATATATCGGTAGGGATATATGGAACAAGCATTGACATAAAATTTCCAAGTATCCCTACCGGTAGGGATAGTTAGAAATAAAATCCAGCTATCCCCAGTAGGGACATATCACCAGTGGGGATATATCGGTAGGGACATATGGAACAGGCGGCATTTTTTACGTATTGTTTTTGATGGAAAACATTTTGCCTAAATATATAAAATCTCTAAATCCACTAAAAATATAAGAATATTAGAATTATTTAATGCCTATTTTTAATATTCCGGGTTTACTTTGGATTTTCAATTTTTAATTTGAGATGTCAACGATTTTGTTTTAATAATATTTCTACATAAAATTTTAGGACTTATTTACAACAGAGATATAATAATTAACCTCGCGCACTTGCCAGAAATAATGAAAAGAACGCCAGCGATGAAAGTGCAGAGCCGTCTTCCTTTGACACAGTGGCCTAGAACGCAACATAACGCCCCGACCGCCTGAGTAAATACTGCCAGTAAAAGCGGAGCAGCCGACCGAGTCACCACATCTGAAAGAGCAAAAGGGAAACATTTTTAAAAACTACAGATCATATTTCAAAATATAATTTATTAATAAATAGTGTCTTCTATCTTTATTATAGATCTTATGCATATGTTACTATGAAATTCTAGAACTGATAAAGAACATTTAAGTAATTATAATGTAACGTAGGTACTGTAGAAGTAGCTATTGTTGAGAGCTCGTCTCAAACAAATCTTCAATTTAAAGCACTTAAAAGACTGGTTTTTGAAAGTTTTTATAGAAGTACAAAGTACTCGGGAGGGTATCTTTACATCACAAGATAAATATATCCGTCTGTCTAGTCATCGTGATTATAACAAAAAACAATTACACTCTATTGCGAGTATTATATACATATACTCGAAACGCACGACAGCGTCATTCGCTGATTCAATATGAAGTAAACACCATAATAATTTCGCTAACTTTTCACCTAAAACCCTGCACCGTTTTGACGTTATAACTAAAAGATCCGAAAATTAGTTTTGACCTCTTCATTATTTTGTATTGATAAAGTAGTATCGTTTTATGGTTTTGAAATCACTTTACCACTCGTATTATGTTTAGTATCTTGGAAGAAAGATGTTTGACCTTTATAAAACATTTATGAATAACATGAAATCCAAATATCCGGATTTGCTCGAGGCGCCTTCTAAGAAATCCAAACAAATGGTAGTATAGGCCCAGTACAATATGTACGTATGCTTGATAAAATACGTAACTTATTATTTTTTTACAAGCATTATGTTTTGTATATTATCAAGAAGAAATAAAATAAGAAAATTAATAATATACATTTTGTAGGTCTTTTAAATGACTCCAAATGCCGTTTTTAAAATACGAGTTTATGTAAATGTAATTAGTGTTACTGTGTTTTTCCTTATTCATTAAAAACGGGAGAATTCAATAATCATTCTTATTTTACAATTTTTTTTACAAATAGGCAATTCGGTAGGTATGAGGATTTTGACTGACTGACATTAGTAACTTTAAATGTTCATGAAAAAAATTAAATAACTTAAATTTTGTTATTAAAAAGTAACGGAATATGTTACCAAACGACGTAATATACGATGAAAGTAAAATGTTTTCTCTCTTTCCCATGCTACAATGAAAGTAATGCTTAAATATAAATATTGAGTATAAATATAAATACATATAATAGGAATATATTTTAATTATAGGTGCCTACTCAAAACTACTGGTTATACATTCATTTACAGTTAAAGATTTTTTACAACAGTAATAAATATGCAGTTTCAGTAAATATTTAAATAAACTTACACGGTATAGCATTTGTGGAGTCACTCGGGTCAGGTGCATATTGTGACAACGGAAAATACGGTATATCGACACACCGGAACACTGTACTGCCAGCTGAAAAAACAAATGTACATATTGATTGAGTACACATTGTGCAGTAGATTAGTTAACTTTGATTGATTGAAATGAGAATTCACGTTAGCTGGTCTAACCAGAGAAATAAAAAAAATCTGTTCATATTCGATTTGACAACAGTGGATAACTTTAAATCACAGAAAACTAGTATCAAATAATATTCTACCGACTCGACACACTGTGTGCCAGTTGAGAGAATATAGTGTGTCTAGTAGGGTCGCAAGAGAGCTTAGGGAATTGGTATGGTCAGCAAAAGTTATAGGCACTTTGAATGTTTGCCATCACATGTTTGCGATTATTATTACAATACATTTTGCAGTTTTATCACCATACACACAAAAAGATTATTAGGTACACTGTTGCTTCTCCAGAAACATGAAAGGTAAGCAGTTTTTATATATCTCGGGAAGTGAATCTTATTCATTCAATGTTTATAACAAAGTGATCATCAAAAATCTATGCATACAGTTAATGTGTTTGTTATATATTGTTTTGTAATAAGTTTTAACAACCTATAATTTTTCCTTTACAGGAGTTAAGGAATAAATTTCTAAAACGCGTTTGAAAATCTTGGTGAACTATTCTTTTGAGTCGATAATGATTAACGATATGGTGAATGAAATTAAGAAAAAGCGATACTCGCAGAAAGTCTTAGGACAACGGTCTTATTATAACAAGTCCGTTGCATCAGAAGTCCTTCTGACATTGACATATCTAAAAAAGTTCAATATGATATGTGTTCGTTTTAGTGTAACTTATCTTAACTTAGTATTTTTGTTGAGCTACCTAGTTTGAGTTATTTTGAAAATGTTGATAACTGTCACAATATCATCAATAACTGTCACTTCAAAAATACATCAGACCTATTTAATGAAGGGAACGGCCGAGCTATAAAGTGTAGAACGGATGCATCAGGGTACTTTGTAAACGGGATGAAAGTGGGCCGGCCTCGGACGGTGGGACAATGCATTTCCCGAGCCTCACGTTGCGGAAACCGAACGCATTGTAGCTCTGCGACACATGCGGAAGTTTTGTACCCTATTGTATGAAAAGTAGGTAGTACATAGGTTCTCTGATAACTATCTAAATGTTTAAATAACGGGTGAGTACACTAAATAGAGTGTGTGTATTATTATCATTCTAATCCACGTACTCTTGGATACGTGGATTTCACGTTTCACGAAACACGTAATATTCTCTCAAAAATCAAACAATACTAAAGTTTATGACCAGTACTTTGAGTATTTCATATTAGTAATTTAGTATTTGTCTTCTTTAAATATGTCTGTATTTGTAATAGTAGACTCATTCCCCGTGTAATGAAAATGTGCAAACCAATATATATATATATAGCCTAGTGTGAGAGCTCTTTTGAGTCTGACTAGAACTTGGGTTTAGAACTGTTTTTTTTTTTCTAATTAATGGTAAAACTAAAAGTCATTAAAATATACTCACGATCTGTATGACATATCCTCCACAACCCAGACACAGTTTGCTTAGCGACTAAGCTGTGTTTCCCCGTGCCGTTGAAAGACGGATTCAGCATATTCTCTTCTGTGTGCAGCCAATTGTTCGTTGAGACTGCTACTAGGACTGCTACCACGGCAGTGCCAGCTGATAGAGGAGTTAGCAACCACAGGCAGGCAACCGACGAGTCAATTTGAGCTACTAAAGTGGGTGACGGGGGAGTTGGCCTGAAATAATAATGAAAATAACCACGTTTAAGCAATTATTTGTTTTTTTTTTTAATAAGCTGGATACAAATAAAGCTTTTAATAATAATCAAAATCTTTATTTATATCCAGCTTGCAACTTAAACTGTGGAATTAGGACAATACTCATAACGCACACGCATCTAGTAACGTAGGACGAAGCGTCTATGTCGGGGTCAAACACTGTGTGTGGTGGATTGGTGTGTGGTGTTGCTCTGATATAAAAGCCGGCAAAACCCTTTCATTGAGTATATACACATAGCATACAGCTCTTCTTGGCATCTTCAGTCACAGAAAATACAGGACAATCGGGTACGCGATAACTCTGCGAGCTACTGCAGCCTCAGTCCCTTTCCCCATCCGAGACTTGCGGTATCCCTTACCATAGCTTCCTCTCCCTATCAGTTTTTAATTATACAAATTTACCTTCTTCCTTCTTTTCAGTCTTAAAACGACTACATTCCCAAGGAGGGTTGGCGGTCGGCCATAAAAGAAACTGTTACACATTGAGACGACCCTAACGGAAATTGGGAAAAGGGCAGGAAGGTGATGACTTATGTTATTTACGTCACTCGTTGGTAGTTTAAGTTACTGTATTCCTAAAATGTTCTCCTTTACACTAAGTATTTACTGACTTATTAATGAAGAGTGAGTATTTCCCTTCTTCTATCTCTATCTTTATACATATATCAATTTAGATAGTTTTTTTTTACAAAACTACCATTCCAGTCCTGATTGATGGTAGAAATATTAATCAGTACTAGAGATCGCCTGGTGGTCGAATTTCGACAATAATAAATAAAGTTTTAATTTTTTT